>VZTZ01028725.1:605383-730987 GCA_013400955.1 Drymodes brunneopygia | reverse complement strand
GCGGGGACGCGGTGCCGCGGGCTGTCAGCGCCCTGCGCTGCCCGGGGACACGGCGGCGGGCCCGGCTCTGCTGGCGTGGCTCTCCGGAGCTTGAAGGGGGCCCCGGAGCCCGGCCCGGCCTCTCGCGGGGTTGGCTGCCCGCCGTCCCCGCCAGCAACTTCGTAGAAAGTTTCCTGCCGTCGGGGAGATGCAGCCACTGCTGCTTCCACCAACAGTGGATTGTGGGGCTTTCTTTCTTCTTTTTTTTTTTTAAATTTTAATTTTTTCCTCCCTTAACATCCATATTAGTACTGTTTATTTTAGTGGCTGCAATTCTGGCATCGCTTGCCGGTGGCAGGTAGGGGAGCCAGGGCTGCCGGCCCGGCCCCGCTCCAGCAGGGGCTGGGGGATGTGTTTCCCCGTGCCTTGCTTGGCCTGTTGAAGAAGGGCTTACCCCGGGAAGTTTATCGTTTTAAGTAGAGGCGGCATGAAGCTGAGACAATGGAAACAAAATCGAGTTTCCTTTTTTGCCCAGGCTCTTCCTATCTAGCAGCCTACTGCTTTCCTCTCTCCTTCCCTCACCCCCCGGTTTTGCATTTTCTTTAGGAGTCGCTTTGTCTTGTTGCAAGCCAGGAATCTCCCTTCTGTTCGTGACTAACTGTGCCCGAGTAAGAGATCTTTAGTGGTTGTCTCTCCCTGCCTGGAAGGAAGAGGTGACTTCCAGACTCTCTCGTAGGGGAAGAGCCTGGAATAAACACTTATTCAGCGCGATGCTCTTTTGTTTGCTTGTCCCTTGCGTGTACGGGGGAGTCTCGCGTTCTGTATGGTGGGAACACAATTTGAAAACTTCTGGGTGTATTTTCTCTTGCTGAGTTAAATGCAATCAGGCCCGTGTCCCGTGAAGTCTCGTGGCTTAGAGTCTAGTTTGACTTTTCATAACACAGACAGGCAAACTGGATAACGGGGTATTGTATGTGTGTTACTGTATGGTGAAATGCTAATGCAGCCAAAATGTGTTCTATTAACTCATTGGCTCCCTATAGATACATAAAATGAGATATAGCTGCTGTTTTTTCTGGTGAACCCTGTGGAAAGGTAGGATGTGTTTCCTGGACTGAAGAATACAAATGAATGTCACAAAAAAATGGTGTCATATGAGTTGTATTTCCTTGTTTTCGACATGTGTCATTTTAAAAATAGGAAGCTGACTTCTGCTTTTACTGAAATCATTGACCATCATATTGATTTCAGGAACTGTAAAACTTGTCCTTCCCCAGCATCACTAAGGTATGTTATAGAATCATGCTATAAGGAATTAACTTCCTAGCTGGAGAGATACAAATTTCTGCTTCAATCTTGAAATGAATAAATATTTTCATTACGTTTTGACAGTTACTGGAAAACTTTTTTTTTAAAAGTGGCCAATTCTAAACATTACAATCTGAACTTATTTTTTGATGTACCATTTGTTTATCTGTAGAAATTGCTGTTACTGGCTATTTCATTAGTTTCAAGTTTTAAAACTAAAACTTTTCAGACAGAAGTGGGAACTTCAAATGAAAGCATTTCTTCACTAGTCAAACTGTTCTAGGTAGCTTTCCCTTCAGCTTTTCTAACAATCATTGGTGTTTGGACACTCTTTTTTTATCCAGGTGATAAAAGTGATTATGTTCAGCAGCTGGATTTAAGAGGAGCTGTTTAAATAATAGTTGGTTATGTGAGTGTAGCTGATAGTTTCTTCAGTATTCCAGTCTGGCTCATGATGTGGAATATGATACTGAGACAGAGGAAAAAGCTCCACAGGGTACCCCAACTTCACTGCCTTGTTTTGAAATGTAGGCAAGTGTTGTGCTACCCGGGTGTCACAAAGTTTCACTAGGAGCCCGTGAACGGGAAGCAGTGGTGCTAGTGGATATCTTTTCTTGTTTGCTTGTTCTTTTGGTGGTTTGTTGTTCGTTTTTTTTTCTCCCCCTTCCTCCTCCAGTTTGGGACAAGGGTGCAGGCAGTAAATGCCACAGCACCTGGGCTGATGAACGTGGAAAGCTTCAGCAGAGAAGGATGAAGGCTGGTGCTTTTTTTATGTCCGAGCTGCTCAGTGCACAGTCTTCCTATCTCATCATATTACAGAAATGGTCTAATCAGATTTGGGAAAACTTTGAGGAGGTGAAGTTTTGGTCTATATTTTATTACTGGTAATCAGTATAAGCTTGCAGTAATATCTTGGTTTGTGTGAAGTAGTTGTCAGTATGTGTGTGTGATTGTGCATTGATACATGCTTGCTTTGCAGCAAGTATGCGCTGGCTGACTTCTCTGAGAGATGAAAAATACCCTGCTGATATAGCCAGACCTTGCCAGCACTTGGGTGTGTGCTTGCCTGGCTCATGGCAAGCAGACCCACTGTGCAGTTGTGGTAGGGAGGTTCAGTGTGTGTGTAGGGTCTAAAACTGCAGAGAGGACTCATTCTGGGGTTTAGAAAATAAAACCTCGGGGATGAGAGATGAGTGTGGAGATTGGGCCCTCGGAGTTTGCTGCAGCTTAGGGTGTCAACATGTTCTCCACATGGACTGGGAGGCTTTGGGGTCGTGGTGGACTCCAGTCAGAGAGGGCTCTGAGGTCATCTGGGAAGGGGCATCTGGTGTGCTTGTTGCAGTCAGACACTTCTTTCATCTTTTTCAGGTGGACTATCTGTGTTGGCAGTAAACCTGTTCCTCTGATCCTGAGCCACAGTAGTTAGCTGATTATATTATTGTAAATACTGCCACAGCGTTGGCACTCATTACAGTATTGGCAAGTGATCCTTAAGGCCTCACCTCTCCTCCCACAGACGGGAGAATTGAGGCACCAGGGGAGTGTAAACATCTTGGCAAAGACTTAAACCGGAGCAAAAGCTCAAAGGGAGACAGGACTAGCAGTTTAGACACAGATGATTATTTTTGTGATTAATTAAGGTCTATGTGATGATAAATTCTGTTTAAAACCTTGCCTGGAACTTTCTGATTATCAAGATCTCCTTATTTTTTTTCGCCTGAAATGAATATACGTTGAGAATATCGCTGTGGTGTCATACGGAGATTCAAAATACAGCAGGCAAGTGGAAGGCTTCCAACGGGCACAGTTACGTTTGTTTTATTTTTTTATAAATATGACACTTTGAGTTGCTTAGTCTGACTTACCATGAGACCCTACAATTGTGCTGGCACAAGTGTGGAGTTGTGGGGGAACTAAAACTGGGGATATAGGGACAGATCAGCTGCTTCAGGTCTTGCAGACCAGGACTTCTCTGAGCCCAGGGTCCCTTTTTTTGCACCTGGCTGATGCTTGAGCTGAGAGTGCTTTCTGTAGGCAGCACTGAAGGCACAGAGCCTCACTGCAAGTCACGTTTCACAACTGGTTTCAGTGCAGATTTTAGGTGCACACTGGTGGATATAGGTGCTCTCTCTTACGTTGAGCTTGATGGGGTGGCTGCTGGAGTCAGCACAGGATCCTGTAGCTGAAGGACTTCATAGAGTGCTCGTTTTGGATTGGAGGATGTACTTTGTAATTGTTTACAAAAAAAGCAGAGGAAAAGAGAAGCTGAAGGGCAAGGACTCAGTGTGGTGTTTGAGTTTTCAATCTTAACTGACTTCTTCAGATTGCCTTAATTTTTGGATGGTGGGTTTTGTCTCCTGATAACTCATTCGTGCTGTTTCTGCAAAGAGCCCTCTCTCACTGAAGGTTTCCCATACTGAGGGACTGTTCAGCACCACACGGCCAGAATCCTCTTACCCTCAGCCAAGGCTGAGTATCTGTTGGTGCAGAGCATATTCTTTAATGTTTACTTGTGTACTAGGAGGAGGATCCTTCTTCTGTTAGTGTCAATGACAAAGCTGTCATTAAATTCAGTGGTGTAGGATTGAATGGTAGAGGACCAGTGTTTGGAAGTACATACTATTTAACACCTGATTAATCACTTAACTCCTTGGCACCAAGTAAATTGAATCCCTCTGAAGCAAAATTTTACTAGCACTGCCCCAATTAAACACTGGTCATTAGCATTCACTGTGTCATTACAGGTGAAGTCAGTTTCCTGGGAGGCAACCCATTAAAACAGCATCTTGAATCTGAAATGCTCCAATGAAACAGAGGATACTTTAATGATAATTTATATGCATATTGCAGCATGCATCCCAAAGTGCCTTTTGGAGGGAGGCAACTAAACGGTGCTGTGCTGATAGAAATGATAAGAGGGAGATGAAGTGTCTTGTACAGTGACACAGAAGCAATCTTTCTGCCTTTTAAAAAAGTTATCTGGGTCCTTGAGTGCTTGTGTTCTGAATTCTTCTGACAGAAGCTCTCCTAACAACCTGCTTACTGCAGGAAAGGGAGAGAGCTAAGGTAACCAGTATATTTGGCCAGTAATATAGTTTTGACCTACAGTCTGAAAATTGGCTAATTTGTTTTGGAGGTTTTTTTTGCATGTGTTTGTTTTGGAGTACTTGTAGTTCATTGCCTTCAGCTGGGCATCCCCAGAGTACCTGCAACTCAAAAGCCAGTGCTTTTGAAAATGATTGCCTTGGCCTTTACTTTCTCTAGCAGTGAAACAAGCATAAAATAATAAACTTACCTATGCAGGGCAGTAGCAGCATATAATGCAACAGGGAAACAAGCTGTGTTTATCACAGAAATTGGGGACAATGGTCTGATTTGTACCTGGCTTTTTGATTCACACAGTATTTTGGGGGCAGGGGTGTGGTGGTGGTTGTTTGGCTGTTGGCTTTTTTTGGTGTGGGACACCTATCTCTGCTGAGCAGTCAGAGAGAGCAAGATCTTGCAGCTTCAGTGTGTCCTGTTGACTGGATCAGCCACACGTGGGCAGGGTGGTGTTTCTGTGCCCGCAGCCTACATGGAAGGCGGCTTTGGGAGAGGCTGGCACGTGTTGCTGCCACAATCCTGCTCCTGGCCCAGGGCAGGAGCACCTGGGAGGGATGGCAGCCAGATGTGGCTGCAGGAGCTATGCCTACCATGTTCCCCTGACTGCCACCCTTCCTAGGGCTCCCTGAAGCTGGATGCAGAGCAGGCTGCATGCACAATTGTTCCAGCTGTTACTCTTTTCCCTGGCAAGGGAGGACCCCCCTGTGAAGACAGTGGATGGCGGTGAGTGGCTAGCATTGCCAGAACAATGGATTTTTAGGTTGCAGTATGTCTGTGTGCCTCCCAAGGGAAGGAGGCTGCCTGGAACAGCCCATGGGTGGGATGTTCCTCTAGGCAATTGAGAAGCAGCCAAACCAAACCCCAGGTAAATGCTCGGGTTCAGCCTGAGCAAAGAGACCAGACAGGCCAGCAAAGCTTCTGTGCACTTAGCAGTGGAGTTGTGGTCATTGATTCCTGCTGGTGGGGTTTATTTTTTAGGTCTACAACCCATGCCAATTTAGACCATACTGGTGATGTTGCTGAGTTGTCTTCAGGCAGCGTGTTTTTGAAGCACAGAGGAGAACTACACTCTTCATCTACTTCTTTAGTAACATGTGGGACTCAAGCCTAGATTATAGTGACCACTTTTGGTTTTTTTGTTTTTTTTTCAAAAATGCCACTGCTGGCAGGAAAATAAATGCAGAAAACTCCAGCCAAAGTTAAACTTGTTTATGGAATGTCCTGGAGCAGTGGTAAATAAAAGATTATGGAAGGGGTTAAGCTTTATTTCATAGATGGTGTCATCTGCTGTAATGCTATGGGGCTCCAAAATGAAGTGGGTATAGCAATTAAGGAAAGCTATAAATGATTCTTCATCTAAATGATTTTCCAAAAATTTTTCCTTGTTAAGCCACGTGCAGTGTCTTTGCTTTCATGTTGTTCTTGTATAGCAGGCAAAGACCGCCTTGGTTAAGACAGTCTGGAGAGAAAAAGGGTATGAAGGAGATTCTCACTGCAGTGTGTATGTTGGTGTTCTATGGAATGTTTGCACACAGAAATAAATAGTATTGTAAATAACTTTAAAGATATGTATAATGCCAAGATCAGCTTTGGGTGTAACTGCAAGAGCTGTGTTGGTACAACTCCACAAAAATACTTCGAATGTGACAGCTGGATTCCACATATTTAACTATTAACAGCTGCCCAATATTAAATCCAGAGTTTGGATGTTTAATTTTAAAGTAAAATAAAATATGATTATAAATAGGAACAATGAATGATTTCTTGGGGTTTTTTGTTTGCGTGTCTGCTTTTGTTGCAGGTTTTGTTTTGGGCTTTTTCTAGCCAGCTCAAGTAGGGCCTGATCAAGAAATTGTAAATTATTTGTTTTGGAAGTACAATCTATAGAAATCCGACTTGCATCCACTAAGGAGTATCCTTAAAACTGCTGAAATAAAGCAGAGAGTGAGATTCTTTGTATGGTTCAAATGTCAACTGAATGTAGCTGAAGTGATTTTTTTTGTTTTTTCTTCAGTAGGATCCTCCAAAACATATATTAACAGAAACTAGGAATGTTTTCTACATGGATTCTGTGGAAATCTATGAGCTTGGAGTTCTGTTAGGTAAATGAAATGTCTAATAACAGTGCCAGAGATAGCAGTCCTAAAATTCAGAGATGGATTTATCCGGATAGTAGGGTCACAACAAGGCATTCTTGTGATAAATAAACATTTCCTGTTTATCTTCCTCCTTTTTTTTTTTTACAAAGGATTTCACAAAAAGGTAGTTTCCATCATTGATGGAGCCCCATGAAGTTCTGCAGATGCTCTTGAAGGTTAAATGCAGTGATTGCAGCATTTCCAGCAATACTGGGGAGCCCTTTCCTGACTTTCTAGGAAGTCTATGTTGTGATTTCCCCTCTCCATGACAGAATTAATCCTTTTTTCTCCTGGTGGATTAGGACTGGAGATAATTGTTTTACCATGTTCCCTCTTGAATGGCTTCTTCTCATCTCTTTACCTGCCTTGTGCTATAAAACACAGGCAAAGTTAAGCATTTTCTGACCTGTCCAAAGTTGAGCTTTGAGCTGGTAGGGTGTGAGAAACTTCAGATTCTGGGCTGAGGCTTTTGGTTCCACTTGTCACTGGAGGCTACTGGAGAAAACATTCCTTGGTAGATGGATCCTCCCTGCCACATCTGTGAGAAGCTGCTTGGATGTTGCCAGTGGGCACCACTGTAAAAGACTGGCTGCAACTTAAAGCCTGCAGAGCAAAGGAACTGGTGCTGATGGACCATTGTCACCTGTGCCATTGCCCTTCTCCTGTAGAGGCTCTGGTCCCAGCAGTGTCACTCCAGCTCTACAGGACCAGCTCCCTGCAGTTCAGAGCACCACTGCTGGGTTGGGCAGCCTGGTGGAGGCACGTGTAGCTGTTGGATGTCCTACTGGCATGGATGCCCATGCCACAGTGGGGGCACACCTGGGTGGCAGACCCACCATCTCCCTGGAGGTGAGGAAATGAAGGGCTGCACTGCTTTCACAGAGGGATGAGGATGCACTCAGTGCTGCCAGTGGTTCCAGGAAGGGCACCAAGTTGCAGGAGCAGGAGTGTTGATGGGTATAAATTCTCTTCTCAGTTTGCAGATTTAGTGTTTGTGTCACTGTCTGATGGCTTGAGCAAATGTGCTCTCTGGAAGAGGACTCAGGGAAGATGGTGGGAGCAGCTTCCAGGAGAAGGTTATGGGATGTAAAATGATTCATGGCTTGTGGCTTGAGATACATATCACACATTGCACAGTGAACACTGGACTCAAACACACTGGAGATCATGTCCTAGCAAACTACCTCACAGCAGCTGAGTCATCAGAGCCATCCATGACTGACTGTGTGCTGGCTTCTATTACCTCCCAATGGAGACAAATTACAACCTCAAAGTAAGAAGAGAGTGAATTAATAGTGTATGCAGAGCCAATTAGCACTGCCAAGTGAACCATGTTGACAGGCAGTGACTGCAGGCTTGGAGAAGTGGGCAGAAAGTGCAGGAGTAGGGTTTTTTGTCTTGGTAGTTTTGAGTGGGGTGCTTCCAAAACTCTTCTGCTTAACAGTAACAGTGAGGTCTCTTTGAGCTGTTCAGTACTGTTTGCTGATAGACCTCCCAGAACTGATCTGGCACCTGGGATCATATTTTAGGAAATGGTTTGGTTAGTCAATGAAAGAGAAAGCTGAGTTCAGTTTTCAGTTTGGGGTGAAATAGGCAAATAAAACCATAGTGGGAAAGCAACAGGGAGTAAAATAGAAATTGAAGTTTTTTTGCAGTTTGAATCTGTGCTGTGTATCAGTTCTGGTTACAGCGTCCCCTTCTGACTACTGAAAAGCATAGAGAAATGTGCAGTGGAGATGCCTGGGGAAGCTTCTATAGAAGACAGGCTGCAGTGCCTCGGACTTTTTGGCTTGGAAAGGAGACTGCTGAGGGACATATAATAATAGAAAACTGTAAAATTGTGTAAGTGTAGTAAAAAACTGTAAAAGTGTAGTAAGGACAGCAGCTCCTGATAGTTCAAAGCTAGAGCAGGCAGGAAGATTAAAACAAGTATTTTTTCCATCTGTGGAGTTATGGAACTCACTGCTGCAGAGTGGTGTGGAGGCTGAAAGTGGAAATGGATTTAAAAAAGAGGGTAGATGAATATGAGGAAGATATTAAGACTAACAGCCTGTGTGAGGGGGAAAACTCCCTATAATTACCCTGGGGAAAGTTTGCATTTTCTTGTGTGCTAAGCCTTTCCCAAAACAAAGACTTCTTCTTTTGGGGATAAGATCACAGGCTTGCTCTGATGATATGTAGGCATTCAGATGCTTCCATGTAAAACTTTGCACCCTGGAAGGATGGTCTTAAGTGCTCTTCTCCTTTGGATTCTTTTCTAAGTGTCAGCCCCAGCAGTCTTGATTTCAAGAAGACTAGTTAATTGTTAGTGAGAAGAGTTGGTGTCTGTGACTCAGAGCCTTGTGAAGCCAAGGTTGCTTGGACTGGCAAGAGATTGGCTTTGCTTCTGTATTTACCCAGATTCAAATGACAGAAGGGAAAACCTTCGGGGTGTACATGAAATTGGAATTACAGGTCAGGATTTGAAAAAGAGTTTTCTGGTTTTGGGGAAGAGACAACTGTTGGCTTCTAAGAGCCAAATGTGGGTTACTCGTGCTTTTCCAAAGGTCTCCC
This sequence comes from Drymodes brunneopygia, assembly GCA_013400955.1. NCBI lineage: Eukaryota > Metazoa > Chordata > Aves > Passeriformes > Petroicidae > Drymodes > Drymodes brunneopygia. The sequence goes on along the minus strand of VZTZ01028725.1, from coordinate 721,907 downwards.
AATTCCCATTATCACCCATGTGAAATGTGTTCCTGAAGCATTAAGTCCTTTTCACGTGTGTGACAAATGGGGTCCCAACTGGAGCTTGTAGGGCATCAGAGTTGCTGCTTTCACTGCCTGGCCAAATGTTGCAAGCATTCACTCAGCTGTGTCACTTGCTAAGAAATGCTGTCATTTGTACAGACCTTGCATCACGCTTTGATTTTGTTTGATTTTTTTTTTTTTAATGGCAAACAGAAGAATGGCTATACAAAATCAATTGTCGTATTATTCTGCATGTGTGGTGTTTAGGTATTTTTCCTGAAGAGAGAGTGATTCACAGTGTTGGATAGCCTTTAAAATGTATTGATGTGCAGCTAAAAATGGCTTTTAACCTAAATTTAGTTTTCCTCTTTGCTAATCTATACAATGTCCACAAATATCTATTTAAGTAATTGGATAGCCTCATAAAGATTTAGTTAGGTTTTTATTTTGGCAAATAACAAATTACTTTATTTGCTGGATGACTGATTCTTTGGTAATAATTTTACATGTTGTTATGATCGGCTTTGCAGTGAAATGTAGTTGGAAGTGCAGTGTCCTGCATCAAAACCTGAGTGTTAAAAGTAGTTCTTGAGAAGAAAAAAAGGCTTAAAAATTTGCATGAAATGGAAGTATCTGGTACATTTTGAGGTAATATTATGTAATAAATAACAAGCTTTTTTCTTAAGCACATGAATTTTCTTTTTTTTTTGATCGTACTGATGGCTTTTTGCCATCTTTATTTAGTATCAGTAGATTTTGTACCCTCACCTTGAATTTTTTGTTGACTGGAGGAAGGAAACAAGCTTGCTATTTCTGCAGCCATTTCCCAGCTTTGGGTGACCTAGTCAGTGTAATGAACTAATTGACTGAACTGAAAGAAGAAAATCTTCTCTCTGTATACATTACCAGAACCTGGCTTGGCTCTTTGACAGGCTCAGGCTCTAGAGGTAGAATAGTGGTTCCCACTCATTTGAATGTGCTTTGGCACTAAGCATTGTGCTTGGGATTTATCTTTAAAATTTTTTTCTGCTATTGTAGTTATAGCTGGATCTCAATACACTCTAGTTTCATGTTTCTTAGTTTGTATTAAATGAGAAAAAAACCCAAACCCCTTAATTTCAGATTTTAAAATAAGTGACCTAGAAAAATTGTACATGTTGAAACATACTGCCTTGAATGCAGTGTTAGTCAGAATCTCTTTCTCTCCTCTGCCTGTTACCTTCTATACTGTGTTTTCATTTAATGCTTTAGTGGTGAGATCCATCTTCTTCAGCAATGAAGAGATCTATCTTCTTCAGCAATGGAAAATCAGCTGATGTGAGTAAGATTCCTCCAGTTGGCATGAAGGTTTGGCTTTGCAAACAAGAGGGAGCCATTGTAGCTGCAGAACAGGCTGTTGGTTCCAGATGAACCCAAACCCCCTTATGGCAGTAGTGTTCTTGGAAAGAAAAGGCTCCAAAGGAGCAGCCTTTAGCTCATGTCCTGTAGTAGAGGTGTGTGTGCTTTCTAAGGCGCTCAGAAGTCTCTGTTAGCTCCATGTTTTAGTGTGTGTGTTATCACTACCAGCTCCCCATGAGGGCTTCACAGATGGGGAGCCACATGGCTTCAGAGAGTCTCTGCGTGCCCCTGGGCTGCAGCACAATAACCCTGTGCTTCACCAGCGTGGTGTCCTCACTGCCTGCTGCCTGCCTGGGTCCCCCCTCACTGCTGGCTTGGCAGGTGATGCTGTGCTCATCCCATTGCTTGTGCTGGCTCTTCCTGCTTGGGGTGAGAACCTCACGGCCCTACTGCGCGTCCCTGGGAGGTGAAGGCTGATGTCACCATCACTTCAACAGGTTGAGTTATAAGGTGAGCTTAAATACTGATGAAAGAGAGGACTGTTTTCTTTCAGTCTAGACTGGGGTTTCATAATTCCCTGTCTGTTTCCCATCACTGGTCCACAGAACACTCTGTCGTATGAAAAGTACTTGTTCAGCTCTGTGGACCTCGGCCTCCTTTTTGTTGAGGAAGAGGAAAAAGCCTTTCTCCAAGCAGCAACTAAGTTTCCATAATTTTCTTAGCCTCAGTTAAAAGGTGAGCATAGGTATACCCAGGTTGCTGGCAGATGACTGGCACAGCAGTGAGGAAGGTGTGAAAGCCTTGGATCACAGATATGGGAGTAGCCCCTTCCATGATTTGCTTACAAAGGACACTGAACACTGGCCTGGAGTGAGATTTAGAGCATGTTTAAATTTAAGGATTACAGTGAACCTATAAATATTTAAATGTCCATCTTCTAAAGAGGTAAAAAACAGCAAACCCCAAAATAGATTAAGGGATTTAATTAGTAGAGTTGGCTAGAATGATAGCTTTTGGGGATGGAGAATGTAGTATTTGGGGGTTGCTTTCTATATAACACCTGAGAAACAGCCACTTTCGACTGATTTGTATTCAAAATACTTCTTATCAAATTACTTGCTCAAAAAAAGTTTAGTGGTTTGGTTGGTATCTGTGCTTCTGGAAATAAATACAAATACTTGAAAAACAGACATTTTTTTCCAGAATTTGTCCTTGTGGACTTTCTGAGAAAACTTACCACAGTCTTGGAAGTTCCAACACACTGCTCACCTGCATGTTTTTGTAGTCACACATCGGTGGTGATAAGAGCCCAGGTGGGCAGTCCTGCACTTCAGAATTGGAGCTTCTGTCTTGATTTCCAGCAAAGTTCCCAGGCTGTGCTGCTCTCAGCCCACCCTCCTTCACAGCAGACACACAGAAGTTTAAAGGTATTCGGTGCTGCTGCCAGGTGAAACACGGGGAGGCTTTCCACACGTGGGGATAGGGAGATGTTTGAACCAAAGAAAGATCTGGTGTCTGTGTTCCTGTACACCTACTCTAAGCTCTGGGATTGGAGGTTGTTGTAGGAAGGGAAACAAGAGCCAGAGAAGTAGGGTGGGCTTGAAAGTGAAGGAATTAGGAAGTGAGGATGAGGAGTTTGCTGTGTTGAGCAGCATGAAATCATGAAATTTGCTTTAGTCATGAGAGGCAGAAGCAGGGAGAAGCTAAATTGGAACGGGTTATTTAGTATCGTACGGGAGGATCAGATCGAAGCACCTGGCAGTTTTGAAGAGTGGGAAGCCTGTTTTCATACAACAAGCAGTGAGGTTACCAAACTTGCTGCCAGCAGGTGTAATGCAGGGCCAAGCAGGCAATTGTTTTCAGAAGACACTTCATACTACATGGATCTATGCAGGACCATTCATTGCAAAGAGAACAGCTGTGGTCCTTGGCTCAGAAAGCCCCTAACCTGTGGATTTCTGTGGGTGTGTGCAAGGGATCGTTTATTCCTTGTGCTCTTACCCTGAGCATTTCCTGTTGGGTGTTGCTGGAAATGTGGTATTAGCTTAGACAGACCTTTGAGCTGAGCAGGACTACTGTGTTTTTCCATTTTAATTTAGGACTTTCATACTTTGGTGCTTGACTCTGTACAGATGCCTCTGACAACTGGAAAAATAACAGGAAAACCTCTCATGTGAATCAGACCTTCTGCTCTGTTTCTTGATCTTGTTGTGGTATTTCCTTAGCAGAGGTAAGCTGACCATCTGAAATTGATGAGAAGAATGTTCTTCTGACTATGAAATGAATTTTGTTTGGGAAAATTCCTGGGGATTTTCCTATCCTTGACTCTCCTCTTGGGCTGTGATGCTATTTATTGGCATAAAGTGCCCTGACCTATTTTATTTCTCGAGGTTTTTCCCAAGATTTGGCTGACAGAGGGTGGAAAGAAAAATTAGATTCTTAGATAATTCAAATGCTGTGTGCTGTGTCAGGCACATATCTTCTGATGTCTGATAAGTGAACACAGTTCCTTGCAGGGAACTTTCTTTATGTGGCACAAACATGTAATCACATGACTGTGGCTGATGAGCAGGTGTTATACAATACAGGGACAATTCCAGCACTTACATTCATTTATTCCATTGGCATGCCTGAAACCTGCATGGAGTGACTATCTTGATTTGATAGTTCAACCTTTTTGCCTTTCAATCCCTGACTCTTCTTTTCAAATTCCTAATGGCTGGGAAAACTGAGAAGGAAGTGTTGTTTACTGAGTGCCTGGACTTCATTTTTCTACATATAACCATTAAGAAATGAGCAAGCCAGCAGACAGGACCTTCTCATGGGAGTGTGTACACCAAATGCTTTCCTTCAGTACAAGCCGAGCTGTTTCTCAAACAGTGCTTGTCCTGTGCCACTGCAGTTAGAGGGCAGCTAGAACTAGAGAAGGGAGCTGGCTAAAATGGATGGGAGTATGTCCTTGTTCCACGTGCAAAGTTTGGACATGCACTTTCCTAACCCACACTGCAAGCACAACAGTAACATCATTTTGTGACCAAAGGCTCTATTATTTGCCCGGGTTTCATGGATAAATCTTTCATTTCTAACTCACTGGTGTCCTAGCTGTTTGTACCCAGCTACTTAGCTCCTGAATTTCCCGCTCAGGCTTTGGGCATTGGTGTGGTTCATGGTGTGGCAGGAATGGGGGCTGGAATGCCTTCAGTGGACAGATGAGCAGTTAATGGTGCCCTCTTGAATGCAGCACTCACTTTAGGCTTGTGAAGCAGGGCTAAATTTTACCATACCTGTCTTTTCTAGTGCTCAGCCTGCCCCTTTCCCAGCATTCCAAATGCATAGCCTGTTTGTTCCTGTGCAGTCATGCTGAGTTTTCCTTCAGGTTTGTACCTCAAATTTTACCCCTCACCCTTCATGCGTTTGAAGCCACAGTCCTTAAAAGTGGTGGTAGTGAGGCTACTGGGATAATACCCCCCTAGGAGGCTGCCAAGTCTGTTTGTTCTTTGGGTCACTTGAAATGGGAGCTAAATGATGAGCCTAGTTTTAGAAAGCAGCTATACTCTATCTGAGCTTGTCCTTGCAGTAGAAAAAAATAAGGTGGGGATTTGATAATTTATATGGCAATACAGTCGTAAACTTGGAGTGATGGAGACAGCTAATGGAAAGTACTTTAACTTTGATTTTTCAACTGTTTGTTAGATGAAATGATAATCTTAGCCTGTCTGATTTCCCATTGCTGCTCCATTGCACAGCATCTGCGTAAAATGAAAAGGCAGTGTGCAGATAGCAGTGTGAAAACGTAGTAGGCTCACATGGCCAGGTCCATTGCCTGCCTTCCCTCCATTTCTCAGTCTCAGGTCTCACTGCTGTTTGTTGTTAATTATTCTGGCTGTGGGCTTGTTAGGAAACCCTGAAACCCAAGCATTTTTCCAGGCACAAGTCATTTGCGCTGAGATGTTTGTTTAACTAGTGACTGGCCTTCTCTTGTTTTGCCTCTTACTCACCAGAGCTGAGGATCTTTGAGCATGATGTAAAGAAGAGTCCTGCTCAAAATACAGTGAGGCATGTGGAAATTGTGACTTCATCAGGGGTTCTGGGTCTTTGTTCTAGGCTGACTCTGCCAATTCCTGAATTATACAGTGTGGCTGTACAGCACCATCACATCATCCTTCCATGCCCTGACAGTGTCTCTGAAGGAGTATTTGCTCATATTCAGATTTGGGTTGGTTACTTCTCCACAAGTTTTTAACAGTTCTTTAAAGGCACTGCAAAAGGGCACCATTGTTATTTCACTGATGAAACAATTTGATGAAGCTCTTAAGGTAAGGTGATAGCACCCTGAAAGATCTCGCTCCACCCTTCCCCTTTCTTCTCCCATGGGCTGGCACAAAGGGTGGGGTGGATGTGTGCATGATAGGGCAGCAGATCTGGGTGAAAATGGATGGCTTGTGTTAGTGCAAGGCAAAACCTGGTGGGAATAAGCAGCTGGGAACATGGGGAGGGCAGGGCATGGTTTTTTTGGTGGTGGTGCCAACAGATCTGTGATTAAAGCATTGATGGAACTCAGAATAAACAGATCCATGTTACACGACATCAGAACAGAAGCTTTTAAGGATTCACACCTACTTTCTTAACAAGAACTGTCCCTTCAGGCCGGATAAATTACAGGAAGAGTGGTCAGGGGTTCAGGAAAACTTGATGGTACTTTTGCTGAGACACCATCTCTGCTTTTTCTAAAAAATACACCGGGCATCTGAAGCAGCCTGGTTTGCTGTTGTAGTGTGAAGGGTAGAGCTGTTGCCTGGAGGTCTGAATGAGCCTTGTGGTATCAGTGTGAGGTATCCTGCTACAGTCACCTGCAGCCTCCCAATCATACCGTGTCTTGCTCTGTGTCTGAGCACACCATGGCTGAGCTGTTCAGGTTTAATTGCTTTAACCAGAAGAGGTGCTCGCATGTATTGAGTTTTCTTAGATAGACTGAGAACACCGAAAGCCAAACCTCCCCACTTTCATTGCAGATTTGTCTGTTCTGTACCGCTGGTGCTGACAGACAGTCTGGGCCTGTTTAACCATGCAGCAAAGCATGAAGCCTCTCTGGGTCAGGGGAGGAAGCTTGTCCCATGTGCCTAATCTAGAAGGCATTTCAGAGTTTCAATTACCGGCTAAAATTATGTCCTCAAAACATGCAAACACGGCAGTGATGTGTTGAGTCCTTGAGCCATGCTTACCACAGCTTTCCTGGCAGCTTGGTGTGTGAGCCCAGTTTGGTGTGAAAGGGATCTGACATCCTTTCTATAGAAAACTAGGCCAGCTCACAGATCTTGCTTTACGTTTCTTGTTTCTTCTGTGCTGGCCTTGCAGCATAGTTATAAAATACACCAGCCTGGCACATGTGCTCATTATCCTGGCCAGGGAGGGCAGGCTCTGGTTAAGGTTACTCTATGGAGATAGGGAAGTTTTAGTCCAGCCCCTGCTCTGTCACTGTATTGCCTGTGACCTTGAAATCATTTAATGTGATTACCACTTCATAAATTGTTAACACCTTGCAAAATGAAGTCAGATGAGTGGTGGAAACTGCTTGTGCTTCTTTTATACAGGTAATAATAAGATCTTGCCTTCATCCCTTGCTGGATGATAATTGCTACAGAACTATTGGTAGTAGGACTCAAGGTTTAATAGCCCTGGCATATGATTGTGGATAGTTCACCCCTTCTTTTTTTTTTTTCCCCCTAATAAAACTTTTGTTGTGAACTCTTGCCTGAAAAACTGTAGGTATCACTGCGCTGCTGTGGTTGGAAGAAGTCTCCAGTTGTTAAACCACTTTCAAGTTTGTTTCAGGTGGTTGTCTCTCTTGATTTTGTGTCTTGTCCCATCTCAGAGGTGTGATGGTGTGATTTCCTCTTTATTCTGCTTCTCCTTACTGAACACTTCATGCAGTACAAAGAGGTACTGAGGTGGCAAGGTAGGACTGCAGCCAAGTGGTGCTGTAGACCTGTTCAGCATGGACTCAGTGGATAGCAGACAGTGAAGAGGTCAGATGCTGAATGTTTTTGTTGAGTTTCATTTCATAAAGGAAAAAAATCCATAAGTGAACACTTCCTGTAAATAGGTAGCCTTTAGTTCTTGGGACATTGTAATTAGTAGATAGAACTCCTAAATACATGCAAGTGAGATTTTAATTTTTTGTGAAGGGGGAAATAGTGAAAACAAATTATGTAAGACTGGAAATCCTTAATTTAGAAATGTATCTTCCATAGTCACCCTGCTGAATGTCTGTGCATTGCCCTCCCTGTTTCTCTAAGTCCTGCCAGTGTTCCTGTGTCACTGCTAGGGTGGGCTCTCAGCTGTGTTAAGGGACAGCAGCTCTGATCTGACAGGCAGCTCCCAGGCATTACTCCCTTCCTTTTCATTTCCTAGGCTGAAACAATCAGTGTTTGCCACCCTGTTTGATATCAGGCAGTTTTCCAAGCTGCAGCAGCTGTTCATATATTCCTCTTAGGTTATTTGAGCTGATGCACAGAGGATTTTGGAGCTGCCCCTGCTGGGCTTACTTAAGTTTCTGATAGTTGTTTTTGTTGTATCCATCCTTGAATTAGACCTGCTCAAGCAATGTTATTGTGCAATTTTTGCTCAGGACGAGTACAGCAGACACAAAAGGTGTGTGTGTATGTGTGTGGGAGGTTGTTTTCAGTCCTGTAAATAATAATAATAATAATAATCTCCAGCTCTTCACTGGTCACTTCTTTTCCTCTCCCATTACTCCCAAAGAGTGTTCCTGCGTGTTTTACTGGTGATAGAAGGTTTCCTTTGGAAGTTAAGTGCCAATTTGAGCTTCACTTAGAAGCTTTACAAAAAGGTTGTTAGAAGTGCTGAGGGAGAGAGAGCTCCCTTTGAGCATCTTGCCTGCCTTCGGGGTATCCCTATGAAGAGCTGTGGGTTCTTAAATGCATTGAGAAAGGGCAAGGGGATCAGTTCCTGGAAGAGTTTTCTTTCCCTGGGGGACCCTGGCAGAATTTTGCTTGTACTTGTATCCACTTTGTGGTGAGAACAAATGCACCTTGCTCTGCATTTCTTGGAACTGGGTCTTGCTCACCACTTACATCTCTAGTAGTGGTGCTGTGTGTTTTTGTGTACTCCCAACTCCTGTGGTCCTGCAGTGGTTGTGGATTTTTTGCCTCCTGTGGTTTGAAGCAGAGTTGCTGAGGACTCTGTGTGTGTGTAGGAATAGCAGATTAGAAAATGAGAGGTTGGTAGGCTCAAAGAGCTTCCTGAAAGTGTGGGAGTACAGGCCAGAGAAAGGAAGAGAAATCTTTTTGAAGCTATATCAGTGCTTTACATGGATGAGAATAGCAGGCAGAGCGTATTGACAGAGTGGTCTGAGGATAAGTGTTGCTGCATAGCAAAGTGTTACTGCTGTAAAAATCACTGCTGTCCACTAGTGAAACAAATTCTTCCAGTGTGAGTGCAGTTTTACTGGTATGGTTGGGTCACAGCTCGCATTCTGCTCACACAGCTGTGTTAATGTTAGTCAGACCTGGTGAACGCTGATAGGTCTGCACGTGTCTGTAGTGTACGTGCAGCCCTTACAAAAATTATGGAGGAGGTGTGAGGAACAACTCAGATCATGTCTTGTGACATGCTCTGCCCCTGGGAGGGGATGGCTGGGTGTTCTGTCTGTAACATGTGTGGTTCATTACTGGTGCAGTGGTGCTTGTGTCCTTCCTCCTGCTTGTAGAATGTCCTTCCTGAAAATAATTCAGCTCCTTACCTGAAAGACTGTAATGAGTGGTAACCAGGCCTTGGGTCCTTGGTGGAGCAAAGAAACATTTTGTTTCGTGTTTCAGCTGCCGTTTCTAAAGGCTTTACAAAGCAAATCAGTGCCTCTGTTTTTCTAATGGGGAAACTGAGGCATAGAGGAGCAGGGATGAAAAGGGGGCAGCTTATTTTGCACCTGCAATCCTAAAATGGGAGTAGCAACCTGTTTGGCTTTAGCCTGATGCTTTGGGCACCTGTTCAACGAGAGATTTAAGGATATGCTTAATGATATTTATGGCAATAGCTCCCTTACCATTTCCTCTTTTCAGACGATCATAAACAGTACTGCTCTCTGAATCCAAACTGCAGGGCTGTGCCCCTCATGCCAACCCACTGGAATCACCCAAGCTGTAAGCCAGGACACAGCTGGTGTCAACATCTGGCCTGTAGAACCTGTCTTATCATTAGGGATGCAGAAGGTGGAGCGAAGAGTCATCTGCAAAGTGAGGAAGTGGTAGTAGTTGGGTTGCAGGAGATGGAAACGAGCTTGTTTGACAGGTGGCTCTTGGATGCAGTTGACTTGAAAAGAAACTCCTGAACCTCCAGATGAGCTCAGAACAATCACACATAGACAGCACAGGGTCACCAAGCAAACACTTTCATACAGTGGTGTAATGATCCCTGTTAGTCATGCATTGAGTGTTTAAGCAGTGTGGTACCTCTGTTTAAAAACAAACACCGACCTAAACCTGCACCAAACCCCAAGCCAAACGAGCAATGACTGTTCCAATACATCTCCTTGTCTGTCTTCAAAGAGACTTTCAGTCTTTGCAATTATCCTGGCATAAAATGTTTCATGGTTGTGCTAACAGGCAGACTTGTGTCAGCCCTGGAAGCTGCTTTAATGAACCCCAAGGTCTGACAGCCAACCTCACTCTTTTAAGAGCAGCAATTTGTCGATTGCAAGAAAAGTACCTTTTTCAGGATCTCAGCTCAGGAGCTGTTTGCTGGGTTGTGGGATTACAGTGCCTGGAAAGCATTACGACTCCATTTGCTGCTGCCTTCTCTTCATATATCACATCAGACACCATTCATTTTTCTCCTCTGAACACCAACCTCAGTTCAGTACATCCCTTTGGGGATGTTGATCATCCTGGGGCCTTTGCCACTGATTTTGGAAGGATATGATTCAGAACTTTCATCTGGGTTGGATTTTCTCAGTGAGATTGTTTATAAAAGAACATATTTCAGGACCATATCCCAGGATTTTATATACTTTTGTTTCTTTCCATCTATAGATCCAGGATTTTTGTGAGTGTTGCAATCTTAACATCAGGACTTAATCCACTCTGATTAGAACCAATGGGAGTTTCCATTACTAATTGCCACTGACGTAAATTCCAGCTCATAAATTAGGGATCAAAATGTATTGTGTTATTGTTATATGCTACATTAAATGCAATATAGATTATATATATATTAATTTTATGTGCAATATATGTTGTCACTTGCTACATGTACTTTTTAGTAATGTTACTTTCTAAAATTAGAGACTACTGTAGGCTGTCTGAAGAGTTGTTCTGAAGTAGATTTTTTTTTTTTGTCCGATCCTGGAGACAGCTGGATTTTTTTATGGGTGACTCCTTTAGCTCTCTGCATGCTTCTTGCCTGTGCCTCAGTAATCCCTGCATTTAAAAAAAACCAAATTTTAAAAAATACTACTCTGTTGTCTTGTTCAGCATTCAACAATCCTCAGACATCTTGTTCCACAGATCATAGACACAAGCCTGTAGCAACAATAGACTGATGTCTTTTATGTTTGGAACATGCAGATAACTTTGTTTTCACAGAGAGGCAAATTCTGTAAAGGATTGAAGGGGATGAATGGATGTCTGAAGATGGATAAAAGGGGCAACTCTACAGAGTGAGAATAAAAATTGGTCACTGCCATAAAGGTGCTACCAAATTGGTAGGCATTGGTTTAACATCTAATCCCTTAGCCAGAAGGGCTCAGATTTATTTAAATAACATCTGCATAATGATTTCTTAAATGGCTAAATGATTTAATAAAAGGTTGAATTAAATTTATTAAATGGTTAGTAGAAAGCTAGAGCCACAACACAAGGAATATTTTCTCATTTTTCTCTTTTGTTTTGGGAGATGCACAGGGCAGACAAGAACTGGTGGTTCAGAAACGGATTGCTCATCTCTGCAACATCTCAGAAGTTAGAGCAATAGAGCCCAGCTAAAGAAAGAAAGGAAGATACCTCTCCTCCTTAGAAACCTACAATTTGTGATGCAAATCAGAGGGAGGCACATGTTCCAATTTTGAAACTTACTCTTAGCTCATCCAGGTAATTGCTATACCTGAGATTTGCATCAAAAATTTTGATAAATGTTCATAACCAGATTACCAGAATTGTACAAAACTTCTGCGATCTAAGATTCTTTGATTGAGGCCTGGGTCCTGTAAATATCTACTGAGATTTTCTGGACCTCCACTTAATTTTGTCCAAATATAGGTTGAGCATCATGATGACTTGAGGGTGAAATAATTGAAAACTTCAGCATTTACAGTGTTGATTATGGCTGAAAGACTAGAACAACAGCTCTTGATCTGAACATTCCCAAATTTGGAAGTTTGAAATTCACATCTGGTTAGAATTTTTAGATGGAAAGATTTTATCCTTAAAAAAAACAATAAATCACTGATGCTGAAATGTAAACAATTACAAAATATATCCCTCGGGAAATACAATTGTATGGAGGGGTTTTTTTGTTTGGGTTTTTTTTTTTAAGAAATGGATTGCAGTGCTTCTCACCTTGATGTTCTCAACTCCCACTGTTAATTCGTATTGCTCAAGTTAAAAAAGAGAATGGTAGCTTAAACCGAGGCACAGCTCATGGTTAAACAAGCTTTGGGACTTTAGGAGTGTCTGCCAGTGGGAGAGCCAAGGGTTAATGGTTTGTTCTGTCAGCTCTTGGTGCAGAGATGTGATGCTCGCACACCTGGAACAGTTGTACAAATGTTCTCAGCTCTTGGTGCAGAGATGTGGTGCTCACACACCTGGAGCAGTTGTACAAATGTTCTCAGTCTTGGTGCAGAGATGTGGTGCTCACACACCTGGAGCAGTTGTACAAATGTTGTGTCAGCTCTTGGTGCAGAGATGTGGTGCTCACACACCTGGAGCAGTTGTACAAAGCTGGCTTTGGGGGACGACTCGTGTCTAAATGCCTGCAGGCTTGTGGCTCCGTTTTATATGATTTGGGGTTTTTTTAGAATCTTTTTTAAAAATACACAGGAGTTAAGCAATTTCCTTTACATGGTGCCTCAGCTAAAGCCCACTGAAGTCACTGGGAAGACTCCCACTGTTTTGAGCTGACGTTCAGATCTATCTCATGTTCCTTACGGCCTGGGCTACTGTGAGTGTCTGTGGGGGTGTGTAACCATCTTAGTTCTTCTAGAAGGGCTGTCCTGCTGTACTTCAGTTACCATGGAATAGACTGCCCACGTTACTAGCAACATAAATATTCTGGATCAAAAATACTTCAATTCCAGAATTGACTCTGTATGGAGAGCTACTCTGGAATAAAAATCAGACAATGGCTTCATCTGTGATAACTGTACTCCTTTCTTGCTTTCTGTGGACAAGGTCTCTTAAACAGAGGTGAAAGGCAGTAAAGTGAATCCCTTTTTACATCAGCCTGTCTTCTGCCAGTCTTTCCTGAATTGTGGTTATTCTGAATTATAAAATGGAACTAAATCATCCAGCCTCCCCAGACGCAGGTGTGCAGAAGTCCTTACTGTGGGTTCTGGCCAAACTCCTGAGCCCACATTCAGATCTATGTAGGTGCAGTTCTGTGCCTGTGACTTCAGTGGGACACTCTCTGTAGGCAGATCTGATGACAGGATTGTGGCCCCACACAAGTGAGGGAGCACAAGTGTTGCCCTTTGTTTAGGGATCAAACCTATCCACTCTCACATTTTAATGGAAGCCCTATATATGGAGATACTGGAGTAATCTGGAGGAAAAGCCATGCGTCATTGCCTTTCCCCACACACTACAGATGATTCAAAACACTCAGTAAATTAACTTCTTTTATAATGTGTGTATAGATCCTGTGAGTGGACTTGGAGCAGACTTCAAGGCTGAAATTTTACAATTTTTATTTTTTTATGGGTCTAACCAGACCTGCAGGTCTAAGTTTTTTAAGCTCATTTTCAAAACTGTCATATTACTCTTGTCTTTTTATCTGTTCCTTAAACATCCTAACTTCTTTACTGATGTGAGTACTGGTGGATTCACTACATATATACAATATTAATTCCAGACATTTCACAAGACAGTTTTTAGACATTCACCCACATGATGATGTGTTAACTTTAAAGCATGTACTTCAGAAATAAAGCAGGAGTTAAGAAAAAAAAAAGATTAAAAGGTTAAAATGCGACTTAGTCAGTCCCTTTCTTTGCAATACATAAATTCATGAACAAATACGGAAATAGCTGGATGAGATGAGTTAATGTTTCCTTGCCATTTTTTTTATAGCCACATGCGCTGTTACCTCTCTGTAGCATGTTTGTTACATAGAAATAGAACATGGCATTTCCCATGAAAAATGTCCAAAATTTTTTTTTTATTAGATCTTTCCTTCATAATAAAAAAAATAGTTTTTCTATCTGATTTTGGGAGAAACACTTTTTTCTTTTCTGCGAATGTAAGGACTTATTTTGTTACCTACAAACAGAAAATCCGCCACTTCTCTGTATTACTTCCTATCTTCGGATCTCTGCTATTACTTTGTCCTGAAAGCTCTTATCAATTAAAGCAGATATAGAAGCTTATCATTATTGTCCTTGGAGAAATCTGGTTGAAGACCTGGTCAGACATGATGTTCTGCCTGCAATTAATCCAAACTGAAGAGGCGCTGCCTCAAGTATGTATCACCATATAATTTGTCCCTTCCACCTCCACCCCACCTGCCTACAAAAGGCTTTTATTTGCTCAGCTTTGCCTCTGTAGTTGCTTCCTAATTCAGTTCAATCAAAATTACCAGTTTGGGATTTTTTTTCCTTAATGTATTCTGGATAGCAGATTTATTTCAAGTTAGAACGTTGTCATTTTCTTTAAATGGTGAAACTGGGAAGTTGAAATTCCCATCTCAGTGAGATTTAGCTCTCAGTGAACTTGGAGTCTGTTGTGGTTTCCTGAACTAGATTTTCCCTGTATCTAAAGCCTGCTTTCCTAGTGGTATCTGCATATTGAGGTAAAAATGTTTATTAGAAAGCAAAGAAGTTAGGACTGCAAACAAATTCTGTTTAAAAATAGCAGAGAATATATTTTTCTGTTACAGGCAAAAAATGGAAAGCAGATGGTAGGAATTTTTGACAGTGGGACTTACTTTATTTGTTGGTAGAAAAGGGCTTGTTTTGGAGGGTCCCCTTGTTCTGTAAGTAGGTGGGGACAAAGGGACTCATCCCCTTCATAGCCTAAACTGTGCTGTGAACTCACACACCCCTGGCATGTGGCTTGGGCTGGGTGCTGTAAGGCTGAGGGACTGTTCCATCTGCCTACAGACTGGCTTCCAGGTTCAGGTAATTGAAATTAGCCCCCAGCAGCTTTAATCATCAGGAAGTTCATTGCCCCGGTGCATTTTGTGATCCCAACTCAGCTGGGCAGAGTCACCGTGCGGCTCCCTTCAAACGATGGCTCCTCTGCTGCTGCAGCACGTTCTCTGTGTGTTCGTGTTCTCTGTGTGTTCATGTTCGTCATTCTCCATCAGGTGCTTGGTATTCAAGCCCTCGCTGCCTGGTGTGGAAGTGGCTCTGCTTCCTGACAGGGCAGGGGAAGGGAGGAAGGAAAGGAGCAAATGGGCTGATGCAGAGCGTGCCTTCTTCCAGGCCCTCTCTTTTGTACTAAATTTAGCTGTTGTGGCCATGAGCAGGCTTGTGCTCTGCAGCAGCACAGTATAGTCCCTAGACCATCTCTGTTTCCTGCTGATTTCATATTTGACTAGGAAGGATGTGGCGCAGGACGTGAGGCAGGATTAAGCAAGGAGCACTGGCGTTAGTGGAATGACCCTAGGGAGAGACAGGCTGGTTCTCTCTCAGCTCTGTCCAAAGGGAGGTAGCTGTGACCTGTCATGTAACAACGCTTTTCCTTCAGTGCTGGAATCATTCTCTTGTGCCATGGTTTAGTTGCCTCCCAAATTGCCTGATGCTGGACATTTATTAAGGACTCCATGATCAAATGTTTGCGGTTTGACAGAAGCAGCTGACACTGGTTTAAAAGGAAGTATGTTGTAATATTTCCTCCAGAGAAACTTTGGACAGGATTTGTACTTGATAAAATTCTGTTTTGACGTAGTTGAGAGAGGCAGGAAATTTCTCCTGTGAGTTTTCATTATAGTGTCATCATGAGAGCAGCATCTTTTGCTTCTTGAAAATGTCTGTCCTTGCTGCTCATTGCCCACCTGAAATCTTACCTTAGCATGGGTCACATGAGGCACACTTCAGCAGCCATGAGGAGAAGTGTGAACAGCCATTCCCATGGTAATGATATTAAGAGAAGTCCAAGTTGTCTGAAAGCTTGTTTTTTGCATGAAACTTGAAGAAAATGAGGTCAAGGTTCAGGTAGACTTTGGGGATTTACAGTGATGAAGGAGATCTTGCGTCAGTGCAATTAAAATTTAACTGAAGAAATAACTTCTGGTATGTTTGTTTGGTTTCTTTTCCTGTAAGATTTCCCCCCTTGGTTTCAAAGGTCTTTGAATAAAGAATTATATTGCTGTAGTCTAGCTGAACAAAAGCAATGAAAAAGCATGTGACATCTACAGTTTGTCCAGTCATCCTTAATGCGCTCATATATCACATGAAAGAATCAGGTATGGATTTTTTTTATATATAGACCAGAAGTTTTCTGTAGACAGAGTTGGCATTTTGGCCAAAGACTCTATAGATCCATCAGAGAATCATAACCTCCAGTGCAGAGAGGATCCATGTGGCCTTTACCCATCTGCTCTCAAGGCTCACTCAGGTCCTGCTCCTCGGCCATCAGAGCTTATTTAGGCTTTTGCTATCTATACTAGGATGGCTCAATGATAGCATGGGCAACTACTGCCTTATGTTTAGAAATTAATCCTGTCTTTCTGGATGCTGAGGATTTACTCTTGGCCTAGATTTAGTGTCTGTGTGTGCAAGTAAGCAAAGCTTTTTCTGTTTGTTTTTCCCTTGTTCTCTGAAACAAATGTCCAAAATTTATAGGTAGAAAAAAAAAGTAGTCATGTGGATGATCCCTGCAATTGTTCATTAAACCCTGGTCTTTGGCTAGATGGGAATTTGTGGTCCAGTGTAAATTCAAAGGAAGCTGTTACTGACTCCCATTTACTAACACAGGTGTAATATTTACTAGCCAGCACTGACTTCAGGATGACCTTTATGAGTGATTGTCCTGGGCTGATACACCACTTCTGAGATCAGTGCCATGCTGTATGTTTGGTGCAGTGTCTGTTCTTATGAGTATTGAGATAAATTAGTTTGAATTAATACAGGACAAAGGAACTTCTAGATGACCCCCTGCATTGCAATGAGTTTTATAACAAGATCAGTATAGAGTTGCATCTCTATTAAGAATGGAGGTGGCTTTATCTAAGTAATGATTCAGATGCAGCTGGCTGACCAAAAGAAACCTTCCAATTTTGGTTTACTCGAAAGGACTAATGTTGCTAGGGTGTGAGGGTGGAATAAAATGGTTTTCTTTAAGAAAAAACCTGCCTTCATTGTATTAATAGCACCTATATTCTGAATAGTGAAAACTCCATCGCTCCTCATCTCTAGGACTGTTCTCTAGGTCTTGCTGAGCTATTTGGATTTGCAGTTTTTTCTGAAGTCTGCACAGCTAGTGCCCTTAGAATTTGTATTTCCATGGTGGGGGGTGGAAGAAGCCGCACCACTTTCAACAAAAACAAGATGTTTATACTTCTGACATTCACAGCTCTTGAAGATAAGTCTTTGCTGCTTCTACAGACAAGGGGGCTTGTGGTATTTCCTCTCACTTGCTCTTTTGGGTGTCTTGTGTTTCCTTTCCATCCTCAACAGTGAGATCTGATTCTTTTTCATGTTCTCTGCTATATCTGTGAGATAGCACTGTTTCCCATTTTTCTTTTCCCCCATGCACTAGAGAATTTGTGCCCCTAAATTTTCACCTGTCTCTTAGTAACAGGATTCCTCATTCTGTCTCCAAACTAGGAGCTCTGTGTACATCTGATAATAATATCTGATGTGCCAAGGGTGGTATATGCATCTCCTAACAGGATTGATGGTTTTTTTTGTTGGTTGTTTTTTTGGTTTTTTTTTAATCTGTTTTGTAATTACAGGCTTAGCTATGGCCAGGGGTATTATCACAGTGCAAGGTATCATGGCCTATGTCACCAGCCAGGTATTGCAAGTGAACAGGTAGTTCTGCTCCCCCAAGATACCAGTATCTCTGTTTCCCATTTTTGCAATTTTCAGTGTTCAGTAAAGTCTCTAGTTCTTGTCAGTAGGAATGTGCATGCTTGCTCACAGGGCTTTTTTAAGCTTAGTTCATACGCCCTCAAATATTAAGATCTTGCATTTATGTTTGCATACTTGCAGGTTGAGGTGAGTTTCAGCACAGGTTTCTGGTTAATACTACAATTTTTGGCAGTAAGATTGAAGTTGAAATTGAGCTGTGTAGTAATATGCATCTATAGCATAAGTGTATGTGCATACATGCAAGCACGTGTTGAAAGATAGCAGAGCTTTGCTTGAGAGCCTGTCCACTCTTTCACCTACATCACTTAAACCAATAAAAAGTTCCAGGTTTCCATCCGAACCATGCTTACTCTGCTTGTAAATGTATTAGTAGCTTTAATATTTCCATTCTGGGGCCTTGGATCATTGTACTATGGTTCTGGTCTGGATGGGGATAGGAAGAGGAGAAGCTAAATAAATAAAAAAGTACATTTTATTTTTTGTCACAGCTCACAAAGTTACATAATTTTAGCACTGGATTGAAGGCAGGAGGCAAATAAGAGTGGTCTGCAGTTGCATGACAACTGCAGTTTGTTGCGTGGATATCATCCCAGTGCCTAACTCGGATTGGATTCTCCTGGTGTGAAGAATCACACTTGCCATCAGTGGGATGTCCATCTGTCTGGGCCTGAAAGCAGCTCAAGGACGCAGGCTGTAGAGGAGGAGTCTGTGGGATGGCTTCACTATGCCTATGAAGTCTGATGCACATGAGTTACAAGCACCCAGGCTGTTTTGAGGGATCCTTCCTTGCACTGCTATGTGGTTCTGAATGCAGATATTACTATTGAATTCCTCCATGGTGGCCACTGAGGGAGCTGGACACTCAGCCAGTTTACAGACATTGGTGGTGGTGTTTCTGTGGGGCTTGTCAGGGTTAGGAGGGCTGGCTGTTCTCATTTAAGGTGATTTTATGGGCTCTCAACAGTTTTCTGGTGTAACTGGAATCTGGTGAATGATACTTTTTTTTTGGTTGCAGGTGTGTAAGGAGCGGTGCCCATTCACTTGCTGTGCAGTGAGATTGTAAATCCCTCATAAATTGTTTGTAAATCACTTTGGGATCTTTCTGGCTGACAGGCAGATCCTGTGTAAGCGCATCACCCAGCCCTGCAAAGCCCAAGCCTTAGGGAGCTAAACCGGCTGCCAAAGCAGCAGGTGTGTCAGCTCAAAGCTACCCGTGAGGAGCAGCTGTAGGCTCGAACTTTGCCCGTTTATTTGCTCAAGGTTTTATCTCATCCTTTATTGTACAGCCCAGTGAAAATGAGTATTTGCCGTGTCAGTTAAAGCGGGGCCATGGAGCGGCAGCTCCGGCTGTGCTCGGTGGCCGTCACCGGTGTCGGGGGAAGGCCGTGCTTCCTGTGCCATCAGAGGAGAGAGGGACACCTGAGCAAACACTGGGGCACCCTGGCCTCTGGGGTAGGGTGTCTGCTTTGGTACACTACTGATTTTTTTTTTAAATATTTTTTTGCAATGTCTATAGTTTTTTCTTTTTTTTTTTTTTCTTTTTTTCTGTGGGTAAATTTTGGCATAAGAACCCTCAAAACAGAGAGCTAAACTTGCATTTTTATTTTTAATTTTGCTTCAGGGTTTTGCGAGTGGACAGCAAAATTAATATCAAAACAGAAATTCCTTCTGAATCAAAGGCCAACTGGAAAGTGTCGCAGCACAGTGTGCTGCTGTGCTCAAGATTGTTATTCTGTAAAAAACCAAAACAAAACAACAATCTTCAACATAAAAAAAAACCCCTATGTAGCAATTGAAAGAGCTATTTATGGTGTAATACTCTAATTTTAGCCAGATTGAGGGAAATGTTTACTAACATTTGTTACCACTTCTGGTCTTCAGACCCGTGGCAGCAGACTTAGGGCCAGGCAGTGATGAATACTTTTCTGCCTAGTGCCTTATAGGGGGATAAAGTGGCATCAGTTTCTGGGATTCAGAACTGTTTGCTGTTGGAGTTCAGGCATCCCTATCCCAGCACTGGCTGGGAATTAGACATGTGTAATGTAGAAGTGACAGGACCCAATATGCAGGGAACCAGCTGGTTGCTCAGAAGACCTGATCCCTGCCCCAGCTTACCTTGAGCAATTCATTAAACTGCTCTGTGCCTCAGTTTCCCATCTTTTCTGCCATGTAACTTATCTCTTTAGCTGTGAAACAATTTTAAATGGGACTGCCTTCCACTATTCAAAACGGCTGTTCTACTTCAACACAGTCTTAATAATAAATGTAATCAACTAAGTCTTTGGATAGTCAAAATAAAATTAGGAAGATTCTGGTTAATTTTTGATTTTTCAACTGTATCACCAAGGGTTGATCTTTGGACCTATATAACCAGACTTTTTCCTTAGTTACTTTCTGTTATTCAGCCTTTTGAAGGACTTTGTGGAAAAGAAAGCAGTATAAAAATCGCACAACCGGTTTGGCAGGTCCTGTATAAACAGGAGAAATGCCAGAAAAAGTCTTATGTCTTTGTTGCCAGCTTAAAAAAAATGGGTTAATTTTCTCCTAATGAAAACTTCAGCTGTGTGTGAGGTGGACTGTGGGATGGACATGTGGTGGAAGGGGCTTGCAGTGCTTGCTGGAAGGAATATTCCCTCAAATACTGGGAATATTGTCTCAGTCACCTTCCTGGCTGTAGGAACAGAAGAAGCGTTTTGTCATGGTTCTTGTAAGCAGGTTTGTTTTTTTTTCCTTCCCCCATCTCCTCTGACAGTCTTACAGCTGAGCTCTGGTGTTTAACACACCCTGCTTGATTAACAGGGGGTGATTGATGTCCCCCTGTTTTGCTTTACTTGTACCAGGAGAGAGCTGTGCTGGTATTTAAGATTGTGTAGCTGTGAGTTGGGATGGGTGAGGAAACCTGCCTTCCCAAATGGATCTGTGCTGTTGCATAACCGTGGGAAGGGTTGGAGTGCCTCTGTCCTGATTCTTGTGGCAAAGCAGGGATGTGTTTCTGGAACGGGTTTGAAGCTCCCTTCTGATTTAGGCTGTCTCTGCTGCCACTTGTGAGCTGAGAGATTTCAGTCAATGCGTTGACAGGGAGGAGCGTTAGAAATCAGAATTTCCCATGAGGAGGGTGTTTTAAATCAATGCTAAAGTACAAAATGAAACTGATGCATCCTGAGAGCTTTTGCGAGTTGTCCATGTCGTTTTACTTCTCTTGTAGTTCATCCCTCTGTTTCTAGAGCAGCAGCATAACCCCAGAAATACGGCCGTGTGGGTAGAGGGTTGAAATGGGGTTTAGGTAACTTGCTGCTTCTTCCTGCACCTCTGTTCCTAACTGTAAACTAGGATTCAAACAGGCCCTTCCTCTGGTTATTCACTATCTTGACTATTTTGGCTTTGAGCTCATCAGGGCTGTCCTCTGCTCACTATTTCTGGAACACTTTGGGCAATGGCCCTTTGTTTGTTTGGTTCTGAGTGCTATCACTGTATAAATGTCAAGTGCTTACAGTGGGATTCAGAGCCAGACAGAGTTCTTGGTAGAAAATATTGTTTTCTAAGGTGTCAAAGTAGGTTTTTCCTCATTCTCTCTATCCTGAATGGGCACCTAATCTGCTTATGTTTTGGTCCCTCCACTTATAAAAGGTGAGTGTAGTAGCACTTCTCTTCATTGCAAGAAAGTGCTAAAGGTGTTATAGGACATATTTAAATAGTGTAGTATTAAAGACCATGGAGAAGCCTTCAGATTGAGTTTAAATGGGCTTAAGACTACCACTTTACTCCTTCTTTTAAGGTTTCTGAAGTTTACTTCAGCTGGCTCAGTTCCCAAGCTTCTCACTTGTGTAGTGAGGCAATATTTGCAGGTCAGAGGCTGTCCTACGGTAAGGGTGGAGTGGCTCTCACTGCAGTGTCCATTCAGATGTGAACCAGCAATGCTTAGTTGTGAAAACAAGCCAAAGATAACCAGGGTGAAACTGCAGCACTTCTGTTCTGCCAGGAACAACATCATAACCAATGCTTTAGGATTTATGAGCTAAAACAAAATAATAATTTGAGGAAGAACAAAAAGTGATGCAGAGGTTGAAAGGAACAATTAAAACAATTGGGGAACTTAACGAACAGGAAAAGCTATGGCAGAAGGAAAGCAGCTAAACTGAGATTTGTCACAGGGCTTGGACACACCTGTGGGCCTCAGCATTTATCCCGTTGTCCTGTGGGCACAACCAAGGCAGTGAGGACTGTGGTAGTGCCACAAGTTCCTTTGGAGAGTCACAGCAGGTCTGGGAATGGGCAGACGTGTCCTCACTGTTCCTCTTCAAACCTCTCCTGTGGAGCTTGGTTTATCCTGTGCTTTTCTGTCTGGCGTCTGCTGGCCAGCCCTGTGCAGCACCACTGCAGAGATGATCCACTTCTTATTCCTCTTCTGAGTGCTGGGAGTGCCCCTGGAATTTCCAGAGTGGAGGAATAAGGTCTGTGTGGGGTGTACCCTGTCACATGGACAGGTCATACCTGGAAGGCATCTCTTGTTTTCAGAGCAGTTGGGAAAGGATTGCTAATAGCTCTCCTTACGCAACAGAATATTCACCCGCTTAGTTCATTACTTATTAGCTCCAGGCAGGGACATGGCAGATTTGTTAATAGCAATGGTCAAATCATTAGAGTGTGCAGCATTAATGGAGGAGAAAGCGTTTAATAAAGAGCCATCACTTGACCCTGTCATTGTCCATGGAATATAGACCATATTGTTGAATTCAGGCTCTGCTCTTTTCCTGTCGTCTACCACTTCTTAAAAGTAAGTCTTGCTCAGGAGCTTCAGCTTCTCTTTGAGCACATATGAAAGCACATCTCTTCTTTTGTATCAGATATGCAGTACCATGACCAGCTGTTTCTGTACAAATATATTTAAAAATTCCCCTTAAAGTTCTGCCAATCCTGATGGTCCTGTGCTGGAAGGACCATATTTTATAGCAAATAGAAGATTTTTACAGTGCCTCAAGCTATCCCCCAGGTTGTTTGCTTTCGTTTTCTAAGTAGTATTTTGGTGTCCCATGATCAGCAAAAAGTTCAGTTTCTTCTACTTTGCATTCTTGCACCATTAGACTGCTGACTGGAGAGACCTTACAAAAGCTGCTAAATAGCTAGTTAAAAAAAAAATTTTTGTACATGCTGACCTGCTGCAGATTTTGTTTCTTTTTATGTAACTCAACTTCTTTCAGTAGTCTCCCAATGCATCTTTGTTTTAATCACAGCTTCCTATTAACTTATCCTTCTGCAATATATCTTCCAAATTACCTTCTCTTCTCTCTGTTTTTTGTGATGTTGGGCTGTATCTGTCATTTCTTCTGTCCATCTCAGTAGTTCCTTTATTTCTTCCTTACAAGGTGGATCATTTGACTCTTGTAAAACTTGCCTGTCTTGCATACATAGAGGGGTGTGTGTGTATGATGCAGAATGAAGAGCCTGCAAATGTGCAGGATGCAATATCCTAAGTGAAATCCTACCAGTTGTTTTTTATATCCTCTCCTTTGTCAGCTAGAGTTTCCTTTTCTAGTCACACTGATCTTAATGTTGTTCACATTGAAGTAAGTAGCTGGAGTAGGTGAAAGTATAGGGGGAGAGGAAGATTGTAATTTGATGTTTCTTCCATATCCAGTTTCTGTACAGTAGTCAAGGTCAGTGCGAGTTTCTAGGAACTCCCTCTGCATGTAATGTGTTGGGAGTTGAATAACCTGAATCATTGTGATATTTTATAGTGGCAAACATCCATGATCTCTTGTTTCTGGACTAGTTTATTAAGACAGTCTTTGCGAATGGGTATTTTATTTGGCTGTCTTCTCTCGCTGAGGATTCTGTTTAGTTATACTCAAGTAGATCTGCCTGTTTTTCACCAGCAACCCTTATTATAGCTATCCTATTCCCAGACTGGCCTAGATTCTCTCTGGAAAATTGTTTTTACCTATTTAGAGGTGTTTTGGAACAAGAGGATGTGGCACACTCCCTGCCATGCTGTGTGTGCTGGGTTACTGTGGCGCTACTTGAATCTTCGGGAGCAAGAAACTGTAAGATGTAGCATTAGACCTCATCATGGCACTCCCAGGTTTCTCTGGGCATTTGGCATGTCCTTTTTCATGGAAAGTCTGCCAGGAGTCTGAAGTGTGGAGAAATGCTCTGGTGGAAGTGCAGGAATGCTGTGTGTGCCAACAGTAAGGAGATAATAGATAAGGAGAGACAATAAGCTTAAGTTACTGGAGAAGAGAAAGACTGAGGCCCATTTGTGGATTTTACTTCCACCAGTGTAAGTCTGGACCAGAAATGCTGTTTAAAAAAAAAAAAAATCACTGAAGAATTTTGCAGGTACAGATGGGAGCAGGATCCAGTTGTGCAGTGGGACCAAGAAGGGTCATTTCTTATATTTGTAAGTGGTATTTTAAAAATGTGTATTTCAGAATGTTGCAGGTCCTCAGGAATTCTGTTTCCATCAGTGACTGAGGGTTAAAAGAAGCTATGACTTTTATGTGAATTACTCTCCCATGATTTTTCCACTCCCTAATTGATGGGCAATTAGATATCTCAGGACAGTGAATGAGTTGACCTCATCTGTGTGACAGTTCTGACCTGTGATTTGTGTTATGTAAATATTTGATATCCTCTGTTATGAAGGGCCCTGTTCACAGTAACTGTAGCTTCAGCAGAAATGTTCAGAAAGCAATGCACATCCATGGCAGGAAGATCAGAAATGATGATTGTCCTTGCATGTGTGTTTGAATGCATAGAAACATTGTGACTTTGACAGCTCAATATTGCAGCCAAGTGAAAACACTTGTGCCGTGCCAGCCCTGAGATGCAGAAGAGGAGCTTTCCCATAACACATGAGAGGGCAGCTCCCTGTACACCATGTTTCCCCTTAGTCTTCCCATCTCAGTTTCATGGCCTCCAGGAATCTTGCCCTGAAATGAGCACATGACTGCAGTAAGGGTGTTCAGGGTGTTAATTCCCACGCACACAGGCAGGGTTGTACAACCACCGTATGTTACAGAGATGAGGCTCCCCAGCCCTGCCTGTTTTAGAAAAGAGAACACAAAAAGTGCAGTGAAATATCTCTGATGTGCAGCTAAGCCTGTGAAATTCTTCTCTGTTGCCTTCCTTGCCTCCCTGCTGCTTACTCACTGGCCACAGTACTTCAAAGCCTCATGTGGGATTTTTTTTCCTAGCTGTGCAATTTAACTGTCTCTCTTGAGCCTTCTGTGGTGCTTTGTGTGGACTGAGTGTACCAACAAATCATGATATACATGCCAAAGGGACCCTGTGGGTCACAGTAGTGGCCCAGCTTTTTCCAAGCCCTGCTTAAACAAAGGTCAGTAGCAGGTTCTTCAAAGGAGTGTTGCAGTGACAACCCCAGGATGCAAATTTTGGAGTTGCATGTTGAAAAGGGCTAGGGGCAGATAGTTTCTTAATGTCAGGCAGTTGAATCTGTGGCTGACTTCTGTGTTGAAGTGTTAGGTCAGGGGAGCGAAGTCCCAGCTTTACTGCCTCTACTTGGAGCCTTGTAACAGAAGGGTGGGTGGATAGATAAGGCTTTACTTCTGTTTGGAGTATGATGATTCCAATTCCAAATTCTGAACCCGAATCTGCCTCACGTGTATTTTCTGCTGCCTAGCTGGGATATCTGCAGATAAAATTCTTTATTATACATATAAATGTCTGATCCTTTCATGAGTTGTACTGAGCTTTTTGCCTTAGTTTTAGTTTCTGGTTTTACCTGATATTATCTTCTCACAGCCTGTTCTATTCTCTATTCTGCCATATTGGCAGCAAAGAAATACTTTTTGATCGAGTGGTTCAGCTAGTTTTTTGCTTCTTTGATACTTGCTAATTTGAAATATTTTGGAGTGCTTATACAATAATGGAACTGTATGATGGCATTTTCAATGACAGCATTGACCTCCTGAAGCTGCCTTTTCATAGCACTTGAGTGCATTGATATTGCTGTCTGTACAATTTTAATTTAATTAGGACAGTGGCTGTAATCACTATGGGAGAAGCATGAATTTCCCCACTGTCTCCTTTTCCCTTCCCTTTAGTGATGAACTGTTCCACTGCTGTGTTTGTTTTTTATTTGCTTGAGGAAGGATTGAGATGTGAGAGGAGAGCGGTCACCTGCCCCTGAGCAGGGAGGACAGGCTGGAGGAAGGAGTCAGGGAGGAACTGAACTTCACAAAATTGCTAATGTTACTGACACAATCTCTGCTCTCTGCCCAGGAAACGAGATGTTAATCTTTTCCCAGTGCTGCCTTGCATAAGGTCCATTCCAGAGAGCTGTATTTGTTTTAATTTCTCTAATTACTGATAGTGTGCTGATTATGCTGCTGTAGATTTGACGTGAATTGCTGTATTAATGGGATCAAAAATTAGGAGATGTCTGCCATGGAAATTAAGAAGATGACAGCAGCTGGGGGAAGGGAGGAAAGTGCAGAGTTGAATTCATACCCTGTTACTGCAGAGCTCTAGTTGGCTTTTATTGGAGCCTGAGCCTTTGTCCCTGCCAGAAGTTGGAGTATGCAAACTATAACATGGACTAAACTCCCCAAATGTGCTATACAGACCATTAGGGGCTCTGATTTCCTCCCTGCTTCCTTTGTTAGACTGTGTAACTCATCTCATAGTGGTCTTCTGGACCAGCTATGGTACTGCATACATACCCCAGTTCTTCAAACTGAAATCTGTGTGTGCTTTGATGGCTTTGGGAATGTAGCCAGCTGTTAGATACATGCCTACTACATAGTCATGGTCAGTGTAACTTCTGATTTTGGCAGGATGGTTTGATCTATGGCAGACTCAGCAGCTGAATATTTAGTGAAGAGAAAGAACCCGTAGATACTCTTGATTTTTAGCCATGTGTTTCAGCCTGTCTCTGCTCAGTTGGGCAAGTGGAAGCATGTCCTACTCTCAGCAGACCTGGCTGGTTGTCCAGGTGGCACTCCTGGAGCACCAGCCACCAGAGTAAACCCCAGGGAAGCCTTCCATAAAAACTGACTTCATGTAGCTCTTCAATTTCTGTAAGCAACATGAAATTTCATGGTGAAACTTTCTTGACTCCCTGTGAGCTGAAGAAACCAATCAAAAATGATGACAGCAAGCAATATGCCATGTGTTTTAGTCACCTCTTTGTGGCTACTGGCAAAATGCTCAGGAGTTGCTATTTTGAAATTTCTTAGCTGGTAATTGTTTGGGGCAGAGCCTTTGGTCACTTCTAAAGTTTAGATGTTTATAGAGTCCTCTGGCAGGTGGTGAATATGGAATGTGGTAGTACCAAGCTCTTTCTTAGCACTCATCACCAAAAATCTCACAGGACCACATCAAATGTGTATTGATTTAGTTGCTTTTAGCAGTAGATTAAGCTGCAGCAAGGCTGTTTGCTCAAGAACGCTCAAGGTTGATGCAGGTTCTGCCAGCACCACCTATCCTTCCTCCCAAGCTGTGGCTTGAACAAGCCTACCATTCTTGGCCTTAATACAAAGGGAAATATTAAACTTGCCTAGTTAGGAAATGCTTTCAGAAAAATTCCTAGTAGCAGAGTATCTGGTTGCATAACCTTCGAAGCATGAGACACCAGCCATGTTTTTGTTTGGTGGATCCCACAGAGAGAAGCACTGGGCAGTTCTGGAGTTGTGAAGATGAATGCAATCCGTTCTCATTGGTGTGAGCACAATTGGTACCTCCTGGAAACGTGACTCTAAAAAGCCTCAGAAAGCCTGGAGGAGCACCTGTGACCTTGTGCCTTGACTGTGCAGGTTGGGCACTGCGTGTGGCTGAGCACAGAGCAGGGGTGGGTTGCAGAACTAGACTGGTGTTTGCAGTTCTGCTGCCAGCCATGTTCCTGCCCCATGCTGCAAACAGGAATTAAACTAATTTTTTCCACAAGCCCAGTGTCTTGACCTCCCTGTGCCATTACCATTCCACACCTTTTGGAAATCTGTCCAAGACAGTTACAAGGGTAGCTCTTTCAGCATGCAGTTGTTAAATGTATTGCCCTTGAGAGGCACATGCTGTCCTTTTTCAAGACAGCTTAACTCTGAAATTACTTAGCTCATTTGAGCTTTGCTCTTGCTGTAACTCAGGTTGTCTGTGTGTCTAATAAAAAGAAAGTGACTTACCTAATATCTGTAAATTGCTTTGATATTTAGGCTAAAGGTGCTGACAGAAAAATGCAGGATTAGCAAGAGAGGGCATTTCAAAGGCACTAATAGGAGCTGGACAGCTAACTCCCCTTCATGCCTTGTAAAATGCCTTCTGCAAATAGAAGTTCACACAGTACTGTGGACATCCAAGATGTGTGGGAAAAGTAACTGCAGTTCCATATCTTGTTTGGTTTTGGCTGTCCTGTCCTTATGAATACTAGGAAACAATGAATCAAATGCATTTGTTTATAATAGTAAATATCAATGAAGCTGTCATGGTATAAATCAAGTTAAGAGTATGCCTTTAGGAGATAGATCAGTAAAGGCAGCACATACTAGAATCATAATGCCTTGGTTTGATACAGCAGCTCCTGGGTCTTGAGGGAAGTGGATGGGTTCTGGATTTAATTTCATTTTCCACCTGCTCTGTGGCAGTGAGGAAACTCTTTGAAGCCACTTTGTCTTTGCAGTGGTGATTCAGTGAGCATGAAATGTGACCTGAACTTGGGCTGTATCTTGCATTCTTCAGGAGGGAGGAAAAGGAGTTCAGGTCTCCCACCTATCCTCTAGTGCCTGTTGGCAGAGGCAGGCATCTGTGTTTCAGAAGTGTTCCTCTTTTTATAAATATCTGTATGACCAAAGCGAGCAGCTGCAGTGGGGTTCGATTATCTGTGCTGTGGATCGCAGCAGGAACTGCTGGGAAGTGCCTGGTGTCCCTCCCCTCCAGGGGTGCTGTGCACCGGGGTGAGAGGTGCAGATGGGCACAGAGAGCCACACCTCTGGAGCAGGAAGCACAGAGTCAGCTGGTTTGGGTCAGAGAAGGAGTTGGGTAAGCTGAAAACAGAATGATGCCTTGTGGCTCTACAGGTGCATCTTTCATCACGTCACAATGAACATCCCTGTTTGGTTACTGCGAAAAACTGAATTCATGCAAGCTAATGGATTGCGCTTGCCTGGACAGTGATGAGTAGAAAGAAACTGAGTTTGTGGGAGGAAGGAACATAAGATTGAACAATTTCTCTTTAAAAAGTACTGAGCTGACAGCCATGGGGGCAATAGTTGGCAGAAATAACAATGTGATGGTGGAGTGAAACAGGCCTGTCTTCTCATGCTGTCTAAACCTTTAATAGTTTATTCTCCACATGCTGTCAGTCTTCTCTGCCATGTGGGTATAGGGTGTTGTGGTGGGGCTCCTGATGTTGAGGCTAAACTTCTGGTTCTGTCTGAGCTCCTGAGCAGCAAACAGCACCTTGCAAAAGAATGAGCTGGGCTTGCTTTGAAGCAGTGGCTGCAACATTTTCTAGGTGTTCCCTTTATTTTTGGACATCACTAATCTGCCTGCAGAGTCTTTTGTGAACCTCCCCTACCCTTTGGTGGCAAGGGTGCTTACATTACGTTCTGCAGGTGCCTCTTTCAGCCTCAGTTTGTTTTCCTGTCTCATGGTTGTGATAATGCTGTGGTTTGTCATGGAAGCAATTACCTTCTCTTGGTCTAGCACCAAATTTGTCTTTTCCGTTTGCCAGAGATCAAGGTCAGGGTAAGAGGCTGTACTCATACTGTCCTGCAAATGCTCAGAAATTACAGTAGCTCTTTTTGCTTCTGTATGTGCAGGGATGTAAATCCATACTGTTTGCACTGGCATCATTACATGTCAGCAACATGTTTCTGGGGAATAACATGCATTGCCTTCCAAGAAGCATATGATAAGGGTTTTTTTATGTTCGTGTAAAATTGTGGCTGTGTTTATTTACAAAGGGTTTATTTTGTACTGTGTTTGAAGTACATGATTGGAGGCTTAGAATATGGAAGAATTTTCCCATCAGATCACATGAAGTTTCAGTCTTAGATTTCTTGTCAGGCATTTTCATAAGTAAAAACCTAACTGTGACAATTATGAAACTAATACAACATTCACAGTTTGCCCTTTAATTCTATTTGACTGTATTTGGTTGCAAGTTTAACTGCTTCAAAGAAGGTAATAGTAACTCATTTAGCAAAAACAAAAGTACTACGTTACTTGATGGTAAATAGAGTAGTCTTTAGTGATGTGTTTTTCTGCAGCAATGACAAAAGTTGTTGATTAATGTCTTTAAAATGGTAGGAAGGAGTATAGTGCTAAACACTTAGCTTGTTCAGATCATGACTGATTTGTTAACGTAAGATTAAGTGGTTTTGGCACTTCAGTGGTACTCATGCATGTATCATGGAGCTGCTGTCAGATTTTCACTGGCAGAAAACTCTTGGAGTCTCCCCACTTGAATGCCACTCCCACTTTCTTCCCTTGGCAAATTTCCGAGCAGATCCTTGGAATCTTCATGGCTCTTTTGAAAATTAAACCCACCACCCTAAAAGTAGCTTGGCCCCCCTGCAGCACTGGGCAGTGCTGGCCTCCAGTGTTGTGTGTGTGCTCTGTGGCTCCTGGGCAGCTGGTGCATCACTAGTGCTGCTCACATCACCAGGCACACACTTCCTTCCTTCCACCCACATCCACCTCCTCTGCCATGGTTTCACACCTCTGTTCCAAAGTTCACGTTGTCCTCTCTCTTTCTCTCCCTTCCCCCCCCCCACTTTCTTTTAACAGCAGGAAAGAATTTCGTACACACCTCCAGTGAGCCCGGTACCAAATTACGCTTCGTCACCACTACATGTCCCAGTGCCTCAAGCCATCAGTATGGAGGAAGACACCATC
The DNA here is from genome assembly GCA_013400955.1 of Drymodes brunneopygia. NCBI lineage: Eukaryota > Metazoa > Chordata > Aves > Passeriformes > Petroicidae > Drymodes > Drymodes brunneopygia. The sequence continues at coordinate 691,432 of VZTZ01028725.1, read as the reverse complement.
AGACTGCCAGCACACCTGCGTGAGTGTCAGCACAAGGCTGCTTAAGTTGTTCTTGGACTGAGGAGGGGGTGGGCGGGGTGAGGAGTTATTTCTGTTTTTATGGGAGAGAGCAAGGAAGTCCCTGGCTTTATAGTTCATTTCTTTTTTTTTATTTTTTTTAAATAAGCTCTAGCTAGTTTGGTTTTCCTAGTTGTTGTTTTTAACTAAAGAAAATTACTCTTAAATACAGTACTCTGAATCTCCCCTCCCAGCTCCTGCACCCCTTGTCAAGCATTTGGCCTGTTTCTCATGACAGGCACAAATATGGAGAGTTTATTTTGATGGGAAGTGCTGTGTTTCCTTCCACTTTATTGGAATTGCTCAACTACATTCTGCAACACAAGGTCAGAGTTTCCCCAGCTGTGGCAAGTGGAATGTGTTTGTGCTGTGGCTATTTTCAGGTTCTGAGGGGTCTCAAACACTTGTGGTGCCCAGGCTCTCTAGAGTAGAGCATAAGTGCTGCCAGAGGCAGTGGGAAAGGAAGAGGAGTGAGCTTAGCTGAGCTGCAAAGGAGGAAGGGCATATCACTGACATTGGAACAAAAACTGGAGCTGGGGGCGAGGTGAGAGCCAGGTACTTCCTTGCTGAGATGATTTAGTGTTTGACAAATAGGAAAGGCCAAGGACTGCTGGCCAGTGAGAGGCGAATTAGGATGAGGACAAGAAGAGTGGAATTTTCCTTTTTGGAGAGGAAGCAGTTCTGATGGAAATAAAGATGTTTTAAGTAAACTTTTGTCAGGTGTTACATTCCTGGGGTACTTAAGCAACAATGAACAAGAGGGCCAGGAGCAAACAAAACATTGTGCTTTGCCCTCTGGCAAACAGGTTTGGGATTTTGTGGGGGGAAGAGGGGGAAGTCCATGTTTATCACAAGACACTCTCATTCCTGTCCTCAGCTGTCTTCCACACACACTCCTTTTCTGGATGCAAATTGTGTTTACAGCATTTCTGTAGTCCTGTGCTGGCTCCCTTGCTGGCCAGAGTTACTCTGTCCCTCGGTCACTCGCTGCCGTGCTGTGTCCCACGTGTGCTGTATGGCCCAGCTTTCTGTGCTTCCTGCTGGGAATGGGAGCTGGTGCTGCAGTGTTTCTGGCTGTGTCTGCTCCCTGCCTGAGCATCTGTGAGCTCCCAAGCCTGGCTTGCTTGTGTGTGTGGCTGGTCAGTTGTTCCCCTGGCCTGGGGAGGACTTGGCTGCCACACTTAGAGAGCATTTCTATGCTTTGCCCGGAGTGGGCATGAAGAAACCCAACACAGAAGCAGTTTTTCTCCAGCAGTTCTTTTCCCTGCTGGTGCTGTTCATCCCCAGATCTTCTGGGTTTTTTCCTCATTGCAGTAGTTGGTACTGTTTACTTCTGCTGTGGGAGCCACTGTCTGTCCTCTTCACAGCCAGGATCACAGCTGGATTTTCAGTTACTTACTGCCCTCCCCACTGTGTCTGGCAGATGCATAAGGCAGGAAGGCACAGACTCTGGATACCAGAAGTGGTGGTACATATTGTACCTGCTTCCTTCCCATCAGCTAGCCAGCATGCTGGATAGTGTAGAATTTATAAAGCTTCATCTCAGTGAAGACTTCTTTCACAGTATTTTTAGAATGTGATCCAACCTTTCACCTTGACTTTTGTTTTGGTTTTTCTGTTCTTTTGGTTGGCACATTTTGAAACTTGCAAGGCTTCTTTCCCTTTAGTATTTCCACACCAGTCTGACTTGTTGCAGTGTAAAAGCACAGATGATTAATCATGAAATATCTGTGAAATAGCCTTCCATAAAGTTAGTGTCTGAGGTCATAAACAACATGGAACACATTTACATAGCCTTACTAATTGTAGTCAATGGCAGTGTAGTATTTTGTAGCTCAGCATGCAGTCAATATTGACATAAAACACTGTTGTCAACCAACAGACCACCTGAACACTGTTAAAACCACTGTTTTTAGAGTACATAGCTTCATAGCTGGGCCAGGAGCAGCCATTCTGAATTTCTAAAACGATCTCTGATACAACTTTCGTTACAAAACTTCCTGCAGTAACTGCTGTGTTTAAGTCCAGTAACTGAGCTACAACATGTGCAGAAAGATTTCTGCTCTTCGTGTAAAAACCTTAAGTGATGAGGAGGATATCAGGTCTCTAGGTGTTCTTTTAATGCTTAATTATCTCCTTATTTGCTTTTTTTTAAGTGCCCTATTTATAGTTTGAATTAGTCAAGCTTCAGTTTCCAACTATTAGATCTCATTATCGCCTTTCCTGCTAAATATTGTCGAAAGACTCCTCCTGATATAGGTGCTTTTAGATAGTCACTTCTTAACCTTTTCTTGGCTAAACTGGATAGGAAGAGAGGTTCTTAAGGCTGTCAGTCTTCCTGTTAAGCTTTCAGATTTCAAAATCTGTTTATATCACCTCTGTGAACTGTCTCCCACTTCAGACATCCTTAAAATGAAGACAGCAGAACTGAAGATGATATTCCAGGAGTAGTCTTGCTAATAGCATGTATAGAAATAACTCAGCACCTTTTGGATTTCATGTCATGAGGTTTTAAGAGGGATTAATACAGGGTTTTTCAGTTCCTGCGTGGACTCCTCTCCCCCTTGAATACTTACGTTGATTTGTACAGTTTGATTTTTATCTCTGAAGGGCATCTTCTCTTGGGAACGTGTGTGTTTCTTTAGGGAGAGTGATCTCATGGGCAAAGATTTCAGAGTTCTCTATTGATACAAACATGAAAATGAGTTCATTTGTTCCTCTGAACTAATTATTCTTCTCTCCTTAATGTTGGCATCCTTCATATGTCTGCAGCCCATTGTCATAGTAAGACATGCTGCACATTCTTTTCTGTGGACACAAAGCAATTATTCTTGGCAACAACTGATTTTTCTTGCTGTTGCCTTTTTTTCTGAACCCCCAACAGTCTGCACTGATGTTCAGAGTGCAATGATATATTTGAAATGTCACAGTACATGCACCGCCTCATAGGGGAGAACCTTTACTTTGGGACTGCAGTCTTGTCTTGACTCTGCTCACTTTGAGGGCATTGTGTTGGTAGGGAAAGCTAAAGACCTATTTGTAAAATCATTTGAGTGCTTTTAGTTTCCAGTGTAGGCTTGGGTTCTGGTCTTTGGTCTTCCAGTGTGTGATAAGTTCCAGGTCACAGCTGATTTGGATAAACTTCATAGAATGCAGACCTGATCACATACAGCTAGTGAGATCATATTTTTTATTTCAGTATCTCTGTGTCCCTTGTTGTTACTGTCTGTTCTACTTCTCTCACTAAGGACAGAAAGGAAATTTGTGTAGTTTTCGGCAGTGATTATATTAAAGGTCTCCAAGTTTCTAGCGAGTGTTTCATACGAATCTTTCTGAATGGCTATTTGTATTATTGTTTGATACTCTGATTTGGTGGGAACTAGTCCAGTGGTTCTGTATTGGTTTGGCATCTTTGTGACCTTAGCTGTACCACATACTGCAATAAAGTTCTGTGTGGGTATGAGTAGTAGGGTAGGACAGGTAGTTGGGCAGTTTCTTTAAACTAAGGCATTTATTAGACCTGAAGGCAGTTTGTTGCCAGTTTCTTTCTTCTGATCATGCATTGTTGCTTATATGTATCATTTGTGTTTTAAGGGCACTAGTTTTCTTTTTTTTTTTTCTTATTAAAGGAATGCAGGAAACAATTAAGAGAAGGAGGAGGAAACAACAACACTCTCAGTATTGCCAAGGATTCATTTTTTTTCTGTATAGTGTCTATTAATTATGTTACTCCTTTTATTAATCCTTTGGCACCTGTTAATTATTCTACAGTATTGGCTAGCAGCTGGAAAGCCACTTTGAAGCATTAGGCATACTGTTGTTTAGTTACTAGAATATTCAATGCACTGAACTGAAAGTATGTAGTGAGATGGGAAAAAAAGCCCTTTACCCTAAGCCACATTTAGAGCAGCAAGCAATAAAAATATTTGCTTTGGAAAGACCTTTGTGGAACAAAACTGACTGACGCACATACAGGGAAAATAAAATAAAAGCTTCATATGACAAAGGGATTGGGAGAGGTGGCCAGAATGTCAAATTAGTGGCTGAGACTAATCCTGGTCCTGCTGAAATGAGTGGTTAAATTCCCACTGATTTTCGAGGGACCTGGAGTGGCCTCTTTCTCAAATGATTGGCTTCTCTTAGACCTTTCTTTGCTCTTCTCTGACATTATGGTTTACTGTCCTTGCCCTTCCTCCTAATCTGCTTTTCACCTTATATGTAACCAATACTCACCCACTACCAAAAAGAAAAAAGTCAAGCCTGGCAGTAGCACTGCTTGCTAAAACCTTATTGCAGTATTTAATCATGATGTTGCATCTTTATCTTCTACCACAGGCTATTCTTGCATATTTTTATTTTGAGCTGTGCAGAGCGGGTCTGTCCAGCAATGCCTCCTGGTCTTTCAGTTTATAACTGTTAATAATTTACTGTCAGGCCAACTGGAGTGTGGAAATCCCAGCCAGCCATCCTGTCAGCCTCAGTGACCATTCTTTTGGTTAACCCCAGCAAAGGTCCTTCAGGACTCTGAGCTGTGTCCGGTTGTTGGGCAAACAGGATGCAAATCATGAGCTGGGGAGGCACTGATCATGCCTCTAACCTAAGGTAGGCTGGTCCACAGGCACCCTCAGGTGCTCACTTGAATTGAGCACATCTGCTTCAGCCTACATGCCAGAGATTCTTACAGTGAATCTCAGGCCAGCTTCACAGAGATCATCCAAACAAGGAACTCGGATGGGTGGGAAGCCCAGTCTGAGTCACTCTTGTGCTGTGGCTGGGCACAATATAGATGCTACTGTTTTACATGGACTGTGTTGCACTGGGAAGAGTGAAACGCCATTACTTATTCCACTGGGAGAATGGTGGCCTTTGGATCATGAAGATCCTGCTTTGCATTTTTCTGGCATGGTCGTTGTTCATCACCTGTAGGAATCTACCCCCCTTGCCACTGGGTTTGCACTGGAGTGACACAGGGCCACTTCAATTGTCACTTTTGTAAACAGCTGGTGAGTTGAACCCTAAATCTGTTAACTCCTTTACTGCTGCTTGGTGGCTGTGGCAGAAGCATCCAGTTTAAGTGTGAAAAAACTTGTAAAGGGAGCTCAGTTGCTGTGAGCTGGTTTCTGCTCCTTGAGAGATTTTAGAATTGAGTGGTTTTTATTTTTCCCAATGTGCCTGGTTGTTGCCCAGAGTTAACAGCAGTTTCCTGCACTGACAGTTCCCAGTGGAAGAGTGTGGAGGGATAAGATCCTTCCTGTCTCAGTGGGAACTTGTAAAGCAGTCCTGGCGTGGGAGGTCAAGACCTGTGCTTTAGGATCCAGAGAAAGCTGGCAGTGTGGGAGTCCCAGTGGTGCTAAGCCAGTCTTTTACCCTTTTGCAAAGCCTCACTGTAGGGTTTTAAATCTCCAAAATACACACTCACCTCTATTCAGAGGGAAAAGGAAGCCATGTCACTTTAATATGGGATTCAAGCTTGATCCCTTGTGGAATTCCCCTGGAAAGTGTGGAGAGGAATAAGAAGCAAAAGCAGCAGGACATTTATGGTATTGCTGGGTTTGAAGCATTTTTAGCTTTGTCTTAAAGGGACACTGTCGAGATCAGTGAACCTAAAATTAGCTTGCTTTTCTCTTTCCATCCCAAATGTCTGTTTAATTTTTCATTTGTATTATAAATGCTTCCATGCTCTTTTTTAAAAATAATTTTTTGTAAGAAATAAAATGAATGCAAAGAACGCAGCATTCGTAAACAGCCATACAACTAAAGAAAACACAGAAGAGAAACTGCGTGTAAGCCATGACTAACAACTCCACAATAAGAAACCATTGTGTGGTGAGAGCCTTGCAACAAAACACAAAAAACAAGTGTGGTAAAAAAACCCTGCAGAAACAGCATAGCATCATGATCTTTTAACAGAGATGAGCTGCTGCCTCTTGGAAGAGAACAGCTCTGTCCAGCACTGAGAGGGGCATACAGTGTCTAAGGAGAAAGCTGCTGTAGTGTCAAGGTCCCAGGAATTAATGTGGTAGGCCATGTGTATGCACACACAGAAAGAAAACAATTATTTGATGCCCTTTATGAGAAGCTGGATTTCTTCCTGCTGTACTTTTGTGTCTTTCCTCCCATTTGCTGGCACTCCTGGTGCTTAACAAATACAGCCTGGTAAAACAGCCATTAAATGGGGTTTTATGCCATTTTTAGAACTCCTCATTTTAATGCTGGATCAGAAGGACTAAATGATTCTTGATTTTGTTGAAGACATTTTTGGTAAAATGATTCCATCCAGATTTGGAGGCCCAATCCAACACCTCAGCCAAGAGCCTCTTCCCAGTATCATTCTCCAGAGGTTCTTGGGAGGGTGGAGCACTTTATGCATCAGGCATTCCAGCCTTGTGGAATGCTTGTGCGCTGTCTTTTATGGGATGAATACATTTGAAAGCGCTCACTTCTCATGTACAATGTTCTGTGCAGGACTAGCATGGTGCCAGTAATGTAGCACTGATCCTTGTTCAAGATGTTATGAGCTGGTTATATATTTAATAGGCATATGGTTGGTGATGTTGTGAGTTAATAAACAATCACTACTGATGGGCTTTTGAGAGTCAAAGCGTTAGGAAACTTGCTTAGCTCCAAATCTTTCCTCATGAGTTTTTATGCATAGAAGTCATACCCCTGGAATAGCCTGAAGCACCCTGCTTTATTTGCTCCATCTGCCTGTCTGGTTTTGATCTCCCTATGCTTTTGTATCCCATTGAAAAAAAGTGTCTGCTCTGTACTGGCAGCATGGTCAGGTAGCTCTGTGGCTACTGTATGGACCAGAAAATGAAAATGTTCAAGTATACCATGACAAGTAAAAATCTCCAGTGATTAACCAACGTGTTCTTCCTGCCTTTGTAGTCCACAGGCACAGAATGGGGTGTTCTGCAATTAATGGAAAGGAAGGATAATGGCAAAATTCTCAGTTATGTGGGTTGCTTTGGAGACAATGGAAGTTTTCCTATCTGAGAGCCTACTGAGGGGCTCTTTGTAGCTGGGAATTCACTGTCCCAAGTCCAGAGCTGCTTGTAGCACTGGATTCCATGGGCTGCAAGAACCTGGGCCTCTCCTGCAGGGTGAGCATTATTCTATCCATGTCCTGCAAGGTCTCTGCCTTGTCCTGGTGCTGTGAGGTGCAGGAGGGTGTGGTACCCCTGTATGGGCTTTTTCCATCCCCTCTCTGAGTGGCAGTTTCACTGTCTTTTGGACTGTGCAGCACTCCTACCCTGAGGGTGCAGGGGGAACATGTGAACTGAGCCACAGCAGTTCAGTCGGGAGGGGTTGGGAACTGTAGAAACACACTTATTTCAGAGGGAGATACTGTAGTAATGAATTTGCACTGTCTCAGCATCCTGATAAAAAGGGTTATTTTCTGACTATGTTCTCAGCATTCTCCCTCTTCAAGTTCTCTAGGAGCTTTTTTTTAATCTTTCCCTCAGGTGTCTTAAAGCTTCTTGTTTGCAGAGTAAACATCCCAAAGGGGCTGTGAGCTGGTCAGAGCCCTGACATTTTATTTTAAACCCACCAGCAGCAAAAAAAACCACAGAATATTTTTGAAGGGAAATTTCCTTTTTGGGTTTTTGTATCCCTGAAAGAATTTCCGATGCAGGCAGATAGTAATTCCCAGCTACATACTTCCTGATAAGGAAACGGCTCCAATAAAGGCAGCTATAAATAGCTACCTTTTTATTTTTTTAAAAATGTAGGGAGATCTGTTTAGCTTTTATTTCAAGCTACCAAAAGAAAGGGACACTGTATAATAAAAGTCTTAGATTTGGTATCCATTTGCTTTCCAGATAAGTAAAGTTTTTAATCTGCATTTATACATATATTTTGTAAAGTTTAGGTGTCTGCTTATTTCTGCTCATCCTTCTCTCAGCACTGTAAAAGGAAAAAACTCCACCTTTTTATATGATTAAACATGAATTGCATTTTGCCTCCCTCATGAAGGGAAAGTATTACCTGCTTTAGACAGATTTCTTAATGCTTTTGCTTTGTGCCTATATTTCAGTGCTTCTCTATGTATAGTTTAAGGTGCTTTGTCATCTCAGAATAAGTACCATGATCTTCAGCTGCATTTTTTCACATTTGCTGTGGATATGCTGTAGCAAATGCATGGTTAGACATAAATTCCTTTTTTCTAGAAGTAACTTGCTGAGACAATTCTGTGCAGTTAGTTTATAAACCTTCTGAATTTTCTGCATTATCTTCCCCCTTTTTACAGTTCTGTTTCATGTATTTTTAATTTCTTGCCTTTCACTTTGGACTCCTGCTAAAATTTTCCCTTGCCAGTCCTGCTTTTTTTTATTCTTCAAAAAGCGAACACAAAACACACACTACCTTCAGAGAAACAAATAATTGTTTACCCCCACAAAAATTATAGAGATGAATAAATTTGCTGCAGGAGCTAACGTGAAAACGTCTTTGCAGGTTAAATTTCAAACTGTGTGTAGCAGTCATTCAGATTACAGCTGAAAATATATACATGTCCACTGCCTGGAGAGTTTTATAGAGGATGAGTGCTTTGTAAATCATCTGGAGCAGCACCTGGAGCTCAGTGAGCCACCGATTTCTGTGCTGCAGCAGGGAAGGGTCTGTACAGGCTGGTGTGTCCTGCAGAGCTGTGATGGATGCGAGTCTCCAGCAAAATCCAGAGGCACAGCTGGGGACGGGCATCATCACCGGGGGTGTTGGTGGCTGGGTCATCCTCTTTTCCCCCTTGTTCCTGTCCTGAGCACTCCCTGGTTTTCCTGGGGTTTGGGTGAGGTGGGCACGCTGGGCTGGATGTGCAGCACTGGCTGAGCCATGGCCAGAGCCCCTGGAAGGCGATGGTGCCACTTCCTCAGTGCCGGCAGCCAGCACAGAGCTGGGGCCCAGCGCAGCCGAGGGGAGGTGGAATAATCCCCCTTTTCCTCCTCCCCCTTTTTCCTTCCAGCAGTTTCACAGGATCTTGTGACTTGTGGCCAAATCCTGCCCGTGAGGGCACTCAGCTGCCACGGGCCTCTCCTCTTGGCTGCTGCCACTGCTCACGGCTGGCGTGGAGCCGAGCAGATTGCACAAGGGTGCAGCTGGTGGCAGATCCCTCCGTGCCCCTCTCGCTCCTTGTTTGCTGGAATGACACGGCAGGGCTCAGCACGTGCCCCTCCACAGCCCCTGAGCACATTGCTTTACACCGTGTTCCTCTGTAGGCACCCGGAGGGGTTTTACCTCCCGTCTCCTGTGCTCCTCTCTTGGCTGCACCAGAAAGGTTGATCTGCGTGTGCAGGCCTTGCCACACCTCCTCAACAGGCCCGTGGAACATGCACAATTAATACGGCATTAATTAATTATGGGGAGAACTCGCTGCTGGCACAAGAACCAAGGCTTGCAGCTTATAAAGTGAATCCTTTGATGCTGAGATTTAAAGAACATTTCCATCAACTCAAGCCAGCAGAGAGATTCTGTGATATTTATACCCTCCCTCCGTACAGACTGCAGAGCACAGGGTTTGGCCACCCTGGGCTCCAGCAACAAAAGCAGTGGTGGTAAAGGAGGAGGGTTCAGAAAGCATAACCAGGGCTTGACCCTCTGGAACAAAACTGCACAAGTCCTGGGTGAAAATGCTGGGGCTGAGCCAGACATGTTTTGTTGAGCCAGCTCAGTAGGTGTGAAAAGAGACCTCCTGGACTTGCTGAAATGTACAGGAGTTGTCTCACTGTCTCCAGAAATGCCCACAGTTTTATCCAGAACGTGTGTGCGTGTGTGAGTAGATTTGTAGGTTTGTGCTGTGCTTCTACATCCTTGGCCAATGTTTGGGGGAAGAGAGATGAAAGAATGACTGTGCCTGTTTGGTTTATGCAATACTGAGAATTTCTCCCTTTCTACTTCCTTCTTCGTGGTAGTGCAGAAGGAAGTAGCCCCAGTCCCTGCTGGTCCACAAACCAGTTACTCATTTCAGTTCTGCCACTTGAGTGGGTCCTTGTGTATTTCCTAGTAGGGGAAATCTCCCTTTATGTGTAGAAGTTCCTCCTTCCTAGTCTCTCTTTTGTTCTGATTTCTTCCAAGCAATCTGCCTCCCTCAATTTTTAACTTCTTTGCCGGCTTTCGCTTCCTCTCCACGATTCGATGAAGGCGTTTTGTCAGAAAAACCCTCTGTACAAAATACTTCTTTGTTCCCTTTTTTTTTTGTTTTTCTGTGTTATACTTCTTTGTATCTCGCTTCCCTGGAAACTTCCTGAGTAGTCTTACTACCTCTGGGCTTTTAGCTTCATTACTCTGGGTAGTCATTACTGTGTTGCCGGGTGTGTAATTGTTCAAGGCACCTTGATCTTTTTATTAGAGGTTTGGTTTTTTTTTACTGCTCTTTAAATACTAATAGGCAGTGGTGACAAATATTGTTATTAAATACATGGGGCTTGTCTCATCACTGCTTTACAGCTTGCTTGGTGGTTTTTCGCTTGTTGAAAGTGAGTATAACCAACTCACAGGAGTCATTCTGTACTTCCACTTTATGTTCTCAGGGATGCAGTGTGTGGTGTGGAGTAGTGGTGAGCTGGTCACATGCAGTAGAAGGTTTTTAATGCAGGATTTGAAGCCTTGGAGCTCAGCAAAATAGAAACAAGGGACAGCACTTAATATCTGTAAGAGCTGGAACATTTATAGATCTTCAATTTTTATACCCCCTCTCAATTTTAAAATCATGCAGAATGAAAAACAAGCAGAGGAACTGGGAGTGCCAGCAGAGGTAACAGTGATAGCGAGCTGAGCTGTATTTGTCATGGGCAGACCTGAAGCAGCTGGACTGTTAAAGGAGTCAGTATTTGCTGCTGGCCTCCTGCCACACCATTATCAGTGTGTGCAATAGCAATGGCTGAATCTCAGAAAGTTTGGCGCTGATTCAGTTCAACAGAACACCCAGAAGTAAATCCAGATGTCTTTTAAATCGGTTGGAGCTGTAGTGTTATGGTGAGTTCTCCATAATTATGATTTTCTTGTGAGAGTTCTGGGAGAATCTAGCTAGTCCAGAATAACCCTGAGAACACAGCTTCTCACGCATGGCCTTTCTGGTGCTCCATCATTTGCAGTGAGAACATGTGTGCAAAAAAACTCTGCTGGAACTCAGACAAGAGTTAACAATCAAAATTTATTTTAAAGCTGAGAAGCTTTGATTATTTTTTTTTTAATCTGACACATGTATCTCCATGTGCATGTACATATTTAGATCCTGTGGAAAGAAGGCTTGCTCAAGTACTTAGGTTTTATGCAGAGAGATTGTAACTTTTCCTTTTTCTTTTGAAGCTAATTAGCACTTAGAATGTGTTACAACCATTTCTTTCAGGGAGAGTTGTAAAATTGCTGCCTATGATGAAACAAAAAATGAGTGCAGAAGATAGTGGAAGGTGCCTTTTGTGTCACAGGAGTTGCTAAGCAGGCTCAGAATTGCTGTCCTCCCCACATGCCTGCAGCAACAAGCAGGCACAAGAGGGTTAGCCTGTGTCTGAGTCTGGAGGCCTAGGTTTGAACTGGTCTTTTCAGTCCGTTTTTACTGGTTCAAGTGTACAGAGTCAGCAGTACTGTATATGTGTGAAATCTCCAAGTTGGCTTAAAATTGTAGATGGGGCTCAGTCAGCTGTTTTTAATGCTTTCTTACTGCCTGCACTCCATAAGCCACTTCCTGAAGAGTACCAATATGAAGTCTAATCCTCAAACAGTCTTGGCACCAGTTTGGAGGCTGAAATAATCAGAGTATTATAACCTATTGTGAATAAAGGTAGCTCACGTTTGGCCCCACTCTGAAGCATTTTCACTGTACAATTTTATAAGTCCATATAACATCAACAACATAAAGGCTGTAAAATTATCATTTGTTTTACAAAGCATGTCTCTTGGCCAGCTATAAATTACACATATGCTTTAAATAATTTGAACATCAGGACAGTCGCACTTCAATAGATCCTGACAACTGGAAGAGCAGGGACGTTCTCCATATGAATAAAATGCCCTGCGTGTTGTTATGACTTGAAGTTCCCAGTCTCATTCAAATTAACTGTTCCCAATCTCATTAAGAATTGGGATGAAAGTAAATTATTCTTATTTTGATAATTTTTTCAATTTTTCATATGGGACCACAATACAAGGAAATAACATTCAGAAGGATGTTGAGGTTGTTCAGCAGAAAACTATTATTGTGTGAGTAGCTCATGACTTTTTCATGTGGTTTTACAGTAAGACCTGTGAATGTCCCTTGACTGTAGAGTTAAGCGAAGATATTTGTCAAAAATCAGTCACCAGACTCAAATTTGTATAGCAACTGTGCATAGATTCCACAGTTTTGCTCCAAAATTGTTAGGCAACTGAAGTTCTGACACAGGCTTGTTAAAGCTCATGAATTCCTAGGGAGATGTCTTATTTATTCAAACTCTGTCCCACTCAGGGTGTTGTGATCTCATCCATGTGGTCATTTTTAGCTGGGGAACCTACTTAGAACAGACCACTTCCCTAGTCCTCCCATTCCTGGGAAATGAGAGGGGGAAATAAGACCCTGCAGTTTGAGGGAAAGGTAGTTTTGTAAGTGAATAGATTTGTAGGGAGAAAGTTGTAATGTGGCTATGAAATCATACCTGGTATGGAGAAGGTGACCAGGAAATGATTACTCACAGTTCCTGACAGAACACCGAATCCAGAGATCCAAGATAAGTCATTGGGCAACAAGTCTGAAAGAAAGAAGAATGAGGATGCATCACTACATGAAAGAAATCATTGCAGGAAGATGTTTGCAGGGCTGAAAGTATGCATGGATCCCTAAAAGGAACCAGATAAACCTGTGGAGAGAGGGATAGGCCATGTGGTCAGTATGGAAACAGTGGCCTGAGTGCAACCACAGCTCATGACGTCCTTAAACCACAGATTAGCAGAGGCTGAGATAAGTAATATATATTATAGTAGAGATTGCTTCATGTTTCCTTACTCCTTTAACTTTTTGCTTATCCATCCGCTGCTGTAGATCTTTCGGTAGATGGGTTGGGAATCTTTTCTAGTATGGTAGTTTTTGTATTTTTCCCCGTGTCATAACCATCTCCAGTGATTTGACAGTAGTGTGGATGCCATCCAAGCAGATATATATTCAGTACGCATATGCTACGCCAGAGGGCTCTTTTAGGTGATAACTAACTCATCAGCTAGAGGCCACAGAAAAAAAGTTAAGTGGGGGGATTTGCCTTTAAGCAATTCTGACAAAAGTCTCTTTACACAACAGCTGACTGGATCGCTGAATGTAATGCCAAGGGCAGCAAGAGAGGAAAAAAAAAAGTCATGTAAATTAGCTGGCGAGGGAACAGGGCAAAGCTATCTGGTAAGGGGGGGAATGGGAGAGAAGGGCAGGCAGCCACCTCCTGGAGCTTCGGCTTTAGGGACCAGGTTTGCTCTAAATGCTTGAAAAACAAATTTTGAAGATGAAACTGGGAAAAACGTGGAGAGCCTCTCTCCACAGCATATAAACCTCCAGTGGATTGTAGTCACCCCCATATGCAATTCTGTTATGCCTGGCATTTGTTTCTCCCATACACCCTCAAAGGATTGCTTTCATTTTTCTGCTGTTGTTTTTTCTGCTGTTGTTCAGTCCAAGATCCAGTTTGACCTGTGCCCCTTTTATGGCCCTGTCTCACATCCATGTAAATGTGTAACATGAATTTCAGTTCTGCTTCCTCTCTTGCCCCAAACAACAGCTTGGGTTTCTGAGTGTAGTCATTAAAAAGAGTTATTCAGTATTATTTGTGATTTTAAATGGTAAATTAAAAACTGGCTGGAATACTGGTAGTGCTTCTGATCTGCATCCCCTTTCCCAAGGTGCTTCATAAAATACCGTATGTCGTTATTCACTCTGGCCTGGATGTTCTTGGCTCTCTCCCACTTAGTGATTCACAAGATGTCTGTGAGATTCATTTTTGTAAATGTGGTTCTCCCCCTTCCTGCTGTATATCCTCCCCTCCCTTCTCCTTTGTTTTCGAGTTCGTTAAATGGTACATGTAAGGGACAGAGTGCAGTCTCTGACATACCATCGGAAGAGATCTAAGGGCGTAGAATTTTCCCCCTGATTTTCAAGTGGGAGATTAGAATAGTTTGCAAAGCTTTCCTACAGCTCCCCCTCCTCTTCCTCTGCTCTTTTGCAGCTCTGCGTGTCCTGTGCCTCTCTTAAGATACTTTTTTCTAGTAAAAATCAGTGCCTTGTGCTCTTGGAATGCTCCTGGCTGTCCCTGGGGAGAGGGGAGCTGGGTGCAGTGGAGTCTCCTGTGCGAGGGCAGAGCTGCAGAGCCCAGTGTTGGCTGCTGTGAGCAGGCAGGGGTGTTTGCAGGGCTCGCATGCCAGAGCCTCTTCAAACAGCTCTGCTCAAAGGCATGAGCTGGGCTCACTTCTGAGGGAAATTTCCTTTTTGGGGAAGTTGCTGCAAAGGAATTTCCTGTGTGGGCAGACAGAGCTTCCTGACTTGAAGGCTTCTTGGAAGGGAAACTGTTTCATAATGAAATGATAAATTAAAGACATACCAGCCCTGGTTCGCTTCAAAACAGCTATTGAGAGAGCTCAGGCAGTGCACTATTATACTCCTGCGCAGAATGAAAATAAATTGCATCCTGACAGGATTCTCCATAGTAGACCATATCCTTCCCCCCAGCCTTCCTCCCTGTAGGTCTCCCTTTCCTCCTCCTTTCCCCCTCCCCTGCTATTTGCTTCGCTGTCATCTTATCTTTTGCAGCCCCCTCGAAGCAACAGGCACGGGGGCGTGAGGTCGGGGAGTGTTTGCTAAATGTGTTCCTTCCTCCATGGAGCAGTCAGCTCTGGTTTAATCCCTGCTGGGCTGGCTGGCACGGTGAGTGCCCTGGGTGGAAGTCGCAGAACTGGCACAGGGCTGCCCTCAAAACTGGGTGCCATTGCTGCTGGCATGGTTGTGGCAAGGAGAAATTAGGGATATCCTCAAAGTTTAAGTCAGTGCCTGTAAGGAATGTCTTGGTGCGCTTATGAAAATATCTGGGAGGAAGTGTTGCAGATAACTGTTTCCTGTTAAATAAGAGGAAAAAAAGGACCTTTGCTCCATCCCAGTCAAGACACAATGGAGGGAGGGCATCGCCAGAGAGCTCAAGCTGTTCAATAGGCACCAACCAGCTCATGCCATTTCCCTGCTCTGTCACGATCTGTGGAAAGGGAAGGCGAGTTCCTTGTGGGTGTCTGTGCCCTGAGGGGTGCCCATAGCTGTGAGCTCAGCTGGGCTGGGTGAAGAGCTTTGATCAGACTGCTCGGAGTGCTGGATACGTTGTACCTGCAGATGTAGGATATGATTTCAGTTGGCACAGGGGTAGAGGGGACAAAAAGGTGAGTTTCAGAAGATAAAAAGGACCCCAGAATGGATAAACACTGGGCTCATAACTTTTATGCTGTCACCACGATAGCATTAAGTTAATGATTAAAATCAACATACTGCATACTGTTTGCCTAAATTGTTCCTCTTTTCATCCTTGCTAATGCATCAGCTAATCTCCACCTAAAGAAATGTTATTGCACTTTTGTTATTGCCTGCCTCCTTCTTAGGCAAGGGTGATGTGCACTTCTCTCTTTGTGTGCTTGACACAGCCTCAACCAGCTGTGGGGGTTTGTCATCCCTCCTTTCCAAACTGTGAGCTCCCATTATCTCTCATCTTCCCCTCAGACAACACGGGACTCATTTCTGTCACCTTTCTGTTCTGAGCAAAAACTATACAGAATTACTTCTAATCTACTCAGAAATAAAATCCAGGTGGCATCCTGTGATGGTGGCAGCTATAGCCATGCCAGGAGGAAGTCTGAGTGAGAGCACAATGATGAACTGCTTATAAAACAGAACAGTTTCACCAAGGTTTTGTGTGCAATAGAGGTTTGCATTGTTAATCAGGTGCCACTCCAATCACTGTGCAGCTTCATGATAGTGAGTTCCAGTAAAATGTGGGTGGGAGGACACTTAACTTGTGCTGGTTTTTTATTGCTTTAAATGCACACACTGCTTGTTCTTGGCATGGTATCAAAAGAGTGCTGGAAGGAAATGAGGTAGAAAAAGGACATGAAAATCACTGATTTCTAAGGGTATTGTTCCTGCTTCCACGGGGAAAGCTCAGAGATTCCCGGTAGACGTTCTTGGTGGGGTGGCAGAAGGGGGAAATCTTACATTTCACTCCTGGAAATCGCAGGTCAATAGGGATTTCTCTAATCAGCTGAAAACTAGCAGTGATGAAGTTTAAATAAATTGTAGGCAATTATTGCTGTCATAGGAATAGCTGTGGAAGACCAATGCAAGGTCTTTGAGGACAAAGGAAAGACTGGAGTGGTGAGGTAGGATGCTTCTTACTACCATTACTCTTGGAGATGATGTTCTAGGGCCTTACCTTGAGCTCTGTCCCTCCATGTAGCCTGTATTTCTGCTTGAAATGAGAAGGCTGGGCTATGGTACATGTCCCTGCTCCAGAACAGTTAATTTAATGTGTTTGTCTGCTTTGGTGGAATTCCTGTGACTTCCCTTGTGAGACAATTGAAGTCCTAAGTTAGCCTGTGGGATGCTAA
Organism: Drymodes brunneopygia; assembly: GCA_013400955.1. Taxonomy (NCBI): domain Eukaryota; kingdom Metazoa; phylum Chordata; class Aves; order Passeriformes; family Petroicidae; genus Drymodes; species Drymodes brunneopygia. The sequence continues at coordinate 674,785 of VZTZ01028725.1, read as the reverse complement.
CATTCAGCCTCTGTTCTCCTTTGATCAAGCTAAGTTTCCATCTTCTGAATTACACAGAGTCAGACCACTCTCAGTCTCTGCTTGTGGGCTGCTTATACCAAATATTTGTGGGCACTTCTCTTCCTAAACTGTTGGCTTCTCCTACAGTGCAACATGAAATATGTGCAATGTTTGTGAAAGCTCAGCAGGTTTGGTGTTGGAAAAGTTGGGGAAGGAATAGGAAAGCCAAAGATCATTTCCAGGTAGCTATTCTTTGGATTCTTCTACTGTTTTGAGTTGAGGGTTGTCAGGACAGTAATTGGTGTTTCATCCAGCTGGATTTTGTCCTGATCATTTGAAATGCCTCCTTTTTTACCTCAGTGTAATTTACGACCACATATCTATTGGAGCAAAAAATGTTAACAGGAAAGAAATGTAAACACTCCAACTGTGTTTTACTTCCTTTAAATATCTATATGTTTGTGTTGAGAGAGTTATTAAATTAAGAATAAAATAAAGCTTTCCAGGCAGCTGTGGGAGCTGAGATAGGTTCATCTCCTGAGGATCTGGAGGGAGGGAGGATGAGGTGTGCAGCAATGCTGGTTGGTATGTTGCCCAGGCACTCACTGTGATGGAATTTCAACATGGCAACAGAGGCTGTCCTACACCAGCTGCATTTGCTTCCCATGAGAAAGTGGATTGGCATGGAGAACACTGAGGTTGAAAGAGAAAATTAGGGACATGAGTTTCCTCTCTTGCACAATCCCTATTTAGGCGTTTTTCAATCACTATGTCTGACTGTATATGAAAGTGTTTAACTTTTTAACTGCTGAAGGATGTAATAATTTTCTCCAAGGAATTTGTCTCTTAGTATTTGAACAAATGTTACTTGAAGGGAAAGGGTGAAAAAAGATGTGGCTCCCCATGTAACTCACTTTACTAAAGCACGAAGAACACGGTAGCAAAGACCTGAATTATTATTCAGCATAAGATACAGATAAGATAGGCAAAATCAAACTCTTCATAATCTTTAGAAATTGGCATCTTTTTTTTCCAATGCTTCTCTTTCAATTTTTTCCAGAACAGGTTGCAAGCAGTGTCTAAATAACCAAGGGGTATTGACAGTAGGTTTACTTTTCCAATTATCTTTCGAAGCATTCTTGGAAATAGTTTGAAAGACTCTCTGAAATTCACAAACTAGAATTTGAAAATAAAAATATTTGTCCTTTTTATAGAATGTCTTTTCAGTTCAGCAGTCTCAAAACCATAGTCACTTGAATTTCCCCTGACTCTTTTACACATATCAGAGATTCAGCTCTGCCTAGCTAGAATAATGTGACCATAACTGTCTGGTTTAAATGTTTCTGAGGATGGGCAATCAGCTTTTTTGAAGCAGGTGAAGGGATGTGATCTCTCTCTTCACACTGACACTAAAATTGCTTATACCTGTGAAAAAGTAAGAGAGACAAAATGATATTTTTCTTAGGGAAATTTCCTTTCTAAGGAAGTTAGTCATATGAAACAACTATTATTATTTTTAAATCCAGTATGAGTTGAGGGAGTGCCCTGATTACACATTTCCTGGAAAAGGCCGTTGGTGACGTACCACTGACTAATGAAAATCGCCAGTTAGAAGTAGCTCTTTTATATTAAGTATTTGAAAAGGAAAGAGTGTTTTAAAAGTACAGGTCATTGACATTTCCTTGTTCTTTCTTTTTTAACCCACTGTCAGTGGGCCTGTTTACATCATTAGCAGCTACAGATTCATGGCCCTGGTTCGAAAACACTTAACTATTCTGATTTAACAAAATAAGTAAAACCGAAGCCCATTTGCTGTTATTTGCCATTAATGAGAGTGTGCAGCTTAATGCCACAACCTAAAATGCAGAGAGGAAGAAGAGAAGCACAAAGGTGGCACAACAAGTGTGACAGCAGATGAGTTGGATTTGCCACAAAAATCAGGATAGTGCTTTATCTACTGGTGAGCAGCAGCCTGCAGAGAGCTCTGTTTAGGGGTTAAGGGTGGAGTTTCGTGCACGTATAAGAAACTCTGGTCAGAAAAGGGAAAAGCTGTAGGATAGAACTTCTCTATTTCATTGCTGGTAATTCAGGTTTTTAAACTAGTGTCCAGGAAATCTGGGAGCAGATGAGCCAGAACTTTCAAATACCATTTTAGCTGTTATGTCTAAGACTCTAGGAATTGTGTTGCTTATGCTCAGAAGAGCATGACTTGTGACTGCAATTTGTTCAACTCTGCAAAACTTACTGGAAGTCAACTTAAACCCCCCCCCCCCCCAAAAAAAAAAAAAAAAACCCAAAAAAAACCCACAAAAGCATAAAAATCTGCCCCCTCCTACTTCTACCATGAGAGATTTTTTAGTTTTAAAATTGTCATCCTGCAACATTCTGAGTTTAACCCCAACAACACTAACACAACAGAATTATGCAAACAAGGAAATTTCCATGGGCTGAATTGCACAATTTCAAGAAACAATCTGAGTTATTAAATAAACATGAGCACTGATGCATTAGCATTGAAGGGCTGTGCATTCTCTCTAGCTGTTGGAACAGAGAGAATAAATACACCTTTCTTCGTCCCTGTTCATTGACTTAACACACAGGAGGGTATGAATAGTACCTGGCTAAGAGTGTGTGCAGTGCCAAACCACAGGGCTTGTTTGGAGGGCTGCTGCCTGAGATTTACCATTCAGTCAAAGAAGTAACACCAAAGGAGGATACTCACAATGCTGCTATAGGTGTTAAAGCCGTGCAGTGCAAGTCTGAAGTGTTTCCTAGTGCTTTAAAGATTTTCCTTTTTACTTTCATAGGATCCTGTATGGCCTGTGACAGCAGCTACTCTGGGATATAGTAAGATTTTCCAACTCCACCACAAATATTTCTGTGAAAGATGCAATGCAGGCACTAACTCGGCAATGATCTGCATTTCAGCTTTCAGCAATGTGCTGTACTTAAATAATCTTATATTCTTACCTAGAAACCTTAAGCCCACCAGACTACATCCTAGGTACTCTCCCATAAATGAACTACTAGGCTCTACTGTTTTACTGGTGTTTCCACTCTGTAAATTCACCTCAGGCCCTGTTATGCCTGTAAGGGCAGAATACCTTTTTTGTCTTTCAGTGCTATAGCTTCCATTATTACAAGGGTGCTTGACTATTGTAGGGATGAGTCCTACAGAAATTAAGATAATTAAGTGATTAAGGTAAGTAAAAATCCAGTACCAGCCTCTGCCTTTACATGAGTGAAAACCAAAACCAGTAATGGCCATGAGCACATTGATCTGGGATATGTCAGATCTGTAGCTGTTGGAGGAGTGGGATTCAAGAAGAATCATCCAGTGGGTTTAATGGCTAGAGCGGTGTGAGGAGCTGATGGAGCTGACACTGTTTTAAACAGGATTACTGTAGACAGGATTTCATTTGTGGATGCTTTCTTAAGGGTGATCCTGTAGTGCCCCAGCCTGCTCCATGGTTTTAGGGGGAGATACTTGGATTTACCCTGGGTGGTGCACAGGAGAAGCAGCCAAATTCTCAGGAGGCTCAATTACACGTTTTGCTTGTGTACTTTAAAACATTCAAGTACTTAGAAAATTTTGAAACATTTAAAACAGACAGAGTAAGGCACATTGCGAACTTCAGCTCAGCAAATTTTAACTTATCCAGGCTTGAGCAGTCAACTCCAGTCTCCTGTAGATCCACTTAGAGGTCTTTTCTAAACTTGGTGGCCTTAAAGCCCTGTGTGCTGCTCATGCAAATCTGGAGTTCTCAGTGGAGTTCTCCAAGTCAAGGTTTATGAGAGTGCCCAAGATGTGTGCAAAACATGAGACTTATTGACTTTCCTATGGTTATCACTTGCCACAAAAACCTGTGTTCCTTGCAGATTGAAGGTGTGTATGTTTGTGGAAGGGATTAGAGTTCAGACTGAGATGATGAGAGACAGTGTTGATATGAGCAAAAGGAGTATGTGAAGAGTTAAGGAATTACAGAGCTGCTTTCTGTGAAACCAAGAGTGGAGGGTACACAAGAGACCTTTGGTCTGCTCTGTGGAAAAAGAAAAACAGGGATCCAGACATCAGCTACCTGCATTGGGATAGAAAACTGGCATATTTGGCATCATGTGACTTGCAAATGTGTGCAAAACACATTATTCCAGCAGAAGTAGTTGATTTTTCTGAAGACTTGGTCAATGAATATAAATGAGTCAATATACTCTTACATTTTATTGGTTGATTATCAACTGGTGAGACTCCTCAGCAGAATGATGGATGTGGTTTCTTTATCTGACTGTCAAGCAGAGAATTTATGTGTCATTCTTCACTTACGTGAGTTTGCCCAAGCCTTGCATTATTGGTAAAAACTGTCCCATTTGCTGTATTTAATGATCTACAGGTTATCAAGTCTTCTGCAATCCTTTACTGGCTGTGACAATTTATTGCATGATGCTCCTTACTTTTCCTACCTAGAAGAAGGTCCTTTGCAAGGATAAACACATTAATTTCTAGAAAAAATGTCTAAATCCGCCAATGAAAGGTGCTTCTTTCCATTATTCCAGTGTGTTAGCAATAATTCTGTCTGAAGAGGATGGAAGAATAGGGAATGTGGGTCAGAAGGCATTGATAGATGGAAGTTTATTTAATAGGCTTGCCTTTAAAGACCATCTGAGGAAGGGTAACTGAATGCAGCAATGTGCCTTTGCCCTGAGCAATGGTGAGAGAAGCTGGAGCCCCATAAAGCCTTATCCCAGCACATCTGCATTTCCAAAGTCAGCACTGGATGGGTGGAAAGTCTGTAGCACATCACAATAACTTGGAAAGGCAGAGAGAGTGTACAAAACATGAGGCAGGGACGTGTTTCCTCATTTGTAGTTACCAGGACTTTGAATGTGTTATTAACACCTTAATTGTGCTCTGTAGTCCATCCTCCAAATGGTCACAAGAATTGTCACAGCAGACAATGGCTGCATTTTGGAAAAGGTTTCTGGTTCTATTACTGTGAGTAAAACTAGTTGGCCTGGGTTTTCACTTCCAGTGGTCAATGCACATGCTGGGAACTTCAGAAAGAGTAGCTCTGACATTGTTTCCTCTGTGGCATTTTGCTGCATGTTTCTCTTCAAGCACATAAAAACAACTGCAGATTTTCCATGGCATTTCCTGCAGTATGAAGAGCAATGCAATCCTAATTCATTTTAAGAGGCACTGATTTGACTGTTTGACGTAAAGGAGGTTTCGATCTTCTTGATGTCATTTCAGAAGGACATCAGTGAAACAGATCTGCAGCAGTGCAAAACTTGGGTAAAAGGAAAAGTGAATTAAGCTTCAGTATTTGAGACCAGTACTGGTATTTACCTTTGTCTTATTTTAAAGGCCTTGGCATATGTTACACTTATGTAACAAAAGGGAAGTACTTCACATTAGTGGTGTTTTACTGACCTGGGTGGTTTCTGTCAGTCATAGATTTCCAACTATTTACTTTCCAGGTAAGTATAAAGATGACTACTAAGTATGTAAATATAAAGAAGTGGCTATAAAAAGACAGTAGCTGTCTTTGAAAAAGCATGCTGCTTGGCAGTGCCACAGAGGTGTCAGCAACTACAGAGGGCTGAGTTAGGAAAGACATAAAGTTGCTGCTAGTTGAGAGCTGCCTGATTATTTTAAATGAGACTCAACAAAATTAGTGCAGTAATGCAGTAAAATTTCCAGCTGAAGTAAGCAACTCTAAGTGGAGGACACAAGCTCCTCATAGCCAAGGTATCTTCAAGAGCTTTAGAAAACAAAGAAAATGTTGCTGGGGTTGGTTCAGAGCCAGCATTTCCAGTCAGTTCTGTGTTCTTAAGGTTAAAGGAAATCAGGAAATTCAGTCTCCAGTCTAGTACTCCTGTGGCTGTGGTTGTTCTGGACCAGATTCTGCCTTATCACACTCCATGCTTGTTCTAAGAGAAACAAGGCACTGAATCAGGAATCTTTGCAGAGATAATAAAGAAGACAGATGGGGGGAATCTCAGGCTGCACAAGAAAAATGGTTCCAGTGAGGTGATCTATGTCCTCTGACTCTCAGCTTCTCGTGCAGCCACAGACAGAGACACTGAACAACTTCAGCTGTGTAAGGGCTGGTTGCAATACATGAATCTGCTTCAACAACTTTCTTCCCATATCCTCAAACACACCAGAATTCAAATATTTTGAAGATGGGGCTCATTATGTCTTTTATCTCCTGTCTGTTATGTTTTGGAGTTTTTTTTCACTTTTTTATTCTGTTCTTACTGGTATAGGCTTTCTTCACACAGCACCACACCATCTTCACTTCTCCAGAACCCACAAGTATGAAAACCATGTAGCATACATTAAATATCAATTTTTATTTCAGTCACAGAATAGACTAAGGGGAAAATGGGGGAAAGGGGACAGTGAAAAGGGAGGACAAGGTGGATCAAGGGACCATGAAGAGATTTGGTTTGAGTCCAAATCATGCCAGCAGGGATCGTAAGTAAACACTTGGTGGTGATTCAGTGGTTTCTGCCAAGTGAATGGATGGGATCTGTCCTGTCTTTGAAGAACTGTCCATGCACATCCATCCCCTCTCATTAAACAAACTGTAGGTGTATCTGTGAGCTCAGGTGTATCTGCCAGGCCTGGAGGAATCAGAGCACAAAACAGGTTCTCAAAGCTCAAAATGACCTTTGTATCTCAGGGTTATCCCAGGGCTAAGGCAAAGTCATGCAAAGTGGCTTTTCTCTAGTCTACATAGTAGAGACTTCTTTGGTGGCTGGTCCTTCCTGCTTTCCCAAGCACTGACTTCCCTACTGATACAGAAGTGTCATGGAAAGTGATAGAGAAAGCTTAACTGGATGGTGCAGCATCAGAAGGGGGAGGGAAGCCAAGAAAAATCCACTTGTCAGCTGAACAAATTAAAAAATTAGAAAACTCAGCATTTTGTCAGTCACTTCACCCCCCGGCATTTCCTTCACAGTTAGGACTTTAATCATCAGTAAAACAATAATAACAAAACATGTACAAGGATTCCAACCATCAGCTATCATAATTCTCTTCAACACAGCAAGACGCTCTTCAGCAAATAACCATTAAGAGATTAAGTCTCTTTTATGAATAAATTGTTTGGTGTGCTGAAGGCAATGTATTGGACATATTTTCACAGGCTTAAGGAGTGGAAGACCTTGACAACATGCTAATTGTCTATACCTGGCACAGAGGCAATATGAAAGCCTTGGTAATACTCTGTGCCATTGACCAAAGTAGCATTCACTGGGGATTGTTTGCTAATGGAGCCCTTGGTCTGGCTGCTGATAAATGTGAGTGGATATTAGGATGATACTCTCACACCAAGATCCTCAAATACCATTTTTGCTGAAGACCTTCAGAACTTTTAGAGTCCCCCAGAGGAAGGGGATATTAATGTTATTACTGTTGTCCATTTTGGAGAAGGGAAAATGGTTCCATTTCACCAAATACAGTAAACCAGGGTCATCTAATGTCCCTGCTGAAAATGCCAGTCCTGCCCTTCTGCTACTCTGGCTGTTATTGTCACCTGCATGCTGGCTGCTGGCAAAATTTCTTTTTTCATTGCTCAGATATTCAGACTGAGAAATTCCTCTGAGTTAAAACTAATGTGGGGAAAAAAACAGTTGCATTTTAGTTCTTTTACCCTGATAATTTCCTTGATCAGAGTGTTTGTACAGCTATTTGAACACTAACAACTTTCAGGGGAGCTGTGTGAAAACTGGAACATGAGATGGGAGTAGGTAGGACTTATTTATTGTGACAGTGCCACTTTAAGCCAACCTAAAGTGCTCGTAAAACTCTGGCCTGGGGTACAGGTAAATAGCCTTTTGAAGTGCTTGTGCCATCACTCCTGGGGGCTTCCCCAGGTCAGCTTTGCTCTAGCTGACATGCACAGTGTCCCAGTCAAATGTCTTGTGCTGCTGCTGCTGAATTTCAGCCAGCCTGGCAAGCCCACAGAGGTGGCAGGTGAGTAGAAAGTTCAGAGGTGGCAGCAATAGTGCAAGATGCAGAATCCAGTAATCCTCATCAGTGTTCTCTAAAACAGTGAAAAGACATTCCCCACTGCCTGAGAGTAGTACTTAAATGGTTATGGTGGTTTTTCCCTTTTTTTCGTAATGGCTGATTTATGGGCATGAAGCTTCCACTCCTCAAATGTAACAGCAGCCAGGGAAAAAAAAATGGACAAGGAATCAATTTTTCCTGAAGCTTATGTCCTGGCAAGGCATGGTTTTCAGCTTTAAAAGGATGTATGAGGCAGAGAGAAGTCCTGTAAACATGTTCACATGTGCCAAGGCTCCTTCAGCTTTTGTCTGAATGTCTCCCAGAACACACTGAGTGTGGTTCATTGTCCTCTCATAGGAACTTGGTATTAAATTGTAAACTCCACATATATGCAAGACAAAGAGAAAACAAGTGAAGCTGTATCATATCTCTTAAAAAACCTCGAGTCTTCTTAATCTGAAAATCATCTGAAAATCTGAAAACTGTGATCATCCCAAGGAAAATTAGAATAAACACAACTGGACAAGGTCCCTTAAGGAGTGTTTCAATCGCCTGCTGCTGTGCTCCCGCAAAAGCCTTCCACCTTATCTCTGCAGCTGAAAGGGTATTGCTCAGAAGAATGACACTTCACTTTTTTAGAAGCCTGATGGGGATCAAAAGAAGTCAAGTGATAGTAAACTCTGTGTCTGTGATTTACTTTTCAATTTAACAGTCCAGCATCTGCTTTTAAAATTTTTTTTAAAGTATGCTGCAGGTACCTTGCTTTATTCAGGCAAGGTCCTTGTTTCATTGCATTATAAAAACACTGGTTGGTGAATGTATGAGTGGTCTTTGCATGTGCAAGGGCATGTTTGACTTTGAACATTGAGACACAGCGTTCTGGCTTTTGCTGATGACACCATGTGAATAATGTCCCATCCCTCTGAGCTGGAGGCAGAGGCAGACACCACACAGCTGGATAGCACCAGGGATGTCCTCTGCAGCTTCTCACCCAAAATTCAGGAGTTCATATCCATGGTGCTGATCATCTCTTTAAAGTCAACCTCATCCAAGCTTCTGCCACACAAATGATGGGCGTTATGGTTTTTAACTTAACAAAATGCTGTTAGGAACAGAGTAGAAAAAGCTGTAGTGTTTTCCTCCTACCAGCTCTGCTTCCTGGTGGTTTCCTTAGGAGGAAACATTTTGGTGATTGCAGGCTGTAATCTCGTAGGATTTACTGTGCTCCACTCTGAGAGAGCTTCTTGCAACATGACCACTGCTCACAGCTCTAAGCACCCTTAATTATTTCTCAGTTTCTGTTCTGTCTTTCAGTTCAGGGGCTGTGCTGAGAAATGCTTGGGGTTGTTAATATTAAGCTTTGACCGTTAGGACTTCGTTCAAAGCATGAGGTTTGTTTTTGTGAAACAGGAACAAGATGCTGAATGGGTCACCACATCAATAATTCTTCTTGCTTATTGATTATCTGGCACGTGCATTTATCAACAGCTGATAAATAAATGAGAAGGATTTTGTCGTGATGTAGATCACAGCAGGTCTCAGGATCAGTCAGCACATTTTAGTCTGTGAGATCAGTGCACCCAATACATCCACATTCTCAGTTCACACCTGGGTGTGCTGATGGAATTCATGAGGTCATTCAGTGAGTGTGTGTCTGCATCTGCTTTGTCAGCTGCTGGTGATTTGCAGAAATTTGTTCATGCTTCAAAAGATGGATCTTGATCAAATAGCCAGTCATCATCCTGGCTACCTGAAGTATTTCTTCTTTATGCTATGTACTATGCCTGCCTCAGAAACTACAGTCATCCCTGTGCTACTCTGTACCAGATTTCTCTTTCTTTGTATTTACTTGCAGATGGGTGTGTTTAAGCATGTATTTAAATTTCAGTGCTTTTATGTCTCACTGTCTGAGAATGGGAGAGGAAGATGGGGAATTGCCAATGAGGAAATAGTGTCTGAAAGCTAAAAGAATGGAAATAGTGAGAAGTCAGGCACATTTTTAGGGAGGTGTAATGGGGAAAATAAAATCCCAATACAAATCTAAATGTCCCTAAAAGTCTTGGAATCCTAAGTGGAAACTAACCCCAGGTACTTGCATACGTACAAATGATCTTTGTATAAAATTCCAAGTTCTCTATGGATTGTACAATGCCCACAGCAGATTTTTTTCAAAATGCACAAGGGTAATGACTTTTACTGGACAGGGTGTAACATTGCCACTTTCAACATAACAAATTATCTGGTCCAGAGAGCAAAACATTCCAGGAAATGGTGCAATTGTATACTCAAAGTGTAATAAATAGGTCGCTAAAGATTTCGTGGCATTATTAGATGTTCAGAAGAAAAGTAAGTACTAAACTCACTATAAGGGTCCTTCTGTTAGCTTTGGTGGTAATGATGTAAGATCAGAACTAGGGCCTTAATTACGTGATGTTTGCAAAAAGAAGCAGCAAAAAGAAGGAGAAGAAAGCTCCAGAATTCCTTTCACACTGCCCAGCACATTTCTAGGAAAACGCATCAGTACAGTGTTCTAAAAGGCAAAGAAAACTTGTGTGTGGAATCTTAAAAAACATTGTATCTGTGTATATCAAACAGACTTTATTTCTGAATAATGTCTAAGGTAGAAAACCTCCCAAATCAGCTCCAGTAGCATATTTTTTCATGTGTGACAGAGGTTAATTTGGTCATGCTTGTTATTCTAACCATAACCGCCTTTTTTTTTTCTTCTTTGTGGCAGTGTTTGCTTTTTCTCTGTCCGTTTCTTGTTGTTCCTAAGAACAGATATTTGCCAAAACAAATGTATGTGAGTGATAAAAGCCAAGAGGAATGTCTGTTGGACCACAGGAAATTTCCTGTGCAGGAAGAGATCTTAGGACTTCCTGTGGAACAGAGCATTGTGGGTCTGCTGGCAGAAGTCCCTTTACCACAGCTGCAATTAACCAGAAGAGGGTGGAAAATAGTTGGCACTGCCTTTTGCAGTCACATAGCTCAGAAGAGCCTGAACTAGACACTTAAAAATCCCCAGCATAAGCAAATGGTAAATCAGAGAGGGTTTGCAGATGGTTACTGTCAAAACCAAAAACAAAGAAAATAAGAATGGTGCAGAATTTCAGGTCACCTCTGCTCACACTCCCATGCTTCCTGCCCACCTTACAGACTGACTCGGTGTACCTGGGACTGTCCCAAAGTTTGATGCTGCTAGAAGGAGACCTCTTCAATGAAATGTGTCCATGGTTACCTGTACTTTGTAGCCCAGTGTAGGCTCCTACCTTGCAGGATTTATGAGACATTGCCAGTCAGCCTGTACTCTCCAGCAGGCTTTTCCCATGTCCCTGCACGAGACTTCCCAGACAAGTCCAAGTCTCCAAACAAGCCATGTTGTATTAAATCTTGATGCCAGAAACTTGATTGCCTGATTTTCAGCATGGAAGACCCTTCTTTTTGAATGATCTTTATTTTTGCTTATAGCAGATGTGCATTCCTTCCCCCAGCCCTCTGAAGCAACACTTGCAGGGAGCAGGGGAGCTGCTTCTGGAAAGAGGAGTGAGGAGACAAAAAAGGAGGGGCACAGGGTGCTAACATACAATGCTATAGTAAAAAAGAAGGGAAGAGACAATTGGATAATAGGAGGAAATGAGTGTAGTTCAAAGGACAGAAAGAGTAGGGGACAGAAAGAAAAAGACACCAGGAGCACAGATTTTATAGAAAGGGAAACTGGCCAGTCTGGAGACAAATGTGTTTTTGTAAAAGTGGGTACAGAGCATGATTAGATTCTACACAACGGGGAATTTGTGATGCAGGGACTGTCAGCCCCATTATTAGGTGATGGCAGAGTGAGCTTGATATGGACACTTGGAATTTCATCCTAGTCTGCAGTTGCAATTTCATCTGTGGGGACAGTTGTTTGCCCTGTGCCTGTACCAGTCCTTGGGCTCACTGGGAAGGTGCCACAGAAGATGCCTGTGAAATGGTGCCTGGGTTGTGGTCTGTGTTCAGTGTGCCATTAAGGATGCTGGCTCTCCTTAGAGAAGTCAAACAGAACCTGACTGTGTCATTTAAACTTTCAGCCTTGTGAGCCAACCTTGATCACAGTGGTCTCACCTGGGAATTTCTGAGCCTCTCAGGTAGCTTGGTTCTCCTCACAGAGCCTGGACTGTGACCTGGTGCCCTTGCCTCTGCTGCTTCAGCATTTGGTTTTTTCCTCACAGCTATCTGCATGTTCAGTCTTCTTTTGTACCAAGGAACTCTTTGTTTGCTTACTGAGTGCTTCCCCACAGGAAATTTCCTGTGATGGAAAGCTCTGGGGAAGTTTCCTGCCAGAGGAGAGGCTGCAGGGGGCAGATAACGGAGACCCTGGAGGCCACAAACCACAGCAGCTGAGGAAGCGCCGTCACCTGGCGCTTTCTGCCGAGGGAGGTTGGGCGGCAGGAAGAGCCAACCACTGTCTCGAGTGATCTGGGCTGATAGGACAGAGGAACTACTCACTGGAAAACCCACAGCTGCTCTTGGCTGCTCAAGCCTTCACTGAGGCTGGCTGCTGTAACTTGGTGGTGTTGAACCCAGGTCTGTGGAAGCTGTGGATGAATTTTTATCGTGGGGGGCTCCCCATGGGTCAGTGAGGTCAGCACTCGGTGGGCACTGAAGGAATCCTGTAGTTAAAGTGTCCCACTGTGAGCTGGGTACCAGGTGTGGCTCTGAACCAGTTGAGGAAAAAGTCACTGCCTCATGAGAGAAGAGCATGTTTTGATAATGTTGCCTATCTCCTACCAGTTGTTTTCCTAAAGAGGAAGAGTCCCCTCTTTATGTACCATTATAATTTTTGAGCCCATAGCTGACCCTGGCACTCTCTAGAGAACCACTTTGTATCACTTACTGGGATTTTGTCTTACATTGGTATAATTTCAGTACGGCCTTCATTCAGCCACCAGTGGCTGTTGTGGTTTGATGAACAGATTTGACTCAGAAATGTGTGCACCCTGGCCAGCTGGTCCAGTCATTGGCTTGGTGACATTGGCAGCTGGCTTTCATTTCTTGGCTAAAAGGGAACCCCAGATTGCAAGTGCTGCTTCTCAGCTCTGGGGCAGACAGGAGTGAGGCACTGCTGGACTTCAGGTCTCATGGGAAAGAGGCAAAGAAGCAGCTTCAGAGCTTTATGTAGCCATCAGTCCCTATGGTTTGTAACCTGCCATGGATCGAAGGTATCTGGGAAAAATTGCAGGTTCATTTTCTGGGGTAAGCGCTTGATCCATTTGTTTTTCAGGTTTCCAGACAGTTGCTAGTATAAGAACTTGGGTTTGATAGTTCTTCTTTTTTTTTACCTGTTGAGGCTGATAATTTCTTTGCTGGGACAGAGACCAATACATTGATGTTGAACTGTCAAAATGTCCATTGCCCTAAGACCTGGAACAGACTTGAAGAAAGAGAGGAAGCCTCTCCTGTACCTTCAGTACCCCTCTGCTGGGCCATGTAGATGGGAGAGAACTCTGCCTGTGCACAGGCAACAGTGAGGTCAAAATTGGGGTGGGGCAGAAGAAAGAGCTTGCAACAATGAGCCTGGTCAGGGAGATCAGCATTGCCCACTGCACAGTTAGAATTGGAGAGAGAGGGATGTGAAGTTGAGCTAGGAGGATGGATTGCCTAATCTCGCCTTTCTTCTGCTGTGACAGACACCTGCTGCTGCACAACTTGCTGGAGAAATGAGCCAGGGTTCTGGCAGGGTGTGTGATGCCCTCCTGGCAGTGTTGGTTGCTGTAACAAATGGCAGTTTATTCCTGCTGCTGTCAGTTGTCCCTTTAGCAGAATGTGGCAAAGGTCTGTAGGTTGGCTGTCAAAGGGCCAACCCTCCTGCTGCTGACCCAGGCAGGTTTCATTATGATGCCACCATGGAATTTCTGAGATTTTTTTTTTCACCACTACTGATACTTTAAAAACAAGGGAAAAAATTGCACTCAATATATTTATTCTGCATTATAGCTCCTAAGGTTTTAAATGTGAAGAAGTGCCAGAATCAACATTGCCTGTGAGTACCTTGATCCTCCAATTGCACCAGCCTTGCAAATGCATCAACACATGCAGGGTCTTGCAAAATGTAGGCTCTGGGGCTGCTTGGGTATCTTCACTAAATACTAATAAAGAGGAAAGAGGATGAACCTTAGTCAGTCGAGAGGATAATGGCAGGAGAAGGCACTGTATTGTTCATTTTTAAAAATGTCATTCTGTTTTAATAATTTGTAATGCTAATAATATGCTAGGAAATCTGTGATATAGTGTATAAACATAATAAAGTAATATTGGGAAAATTCAAGTTCACTGCAGATTGGCTATTAAATATTTGCAGTGAAGTAAAGTGAAACAGCTCAAGGCTGCAAAGAAATGATCCAACTGGCAGATTAATAAACTGAGAATTCACACCCTTAATTTGTAAATATAAATAGTAAAGTTCAGAAGTAAAGTCATTAATAGACCTTATCTGTCAATAAACTTTCTTGACATTAATTTTTAATGCTATAGAAGTAGTGTCTTTAAAACAAATTCTTCCTAGAAGAGGTCAACAATGTAACATTTTTACTGTTTTTCCAAAATATTTTACGTTGAAATAAAGAACTTTTAGAACTGGCTATCAAACTGGTTCTTGTAACAATTATGGAAAATTTTGCTTATCCCCAAATCTTTCTTACTCCAAAACTCAAAGTAGACTTTACAGTAAGTGTTACTAAACCAAAACACAAAAGAGAGCTTGCATCTTGAATGCAATGGATTAATGCCAACCTTGGAATATTGTAAATTTCTTCCCTTTCATTTTTTCAATGGGTCTGATTTTGTATATTCAAACAAACTTTGTTAGGGTCTCACCATTCTCCTGAGTGTTGTAAACTCTTGTTTTTCCTTTTTGCCTCAATTACTGCCCGTGGAGACCAAAATGCTACCTTCTATGGGTGTTACCCCATCATTTCTGTTTTGTTCAGCTTTCATGAACGGGGGATTTGGGAAAAATAGCGATAAATGACATCCTCTTAATAGCTCTGAATGGAGATTACAATCTAAGGAAACTCTCTGGACAAAATTAGTATTTCTGTCCTGTTTGTGCATTGCCAAGCACACTGGGGTCCTGGTTTATGATTGCAAGTGAGACACTACAATTATGCAGAGTAATAATGCAGGCCTGTTGAATGAAATGATGAAGGTCGTTTGATTTCAATTAGGATTTATCATCTCCTGGCCCTTCACATGGACCAGGGCCTTACAGTATGAGCTGCTGTAGGAAGGGAAATAACTGTGTTCTGTCTTTCTGTACAAACAGGGCACAAGGCCCACTGGTTTAAAGATACTTGATGTTTTTAAGCTGCCATGAAAAATAAGGCAAGGGTTTGTTTTGTTAGGAAGAACCTCCAAATGTGTTCAAATTTCAGCATGGTCCTTTCCAGAGGGGAAAAAAAATGGAATCAACTTGACACACACAAACACCAAGATAAAAATGTGTATTTTTAAGAAATAAATTGACTTAGAGAAGGGACAGGTTTTTCAGCCCGTTTTTTTTCCTGGATGGCAGTTATCCAAGTGAGACACCCACTAAAATCACTGGAACTGCTCACAGGAATATTAGTTAAACCACATAGCTCTTGGTGTCTTATTTATTATATAAACAAGACTTAAATTCATGCAATTTGGTATTCGTCTTCCTTTCCACTATTTAGAAGGGTTGCTTTGCAATTTTGCATTTATCTCAATTTTTACAATGCAAATATGGGTATCACTTATACTTTTGTTCAGAATTACTTTAGTTTTAACAAATGTCAATTGTTTATTTTAAAACAAAAGTAAGTAGGAGGCTTTCATTTAAAAGCAGAAAGAAAACACACAGCTATTTTGACTGAATGTGAAAGGAACCTATACAGAGAAAGCAGAATTCTTTTTGCACTAACAGCATAATTTTCTTTGTTTCACATTGTGCAAGAATAGAGGTACCAAAATGTACACCAGCTTTTTACAAGAAATGAAAATAAATCAGTAAATGTTTAAGAGAACGAATATTGGGATTAGCTAATATAAGGTTTTTCTGGTGCTTCTCTGGCACATGGAGAACTTAGAGAGTGGAGAGAGAAAGAAAAAGAAGAGGAAAAAAATATATGCAAAGCCAGTTGGGTAGAGTTATGCAAATGACCTTATCAGGGCAAGCAAAAGGCCTCTCCACCATGGCTGCCAACTCGGAAATAGCAGCTATGGACACACTCAGCTCCCTCTTCCTGAGGAGATGCAGCTTTAGCCTGTGATGTTGGCAACCACACCACGAAAGGAGATTAAAAATTGCACCTCTTCTATGCCTTTTTAAGAGGTTGGCAGAGATGCTAAATGAATCCTGGATAGGACAAGCACCCATTTTTTCAATTTTATATGGGTTCTAGCAAATGAAGGGCGCAAAGAAATCACCAGGCTTTGACAGGGGTATAGAATTAGTCCAGATTTCTCTCGAGGCACTGGTGACCATCCATCCTGACTTCCATTCTGAAGGGAGAAGGGAAGAAGAAACATTTCCTGCTGTCCAGCCCAACTCAGGCTACCTGATTAAGGTGTGCTGCTATTTTTCTGTCACCTCTTATGAATAAATTCCACTCTCACAGTTGGTTGAGCTAAACTCTGGAAAACAGCATCTGATCTTACACAGAGTTTTCCAAACACCGAAGCGTGTCAAGATTTATGAAGTGTTTTGTTAATCAACACAAAAGGAAGGCATTATGTTCTGATATTCTGGGTATATTTTCTCTCCCTTTTAGTGCCTTGCATACTGCTCTTAGCACTGCAGCTGAATTGTCAAGATTGCCAATTCCCACTGATTTTCACAGGAGATGCAGACATGCCTTTCAAGTTTGAAAGCCAGTGTTTTCAAAACCTCAAGCAGGCACTAACTGATCTCTCATTTAACATTCAGCTGTGTGGATTGAATTGTGGTCAATATGACATATTGGGGGGGATTTTTCAGAGCTGGGGTTGGACTCAGTTGTCAGGAGGCAATCGGAGGGTACTGTCAGATGAAGGGGTCAGCTGAAGTGTTAACCCTGGGTTGGGTTAACCCTGAGGGTGCATCCAGTGTGTTAATGCTGCTCTATTCCAGTTGCTGCTTCCCAGGCTTAAAAGATAAACCATGTGAGTAGCACTACTTAAGCAATAGGGCAAAGACTGAAAAAAACCAGTGTGATCTTTGTGCATGCTAAAGCTGAGGAGCATGCAAAAAGAAGAACCCAAAAGATTTTGTCTTCTTCTCCTTGTCCCCATTGTGAGAGAGGGAATGTCCTCGGTGGAGGAATAAGATTTAGTGGAGGTGAATAATCAGCAGAAACCTATGTGGATTGGAGCTCCCAGACTGCAGGGCTGTGGGACCCACCAGCCCAGTGGGAAGCTGCAGGGAGAGGCATTCCTTAGTAGCCAGCAAATGCTCTTAGCCTTGAAGGTCCTTGTTGCATGGAGATGGAGGCTGTGCTAAAAAAAAACATTAACTTGGGCCCTTCAAAACGATCAGTGACCTGAATTTGAGAAAGAAACAGAAATTTTGATGCAGAGCAACCGTGCTCCTTCTGTCCCAGTCAGCACTGCCTCTGCCACTGTGCTCACGTACCTTTGGCAAAACCAAAGCAGCAGAAAAGGAACTAATGACTCAAGGAATGCAGGTACTTTCTGTGCAGCTTTGGGCTAAGTGCTCTCTTCATTTGCCCTCACCCTGAATATCCCTTCTCTGGACACAAAACTGAAGAGACAGAAGGATGCTCAGATACACAGAAAAAATGTTGGTGTGCACTGCTTTGGACTCTGGCCTAAGTAATGAGTGTCTTGATCCCTTCTTCTAGATCCATCTTTGTGGTTATGTTTTCAATACTTCTTCCCTTCAAAGCTAGTTCCTATGTGGATCTTTAATGCCCCTTCCTGAGAGCAACCTGTGTCTCAGTATCTCAGTTTCTCCAGGTTAGCAATCATTAGGATTGCTGGGAGGATGCTGTTTAGCAGTGAAGGGGAAGCAGTGAGGTGACAGTAGTTCTGCAGAAGGGGGAAAAGCCGGTAACAGTGCCATGATTTTTTTTTGTACAATGCATGCTGCTCACTCCTTGTTTTCCTTCTGATAACACCAAGGTATTTATGTGCAAACAAAAGGTTCCTCTTGCCGAGTCAGCCTCCTCCTCCTCCTCCCACCTGATTCCGTCAGCAGAGTTGCAAAAGCATGACTGTGACAGTGCTAAATGAATAAGGCTGAGGTTGGGTTGACAAGGGAAATCTCCTCTTCACATGGTGTCCACACCTCGGGGGTAGTGGGGGGAAGAGGAAGTCTAGAAAAAACCCACAATGAGGCATCACAAAATATTTTGTTAAAAATCAATCACAATGCTTTCTTTTGAGAATTAATCTTTGAGGGAAGTAGAGTTTCAGGACCTAAATTAACAAATTTGGTCACAGCAGGGAAGACACAATATTGAATAGGACCAATGGCCATTCCAGCAGCTTATATAGCAACATCAGAAGAAGATGTAAGAAAGAAATACTGTCATTTATTAAGGAATAAGCCAGCTCACAAATAAACCTTTTCTGAATTTCCATTGTTTAGTTACCTAAACACCTGAATGACAAGGGTGTAAATCCTTTCTGAAACTGCATTCATGTCCTTAGAAACTCTGCATGGTCTCAAACATGGAAGACTCCATTTTCATGAACATTCAGTACTTGGGTCCATATGCTCTGTGTTTATTATCTGCCAGAGAGGTGTGAGACATCTAGTTTGCAGATTTTCTCAGGGCTTCACAGGAAATTTTTGACACTTTGCATTCCCTAATGTCATTTTGTGTGAAATTGCTGAAGAAGGCTTCTCCCACTCCTCAAATTGACAATGTGCCCATATCTGCATTTCTGCCCCGTGCTGTCAGTGCCAAACTGAGTGACCTCAGTCATGGGGGGCAGGGGAGGAGGGAATCACATTAATAAGCAAAGCATTTTAGAAAAGTAGTTTTCCACTTGAAACTTGTTAGGAAGAAAGAGAAGACCTGGGAATGTCAGCTTGCTTTTCACTGATGTGCATCAATTGGTTTAGTAATTTCTGTAATGTGGGGATTATAAAAGCAGGTATGAAGGGAAAAGCTAAGGCAACCTGAAAAGTTAGGTTAGGAGGTGTCCTTTCTTCAAAATGTAGTTCACCGTCCTTTCCTAATGTTCTTGTTTGCTTCTTACCTTCTTCATTCTCCAGTCTGTCTTTTTTAAAAATGGTGTTCCAAGCTGTGCAAGTTGGTTGTGAGTCAGTCTTCCCAGGAGAGCAAAAACGTGAGATGATTTGGAAGGTATGATACAAAAGAATGAAGCAAAACTGGTTTGGACTTTGTAAACCAAGCAAGTCCTGAAGCATTGGAAAAATAGAAGAGAAATTACTTCATGGAGACACCTCTGTAGCTCTCCTGACTTCAATGTCATTGTGATTGAGTTTTTGTGAATACAAGTGGTGTGAACAGACAGACCTACAAATCTGGATTTCTGCAACAGATAAGATAAAACAGTTAGACAAATGTCCTTCCATAGAGCTGACTGAAATTTGCCAATGTACGGGGGAGCACAGCTAAGCCAGTTTTAATTAGACAGGTTGGTGAAAAAGTATTTCAACTTCATTTTCTCAATATCCACATAATGAAGTTACTTTGCTTGTATGCTGAATCCCTTCCCTCTCCTGTCTGCCCATATTTAATGTCCTCCAGGCAGGTGGTCCTCCTGCTTCAGTGTTTTTTACTGCCTGGCACAACTGTCAGCCATGTAAAGAAGCCATTGGATGTTGTTAAATATTTCTGAGAGGTGATATAATTTGATTCTCTTTCCCAATACTTAAACTTATTTAACCTTATTTAGCCTCACCCCTTCAAAAAGAGGTGGCACTGTCAGTGAGACTGAGAAGGGGAAGTTCCTCACTCCTCCCTTCTGCCACAGCTCCACAGCTCATCCCAGCTCAGCTCTGGGGCTCACAATGCCCTTCTTCAAGGACAGGGATCCCCTTTCCCCTGGCACATTTGCAGGAGTTTGTTGATCATAGCAAGCACAGGGATGGCCATCCTTCCTGTGGGAAAGGAAGGGTGAGAAGGACAGAAGTTCTGGAGATAGGTTCCCTGATGTCGAGGTCACCAAGTGTCTGTACCAGCACAATAGGATTATGTGGCACTGGGGTGGTGAATCTGGGATACCAGTTACCCATCATTACTGGGTGTATGCAGCCTCTCTCACTGGACCTTTACAGCAGAAAGAACCTCAAAAAGCAGGATGAGACACGATCTTCTTGTGATTTAACCCATCCGTTTGTTTTCCTTTTCATTCAAAGCTTGATCCTTTACTGGAACTGTGTAGGTAAATCATTTGCCTCTATTGACATTGCAATCATTTTTCCACTCCTGGAAGCAAGCCTTTCTCAGTGACATCATCCAGATTAAACTCCAGTGATACAGCAAGCCCATGCATTATTTTTCAGTGGCATGACATGTTCTATAACAATACTGGCTGAAGCATTTTCTCTGTTTTCTGTTACCACATCCAGCTGTTATTCTTTTTGCAATTTGCCACCTCCCTGCCAGTTTTGTTGACCTGTTAGTGCAACTGTGCTCTTAATCTGCTCAGAAAGCTGATCTGGCAGAAACCAATGTACATATCTACATGAACAGAGATTATCTGTCTCATCAAGACATAGCTCATCCACCAAATGCACTGGCACATCATTGTGGTGGCCAGAAAACATGAGTAAGTCAACATGGTCACTGAACACTACATATTGTCCAAGCTGTCACCTTGGATGAGCTTGTTTGAAGGACACTGCAGTTACTGCAGACACCCCAGCACTGAGGTAGAAATTACCCCAAGCAGGATCTTGCATGCTGTCCCAATTGGTAAAGTTCATTTCTTATTCCTTGGAACAGTGTTTTCAAGTGGTCCTGAATAGAAGTACTAATGCCTCAACTTTGTATGACTTCCACAGAAATAATAAATGCAAGCCAGTTTTTTGGGGGTGTGCTGACTAGCTTCAGAGCAAGAAGGAGTTAAATGCTGGAGAGGAAGCAATTCTCAAGCTGCAGCAAAGATAATCATGATAATTTATCATCTGATAATCAAAGAGCACACACTTAATTCGTTCTCATTATCAATGTATTTCAGGCACAAGTACCTCAGTACAAGAGGCCTTTCCATGCACAAGTTGCACTGGAAGGTTAAAGGGCCCCATGGAAATTCAGTTCCTCCTGAATGGGTGATGTGTTGTAGTGCAGTTTGGAGTCCATCTCAGTGGCCTCCTTGTCCCTTGAATGTGGAAAAGGATGCCTGGCATCTAGAGCTGTTCTTTTAAGCACTTCACCTTTCTCTAGGACAGCAGTGTCTTCTTGGAGAAATGACTGACAGGTTGTAAGAGCTGTAGGGATTTGGTTCATTAAGGAACCATCAAGAAATGAAGCTAAATCTGGAGTTTTTAATCATCTCAGAACTCCAGTTTGCAGCATCTTGGGAGCGAGAGATGTCTGTAGCATGCTAAGAGTGGGCTTTTACCTCCAAAGATGTGGTTCAGAGCTAAGTACACTGTGCAGTGTCCAAAGTTGTAATTTGTACAGTTTCCACCAGTAATTTAATATTTAATGTCACCTGAAGGTGGGTCTTTGCATAAAGCACAGAAGAACTTGTGTACCTGTGTATTGAAGCAGCCTTTCATAGCCTTCCTGCACTGGGACTCTGCAGAGAATGCCTGCATGACCAAGACATCCAGAAGCAAAATCAGTTACAGTAAAAGTATGACATATTTTTACCACATGCTGGTGGTAATATTTTTTCTACGGTGATTTGCTTAATTGTTACAGGCGAAGTGAGCCATGGTTGTGGGCTGTGCTGCCAAAATCTGCTTTTACAGTAGCAGCACAAATGCAGCTGCAGCTCACGAGCCTTGGAGATGCAGTGCAGAGGAAGCCAACAGATGACATCTTGCATAGACTGTTCTGTAGTGGGGCTGGCCTCACGTTCCCTGGAAACAGCCTGGAAAACATGCTCTTTGTGTACACACTCCCCCCTCCCCAGCTCTCACAGTCACAGTTGAGTTAGGAAACAGAGTCCCAGCCAAAATTCCTCAAGGGAAAGGGACCCAACTTCTTCAGGATGTGAGCCTCTGAGAACAAAATCTCCCTGTGAGAAAAAGGCAGCTTCTTAGTACAGAGGATTATAATGGTGGTGGTGGTGTTTTGTTGGTATGTGAAACTGAGATTTCAAAACTTTCCACTTGATTCAGCTGTACAAAAAGGACTTCCTGACATGTCTCTTACAAAACTGTAGGAACTCTCTAAATCTGCAGCCTAGGGAAGATCAAGGTGTCACAGCTGATGGTAGGTTAAAGTGATAAATTGCTGAAAGGAACCATTTTCATTTTAGGCAGCTGTATTCGTTGCAGCCAGCAACTATTTCTTCAGTTTTTCATATCTTTCAGCAGTGTCAATCAGGTACCTAAACCTGGAGCTTCCAGTTCTGTCACCAGCATTACTGCTACATACTGTAAGCAGGGTAATAATCTGAATTGTACAGCAGTTAGGCAGCAGGCAAAAGACTTAACTAAAAATCATATGTAGGTCACAACTACCAAGATCAATTTATTTCTGTTTACTTCCAAATCTTCAACACCCCAGCCAGAGATCAAGGCCATATTGTGTTAAAAGACAGAAACAGCACATATTGACAGTTCATTTGAATATGGTGTTGGGTTGTTTACCTTAAAATTACTGTTGCCAGGAGGCATCAAATAATTGATACAAGAAGTGGGAAGGTAAAGTAGGTGTTAAAGATGTAAAGAGGCTCTGCATGTGTCCAGTTGTAAAGGGGAGCAGAAGAGAGTTCCTGGATTTGATCCCTCAGTGTATGGGCAGGCATCCAGTGCCTTTGTGCCTCACATCTATAAAACAGATATAACAATCTAATTTGTCTGCAGTCAAAAGGCACTGTGTAGTGTCAGTGTGCAAGGGTTACTAAGTATCAGCAGTGGCCATAGCTGGTGCAGAAAAACTGTAAAAAATGCTTTTTAGACCTGGAATTTTGACCTGGATTAAGATTAAATTGGCTTGAAACAATAAAGAGTTGCTGAGAAGAAAATGAAAGTTTTTATGATCCCTTGACTTCTACTGGCAAAACTGTTTGCTTCTGGCAGCATTGTCTCTTGAGCTAGCTACCCTGTGACATTGTCAGGGCTCAGCTGCTCTTGTTTAGGATACAGTTTTTGCACATACAAGGAAAAAACCAACAGAAGACATTTCTTTGAGCTCCTTTTGGAAGGGAGCAGTAGGAAAGCAATGTCTGCTCCATGGACAACAGCCAAAAATTGGTTGAGTAGAAGTCAGGAGTAGATTAAGACTGTAAGTGGGAGCAGATCCAAGGCAGCATTTCCCCCGTCCCCATCCCAGTGGCACTGCTGGTGCTGCCCTGGCTGCTGTGGCAGGAATGCCATGGTGTGGGAGTGGCAGAGCAGCTGCTGGCAGCCAGGCTGTGTCCTGCTGTCCATGGTTCACTGACCCCTGCCACACTCTGGCCTTTTCTGAACGTGCTGCCCAGATGGAAAAAGCCAGCCTTCACCCTGCCCTGGAAGGAGAGCTCTTGTCAGGCTTCTAGGAAGGTTTTGCAAACAACATGAAAGGAAGCTGGAGCTGTCTGTGGAGTTCTTGAAAGCTCTTGGACATGGCTCATGGAAAGAGTGCCTAGAAAACCCGCTGGTCTTTTCATCACCTCTGTGGTTGCTCGCTTCTTTGGTAGCTTTCCCCTTTCAGAACCTCAAATCCAACTTCACCACACAAACCAGCACCATTATCTAGACTGGTTTGTCCTGGCCTGGGTGAATTCTGTTTCAGGCCACAAACTACCTGTCACCAGCAGGTAGGCTGCTCCAGCATTGTAACATTTTCTGTTTCTGGCTAATCCCTAAGTGAGGCAGCTCACAGAGGACAGAGGGCTACATCCCAGTATCCACTTATTCTGTAGGTTCACTCTGGATGATGCAGTGGAAACAGAAGGGAGACAAAAGGCTGCTATGGGTCAAATTCAGATCTCAGTTATAAGAAATGCAGCACAACTGGCCACATTAAACTATTGCACTAGAAGCTTTAGTCTGACAATCAGGTACAATTCCAAGGACTTCAGGAACTGGTCAGCAGTGTTCAGGGACTTTTCTGATTTGCTGGGGCTGGGGTTCTTAGACATTGCTGAGTAATTTTGTCTGAGAGAGTTACTTCATTTACTAACCTGTCTCTACATAGAAAAGGGGTTGGGCATAGAGTGAGAAAAGATATATTCTTCATTTTGAATTCTGTAGGGTGGCTTCAAATTTTGTGGGATTTTTGTACTGGTGACTTCATCTGGCATCGTTAATCAGTGAGCTGTCTCAGCCCAGCAAGCTAATTTAGAGTCCTGCTTGTGCATTTGATCAGCAAATGCAAACCATGTGTAATGTCAGCAGGTCAAGCGAGGTGATGGAACATGGGATTTTCACCTCAGTTCCAGAAAGGGCCATAGTTGCTTCCAGGAAGCTGAGCTTGGCACAGGGTGTGGGCAATTGAAAAGATTTATTTCCCTGTATGAGAGCTCATTCTAATCGAGCATTTTCCAATCAATATGTTTCTTACAGACTTTCCAAAGGCTGCATTAGGAAAGCAGTTTTATTTATTGTATGACCCTGAAGCCCTGAGGGATTCAGATGTGTCAGCTTCCCAGGGTCTCTGTAGAGACAGTGAAAGGAGAAGGGCTGGGTCACAGGGCACCACACCAGCAAAGTCAGCATGGCAGAAACCCATGGCAGAGCTTCATTGGGTTGGTTTCTGCAGATGTCTGCACACATGGAGGCCCCAGAGCAGGCACAGTGCACAGAGCATTACCTGCACTTGTGCTCCACCTCTAATACCTTGTTCAACAGGACACCAGGAGAAATAAGCCTGTGCCTTTTCTTTCAGATTACTACTGGAAAAGCTGTTTCACCTTCTGTTCCCAGCAGTGTAGGAGGTTCCCCAAAGCCTTGTCATTCTGATTACAGGCACTTTCAGACCTTCTTCCAGGATGTGCAAGCCCTACTTGTGGTCTGTTTTCCTGCCTGTCACACAACTCCTCTGTTCCCTATCCAATCGTTTTTTCCTCAACAAGACCTGTAAAGGGACATTTTTATCTGCTGCCGTGCATTTTCTTTGTACCAGTTAGTACTCACCTCCCAAATAATTCTCTCTGAGGATTAGCCAGGATTAACCTTTTCTTCATTTTCTACCTTTGCTTATCTCTGAGCCTGGGAAGTGCAGAGCCAGCTCTCTACTGTAGGATGAGGCAGTCCCTGCACCCCAGCAGCAATGAATAGCCACTGCTTCTCCACTGCTGAGGTCAAGGGGCACCTGCTGGAAAGAGCAAGTGGTCAGGCACATCACTGCACACAGAATTCTGTCCCCTGCTCATTACAGCAAGTGCACAGACCGTCAGCAGTACAGGATCTACCCTGTGGCAGGGCTGCACCTTCCACATGTATGCTAACCCTAGAACAGTCCCAGAGGGCACTTATTTACACTCTCCATCTGCATGGGAATAGCTGGGCATGCCACAGATTCCTGTCACCTCTGAGGAGCTGGAAAGACTTCCTGAGAAAGCAAGATGTTTGCCCTTCCTGCCTTTACCTTCCATAGCAGTGATAGATGTGAAGAACTGCTGAGCACCCTGTGGGTGCTGGGTGCTTTGGGGAAGTCACTTGGGGTAAGAGATGGATGCAGCAGCCCCGGCAGAGAAAGCACAGAAATGCTGCCTCAGGAGGATCTCAGTGCCTCAGTTTGGAAAGCCCTTCAGCTTCAGTGATGCCATGTTGCTGTTGAGCTCAGCACAGCCCTGCTGGGGAGCAGTGTGGTGGCTGTGGTTCTGTCGTGTCCAAGCATGGTCTGCAGCAGCCATCAGTAACCCCAAACAGGGAACCAGAGAGCAGCACACACAGCACATGGCAGTGTTGGACTGGCATCGTTTGAAGCAGCTGTGCAGCATTCAGTGCTTTAGAGCATTTTGAATGTTAACTGGCAAAGCCTCATGGCACCTCTTTGCATTTGGATAGTCCAGCATTCCAAACAAAGATGGGAGACAGGAAGGGACTTCAAAAAGTTGCTCTGTCAGTGCCTGAGAGAAGGATTTAAATCTAATCGCATGTTTTTCTTCCAGAATGTGTTGCCTTTATACAGAAATTAAGACGAAAACACAACCTCATGCACCTCTCCTGCTTGACATACACCACCATACGCAGACACACATATTATGCTTTACAGGTAACAGGGAAAGATTTTGTTAATTGATAACAAAGAAAGAGAGCATTAGTTCCTAAAGAGTTACTTGGTAGGAGACATTCAAGTGTTCTGAACTTCTCCAGCATCATTTTCCCACTAAAGGCTCACAGTAGCTACAGACATGAGCTGGCTTCCCCAGCGCTGCCAGTGATGATGCATCTGTCCCTGGGTGTTTGGGAACCAGCTGCTGATTTGCATGCACTGGCCCCTTTGCTGTTTGCCCAACCATGCTAAGTAGTTTTTGGCGTGGGAGTGTGAACAATTCTGTCTGCCCTGCAGAAAGCAGGGATAAATGAGAGGTCTGTCTTTACCCCCTTCTCACATCATCATGCTGCCTGCCAGGCAGCCAGGCGTGAGGACGGAAAGCGTAGCTGAAGTGGAACAAAAAGTTAGATGAAACTCACCATGAATGCTGTTTCCATCGTGCGTGCTGTCCTGTGGCTGTGTCCTCATCTCGAAACTAAAGCAGAACAGCAGCTCTGTGCATCACATTCTGCATTGGATTTGTGTCCTCAGATTGTTCCAAAATGAGTCAAGGTGAAAACAGCCTTTGGTACATTATATATCACATTTTAGGTGTATCTGTTGCTTACGCTGAACACAGCAATTCATACTGTAAAATGCATACTCTGTCCTCCAAACCAAAGAAGGGGTTGCTGAGTAGAAGTGCTTTGCAAGATTCAAGGTTGGCTACACCTGTCCAAAAAAGCAAAGTTGTTGTCCCTCCAGAAGTCTGTGGTCAGGTGAAAATATTGTTGGCTGTGTAGTTCTAAGGGCAAAGGTTATACTACCTAAGCAGAGCACTCTGTTTTTCTGACCTCAAAGCCTGACCATGCTTCAGTTTCCTGAGGGGCTCTCTGTCAGAAGTGACCTCTTCAGAGACCATCAACCTAAACTGTTCAACAGACCAGTACATTCCTGTTTGTGCCCATGTCTGTTGGTGTTTAACAGCTTTACTGGCTACTTCGAAGTGTAAATTATCCTATCAGCCCCTCTCCATTGTACTTTGCTTTGCTGCTTGAGAACAGAGAGGAACGAAGAGTGGATTTCTCCTGCACTCGGGATGGTTACCACCCTATGCCCTGCAGCATGAGAACATATTGTCCTCATCATTTATAAGGTAGCCAGGTGTTAGAAACAGGGCTTCAGGTGAGGAATGTGCTGCAGGAGTAGATAATCTGTTAAGACACCAGTGCAGCAGCCTGCAGCATTAGAAAGGTGAGCACAGATTCTGCTCCCTGTTTATTGCATATAAAGCTATCAGTTTATAAACATGTCAATAGCTTATTGTATTTTACTCTGCTGGAGGTGGTGCTTGGAAGCTGTCAGAAGGCAGAGAATACACTGGATCTCACAAAGCCGGATTTTGATGGTTTGCATGGCTTTGTCTAACCTGCTGTCAGCTATTGAGTTCAAGAAGATTTTGTTGTTGTTTATTTTTGCACTACACAGATAGGGAGACCACGATGGGGAATGCTTGCCAGATTTCAACCAGAGGAAAGGCAGAGATGGGAGCAGAGCCAGGACAGACTGTCAAGTCAGAATTTACCCTGGGAAGTCCATGGCCACCAGGAGGGCAGGCTGGGAGAAAGGCAGCGTCTCCCATGTCTGATCTGCACGTAGAGGACAAGCACAAACCTTCACACTGATTTCAGCAGTCGGTTCAGCAGGCAAAACTCTGCCCTTATTTTGCAACACAGCTCTCGTTTTCCTCACTTTATTGGTAAATATCTTTGTTAGTTGAAGACAGTGCTGTTAGCTTTTGCAGAGAATAAAACCAGAGAGATAAAAACAGCCTATTTTCCTCCACTGTGGGCATGACAATAAAAGAAGATGGAGAGCGGAAAATAAGAAATAGCATCCAAGAAGAAAAATAGTAAGTGGGATTAGGTTTTCTTTCAGGGACAGTACAAGAAAGCATTTTCAGGATCTACTGATAGCAGTGTACACTGTGCTGTAAAATCCCTTCAGCTGCAAAGCCAACCATCTCATGACCTTGTTTTCACAAAACCAACTATTTCTTCTTAAGAAGGGTCAAAGAAGGTGGCATTCAAGTTTAGTAGATGCTGTACTGCTCATGAAAGAATTATTTTTTGAATGACAGTTTCAGCAACACTGCTGTGCACCCCTAGAAAAGCCTCCTGCGACTGAACTGGTTCAGCCTCACAAAACAAATGGGCATGTGGTGGGGGCATGTTTTTTTGAGAAAATAACTTCCCAGGAAAGCAGCAGGGCAGGAAGGGAGGGAAGTGAGAGAATAAGAGACTCATCTAGGGAAAAGCAGTTTACTTATTTTACGGCACCTTATGTTTTCCAAACACAATGTAAGTATTTTAATTATGGGATCACCCCAGGGGTGGAGTGATGTGGCACATCCACCCGCTCAGTTTAGCCATAACCAGACTGAATTAGACTGGCTGCTTGCTGATTCTCAGTAATTTCAAGCCAAGTGGTCCTAGGTCATACTACTTTGGGGCTTTTCTCACAAGTTTCAGAGGTGCTGCTGAAAGCCAGCAGAGACCTCATTTGCAGTGTGAAGTGTTGGGTCTGTTTCAGAGTTGCCAGCACAGCTCATGGGGTTTGTCCCAGTCTGTGTAACTTATTTGGCTGTTCTGGGTCTAGCACTGATCAATCTAAAGCTCTCTTTGGACATGGTACTTTTGTACCAGTTGAACAGAAGGCAAAAATGTACTGTCACCTGCACGTGGGAAGTGTTGATCTGTGTTTGTACAGGGAGTGATTTATTTATTACATTGTTATCTATAAGGGAGCACGCACCTCATGTGAAGTTACCATACAGCTCTGTCCTTGTCAGCCTGATTTTCAGTGGTGTTTTCTTTTGTTTCATTCCTCATCAGGTGAAGTACACATCAGAAGTCCAATAAGATTTCTACACGACAGTTCTCCTTTGGGCAATTTATTACTTGTATGGCATGGCAAAGAGGGAGGCAAAAGAAATCACACATGAGCATTTCAAGCACTCCTCAGATGGTCTTTTAAAACCCTTTCATATGATGTGGTCTGCCTGCATCATATGTCTCTTCTTTCTCTTTTAGCTACAGCAACAGCCTGGGGTCTAGAGTGTATTTTCTGCAGGAATAGCCCTTTATTCAGCAGAAGAGAATCTCACTCTGGCATTTTAGATGACAGTTTCCATGTCTCTGAGCAAATCTACCTACTGGGACCTCACCCCAGTCCCTGCAAAAGGAAGATCCTATAGAAAACTCTGACCTCAATAAGCAGACCCTAATTCATAGGGGGACGAGAATTTACTTCATCAATAAATAAAGGCTACCACTTGTTTCTGTAGTACAATAGTATCCTACAGTTGAAAGCCAGTGGAAGTTCTTGCTACTGCCATGCAGACATCCTTTCCTTGGGTCAGCTCTGACCCTGTGCCTGACTCAGGCACAATCTCAATTCCCCTTCTGACAGAGATTCAGTTCTGTGTGCAGCTGTGGCTCTGGGACTTTCCAAAGCCGTTGTCTGGGAATCTGGCAAAGCAGCAGAATGCAATTCACTTCATGTTACCTCTTGCTAAAACAGAAATAAAAGGGTTGCCTATCTGTTAAAGAAGTAAAAACCAAACCAAAACAAGAGTGGTACAACTCTCCCAGGCTTCTTTTAGTGCCTGGTAGGAGGAGGGTAATCAGATCTCAGAGAATGGTGTGCCAGGAAGGAAATCTCTTCCCATGTGCAGTGCACAATCAGCCAGGTGCAATACAAGGAAGGGAGGTTCATCTTCCTCTGAAGCATAAGGTACTGGCTCCTGCCAGAGGCTGTGTACCAGAGATCTGATCAGATATGGCAAATTTTATGTTCCTATGCACAGTGGGTAAGCTTTGTAGCAAGTCAAACAATGAGTCATCTCATGAGGGGGAAAGGAAAATAAAGCTTTTATCACCCAGTGGATTGGAGATAATCTCTCTACTTGGGTATAAACAGCTCTTCACCGTGCTGCCTTCTCTCCAGGGGAAGGAAGCTATTTTAAATTTGTGTGTAGAACAGATATTGAATTGTCATACCTCCCAAGCTTCTCTGCCTGAGCCCAATAAAGGTAGCAGGCAAAACGTCTTTGATGGCAATGTGGTTGGGCCTCTGTGAGTAAACACAATAGCCTGGGCTGTATGAGCTGGCTGGCAGAAAGGGAGTGCCAGATCCTCCCTGGTACACTGGAAAATCTGCCCCCAAACCAAATATCCCTACTGTTCTAAAAAATGCTATACCCTCTTACGTGGACCTAGTTACATTGGTAATATTTTATTGCTATACAGGAAACACAGGCTAAAGCAGTGCCAAAGGTGGCACAATCTTGGCTCTGGCTTTTCTGATTTCAGCAGTCGGGGCACCTGCTCAGGGAATGGCACCTGGAGGAGGGGTGGGTCTGGCTGAATGCACCTCTCTCAACAATGCACGTGCTGATAATCACACTATTACAGGGGCTGTGCTTAAGCAACCCTTCCTTCTGCTCACCACCCCAGCCACCTGAGAAACCATGGAGAGAAACCATGGCTTTCTTGCACTTGACAACTTTTCATTGTTCTTGATCCATGAATGTACAAGGGGTGTGAAGAGAGAGCACACCTCTCTTCCATGGAAGGATACACACCAAGGATGGATGGTGCCGTGGACTTTGCCTGCTGCCTGCTCTGCACATCAGAAGGAGCATGTGGAGGAAAATCCTTTTGCACAGTGGACACCTGGAATGAAATAATGCCCTGTGAGCTTTCTTCAGGATGCTGAGGCAGTTCTCGTTTCTCAGCATGTCACAGATAAACCAAAGTGCCTAAAATAACAAAGTAGTTCACAGCCCAGCGCTCAGAGTAATCCTGCACCAACATGACATTGCTCTCCTGCACTTTCCCTGAGACTTTGTGCATTATGCTGTGGGGAGAAAGGGGAGATTCAGTGATGTTTGCCTGTGTTCCTGTGCCTTGTCTCAATTTGGTAACAGAAGCATGGTCTCTCTCTGGCACAGGTTTGCAACCGGTTTACTGGAGCAGGGAAGATGTGGCACAGTGGCTCAGGTGGGCAGAGAAGGAGTTTTCCTTGAGGCCCATTGAGAGCAACACCTTTGAGATGAACGGCAAAGCTCTGCTGCTCCTGACCA
This sequence comes from Drymodes brunneopygia, assembly GCA_013400955.1. NCBI lineage: Eukaryota > Metazoa > Chordata > Aves > Passeriformes > Petroicidae > Drymodes > Drymodes brunneopygia. Next base: position 643,347 of record VZTZ01028725.1, on the reverse strand, counting down.
AAGAGGACTTTCGATACAGGTCCCCTCATTCAGGTGAGGATTACTGACAGAAGCTGTGATTGGAAAGAAAGAGGAAGCTGCAACAAAAGCTGAAGGGGGTCAGAGGAGGAAACAGTCACCTTTGCTGGTATGGACTGGGAAGGGGAGGGCACAGACACTTGTGTAAGGCAAGGACAAAGAGGGAAGGAAATCCTGACACACCTGAGTTGTAGGCATATTTGAGTGCAAATCCAAACCCAAACATCCAACCTGTTTATAGTTAAAACTCCCTGCAGAGCTCCCAGAAATCAAGCTGCTCTGGCAGCATTTTGTGACTTCCAGCTCTTCTCTGTAAAGGCTTATCTGTTCACAGACCCAACTACAGCAGCAAGTTAATCAAGTGCTCCAGCCTATTTAAGCAGTCCATATTAGCATTTTGCCTCACAGTTGTCTTGGCTGAGGTGCTGGTAAAAGTGACTGCAAAACTCCTTCCCTGGGGCCTTTGTCTCTATTTAACAGCCCCAGTGGGTTTTGTTTTACTTTTCCATACTCTCACATGTGCTGGAGTCCAGCCCTCAGCACAGCACAGACAGGTGTGTGAATCAGGCTGCCTATTGCTCAAATTATGTCTTCATTTATTCACAAAGGAGATTTAGAAATGTGTGTGTTACCTGCCTGTATTTGTATCCCCTGTGGTCTGTCTGCTTCAGTTTTACAGGCAGGGTAAGCCTCTGCCCTCCTTTGTCAGGGATGTTTAACTAAATATGAGTTGTGGACTTTTTTTTTTGTGACCATATGAGGTACTCCTGTTAAATATAAAGGCTTGCACTTCAGTCACTATAGGTGATCAAAGAGCTTGGACCAAGTGGTGACAGAATTGCTGTGAGGAGGCTTCCAGTGCAAGGCTCACCAGGTGCAGGAGTACAGCTGGTGCTGCTGGGATCCAGCTGATAATCAAGCTGTGGGTCTAATTCTGCAGCAACCTGCTTGGCCACTCTCCACAACCATCCTCCTGCAGAATCTGCCTCACAAACTGTTGATTATGTTTAGTGTATATAAACTTTTAAAGCATATGCTTCAAATACAGGACTAATTTTGTATGGAAGAAGAACCCAAACACTGATGTCTGTTGTCAATGTAATACATTAGTGAGAACTAATGCCTAGAAATGGCTTTTTTTTTTTTTTTAATTTTGGTACACCACTTGGAGTGATTTCCTTAAAAATTAGCCCTGCTTGAAGCAAAAGGAGTATTGAAAGCAGGGATGTGGCAAGGACTGCAAGGGACACCTTTATGTCTATATGTTGTCTGCAGCTCCCCTTCCTGCCTGCAAGTTATATTGCTGTTCTTCCCCTTGTGTGCTGTGAGGGCACTTGAAATAAGCAGGATTGAAAATGTTTGTAGGCTGGAAATCCAGTGTCCCCAGAGAAGAGCCTCTGACTTACAAAATCTCACTTTATTCAGAAGGTTAAGCTGAATTTGGAACAAAATAACCCAGCTAAAGTCCTCCTCCCTTGCATTTTGTCTCTTCCTTCTCTCCAGGTATTCCCCACTGATAATAAACCTTGTGGAGGATATCTGAGTCAGTCCCTAAAAATTTAGATAACTGTAGGTAAAGGGACATTACCTCAGCATTTCCCAGAATTAACTGTACGTGAAATTTAAGAACTGTGAAATAACATTTGCCACAGAGGCATTAAGTTTTTCCAGGCTGAAGCCACATGAAAGCTGTATCATTTCCCTTCAATGTTAAAGCAGGAGAAGGGCATCCACTGCCACAGTCTTGCCAAGAAAGGGGCTCACAGCCCCAGAGCTGTTCTGCTCAGGATTGCCCAGGGAAGGGAGGCAGCAGAGGAGGGAGGGAGGGAGTGCAGAATGCTTTTCACCATCTTAACATTGCTGCATTTGGGTCATGCAGAAGTCTCAGCTATTTCATTAGGTAAAAAAATAAAACAGCTTTATGGACTTTTTCACTAGTCTGTAAGGCCAATCAAAAGAGGTAAAAATTTGTTACCTTATTGCTCAGAGTGTTACAGCACTAGTTATTTATGATTATACCACTGTTGCATTCAGTGATGGGAATTATGTGGTAAAATCACTTTTTAGACTTTCATGTAACTGAGTGATCAAGGCTTTATTTTTAATTAGGTTTTCAGGTGTTGCAATCACCTTTCAAAAATTCCCTAAAGTCACTGCTGAGACAATAAAAGCAACCAAGATGTTAAAAATAAAGGAAGCTGAACTATGGAAAGCAGTATGACTTTAACTGTTTTTCACCGAGAAACTCAGATTGCCCACAAATTAGAATATTGGCAGTTTGCAGAGACAAGGGACAAATGGTGCACAGCTTACAGTCTCACAGAAACAGCTACTAAAAAACCCCCCTGTTTGAGAAAACTCTCCCAGAAGATTTAAGGTTTCCTAAGTGAAACTTCCCTAACTTTGTTTTCAGGTAATATGTGATTGTTGCAACCTGTTCCTCCATAATATGAGCAGTGACAAACAGAAAAGAGCAGGCAGAATGAAAAGAGACTTCCTACCCTGTGATGTACAATTTCACTTTGAAATGTGCAACCAGTTTAACCAGACCAAATGCATAAGGACCTACGTGTTCCATGCAGATGTTGGAATAAGGTCATCCATACAAGATGTTTAGTCCACTGATTTCCTGGATATTGAGGTCTTATGTTCCATTAAGGAAAGATATAACAATTCTGATGCCAGGGAATGTTGTTCTGTTTTGCCACAGTCACACTCAGAGGTGTGATGTGCCTTTTTTTCCTTTCAGAGGAGAGCTTTGCATAGCAGTGAAATGCAAGATTTTACTGTTAGCATTTTTCAGTCTGAAAATAGCACCTGGGAGCCATGAATTTGTGCATCAGATGGCTAAATGAGTCTTCTCATCAGTTATGTACATTTTCATTTCCTTTTTCCTGCTGTTTGTCTTTCAGGTGATGTTTTGTATGAACTCCTTCAGCATATCCTGAAGCAAAGGAAAGCTCGTATGCTCTTCACACCTTTCTTCCACCCTGGGAACTCTATCCATGCTCAGCCAGAGGTCCTATTGCACCAGAATCATGATGAAGGTAACTCTGTCTCATTCTTACAGGAGTTGCCATTACAGAGGCACATAGGAATTGTCATTTTCTTGCTCTCCTCCCTCTGTCTCCTTAGCTTTGGAACAATCAAATGGTTGAGTGAGTCAACAAGCCCTTCTCTGTTTATCTTCTATTATTTTGTTCTGTTTCCAAAGCATCTTTAAAAGCTATGTCAGATACAGATTAAAAAGCAGAAAGTTTTATTGACCCCATTGATTCATTTTTCCTCACACCCAGTTAGGCAGACAAAGTTGCTTCATGGGCTTTCAGTATCCTGGAGATGCAGGTAAATGCAGCCATTGGCAGAGCAAGGGAGAGCAGCCTCAGAGGGGAATATCCAGCTCCAAGTCACTTCAGCTGACAGCCTGTCAGAACATGGGGCCAGAGTTCCTGGCACTGCTCCCATCACACTGCTCAGCTGTTGGGCTGGTTGAGCAATTCCTGGTGAGAGAAGGGGGCTTCTGCAGGTTTTCTCTCATTTTTACTTGTCAGAATTACTTGCTTAGGTCTATTAGTGTCCACACATACCATGACTATCAGAGGTGGTGAAAAGAGAATAGTTAGGTTTGTGGAATTGTATATTTGGGCTTCTTCTACAAAATGTAAGTGTGCTTCTTTTCAATTGAAAATTGAGGTTTTAATTTATTTAAAAATACACATACTGAAGTACTTCTTGGATTTCTTGCATATGTAACAGAAAAATGTAAAACTTAAGCTTTTTCAGAGCTTTCCGTGAAAGCATCAGGCAGAATTCCTTTTTTTCAATTAAAAATTAATTTAATTTTCAATTTAAAAATCTAGGGAAAAGTAGTGTTACTCCTTTTTTGAATAAACAAGAGAAGAGAATATAAGCAAGTTAGGATGTCACCCTGGTCTCTGCTAACTGGAGAAAAGGTGTGCTAATTCTGTTTGATATGAATCTATTTCAAGATTCAACGTGTCCTTGCAAGAGAAGATTCAGGGGTGCTGTCAGACCTGTACAAGTTGCCTGTGGCCAGTCTGAGGTAGCCAGAGCCAAATGGCACCAGCAAAAGCCTGAGACTAAGCCAAGAGCAGGACAGCAGCAGGTGGAATGAGGACACTCCAAAGTGTTTCCACACAGCTGTGTAAATATCCCAGGTTAGATGAGGGTGCTGCTGGTCAGGATGAGTTCAGTTGGCAGAGCTGTGAATGCCCACTGAATGCATTCAGACCATTTGTAAAACTTCAGTCTTTTCCTCAAGCTTGGCCTTCACCCACAAGTGTTCCCAGTCTAAATTTCAAACAGAAATACTAGCTGCTCTCTCAGACACTCCTACATTTAATATATGGAGCAGCTTTGACTAGAGAGCATTTCACAGGGATGATCAGTTGGCCTTCCATGTGTGTCATTTAAAAAATGTCTTTTACAATCTAGTGATTAAGAAACAACTTAGATTTCTTCCTTACAATACTCTGGCTGCTGATAGTAGCACTGTTTTTGCTTAGAGAACTCTGTGCTATTAAAACCTTTCTTTATAATGACAAAAATTAATTCTTGATTTGCTGTGAGAGGAGCTCCAAAATAAGCAAAAGAAACTCCAGCTTGCCTGCCACAAGACTGAGCAATCAAAAAATCTCTATGCCAGAAATTTACAGGCAGGTGAATTTGTCTATTTTGACATTTTTTCTTCCTCCTGTTTCACAAAGTCACTTGGGAGAAATGAGCACAATTGAGTTTTCATTTTCCCTCAGCAAAATGCAGCTTAGTTAAAAAAGTAGAATCATTGTGAGGAGCAGAACTTAAACCCTGGCTACCTCACAAACTGTTACAGAGTGGACAGGTTTTACCTTGGCACTATTTTGAGTGGTTAAACTTCACAGGTGATGTATGTTTATTACAATCTGTCTTTACTCCAATGATCTTTTTCCATTTTCTGGCTCTTTTGCCTGTTTCCTAATAGATTACACTTTTGATCCTGCTTTTAAATGCTTTCCTTTACATCTAGAGGTTTTTTTACTATGCTTAAACAAAGGGGTTTTGGCTGTTTGAAATCAATTGACTGCAGTTCAGGATATTGGCTTGAAATGGGCTCTGTCCCTGCAGAGGGATGAGCAATGGAAAGTGAATTACTTTCATCTCCAGTGGTCCTTGTGACGGAGCTCTGAGTCATTTGATGGGATGCCATGCAGGAAGCTTACACTGTCATTCCCTGCACTTCTTTTGTGGGTCAGCACAGACTGCCAATCTTTGGGACTGTCATGCCAGCAATTGCTCACTCCCAGAGTAAGTGCAGCCCCACCCATCCCTATAAGGATAGGTCAGCAAATTTCCTGGGAGGTGAAATTCCTTTCACAGCTTTGTCTTCAAGAAAAGAGTGTTCCTCATTTGGAATGGAGAGCCAGAGTAAATCTAGTGCTGTGGGAAATGATATCCCATATGTGCTCAACTTACAGTCACCAGATGTGCCAAGGAATGAATGTGATGAGGATTTTATTCTGTTCAGGGTCATTTGTGGCAGTCCTGCTTGGAGCTGAGTTGGAATTGTTTTATGGCAAACAGCATCTTTGGCCATGAGGGGATTCTTTTGTTACGAGAAAGATCTTGAAGGAAAGTGAACCACTAGTGTGTATCCATTTGTGGTGTTTCCTCTTCCTGCTTTTCATTGGTCTCTGCTTTCCATCTCCTCTGTCTGGGTTCAGTATCAGCATGGTTTGGAAGCAGACAGGTAGGAACACCTCTGTTTGGAGTTTGTCAGAGCCAACTAATGTTTGCAGAGAGCTTGGTGGAAAGCACAGCAAGGCATTCCTTTCTACTTTAAAGATAATTGCTCCCTTCAGCCAAGGCATTAAATACATAGGACAAACAATACAATATTCTGGTCTATATCTACAGGGCAAGAATGAGCACAGTGCATTTGAATGTACAGTGATGGGGGTGGATGGTCTGTAGAAGATAAGACACTGAATAAAATTTGGGAGTTGGTTTTCTTTCTGTTGTGGTAAAGAAAGGAGACTTTAAGGAAAGACAGCCACAGAGGTTGCTTGCTTCACAAGTGTTCCAGTCAGCTTCTCAAAATAGGATTTCTCTTAGTGTGTTTCCCAAGGAAGTATTGTTATATGGTGGAGGGAGGTTGTTTCCACTGTTTTCATTCTGTGTAGAAATAATAATTATCTGCATTTATGCACTACATTCCTGGGCATCTGTAGGTCACACGAATAAAAAACATTTGCAAGCCGTCAGCAGTAGCTCCTAGACCTTGATCACAATATAGACAATCTGTATTTGGGGGACTTTTTTTTTTTTCTCCACAGATAGCTTTATGCAGAGACCTTCGAGACCATCCACAGAAACAATGCACCACAACCCCCCAACCATTGAACTGTTGCATCGCTCGCGCTCGCCCATCACCAACAACCATCGTCCGTCGCCAGACCCCGACCAGCGGCCACTCAAGTCCCCCATGGACAGCACCCTCCGCCGCCTGTCCCCGGCCGACAGGCTGCCGGGCTCCAGGCACCAGCACGACAACAACCAGCAGGAGCCCTACCCTCTCTCAGTGTCCCCCATAGAGAACAACCACTGCCCGCCTCCTTCCGAGGTGCTCCAGAAGCCCTCCAGCCCTCGCCAGGAGAACACCAGGGTCATCCAGCTGATGCCCAGCCCTATCATGCATCCTTTGATACTGAACCCCAGGCACTCCGATTTCAAACCACCGAGGTTGTCTGAGGATGGGCTGCACAGGGATGTCAAGCCCATCAACCTGTCCCACCGAGAAGAGTTAGCTTATATGAACCACATCATGGTGTCTGTGTCCCCTCCCGAGGACCACGCGATGCCAATTGGGAGGATAGCAGGTAAGGGACATTCTCTAGGCTGCACCAAAGTTGATGCTCTTCATTCATAACTAACCGCGCTTTGTTTTAAGAGCTTCTTCTTTCCTTTTGCTACTCTGTGACATCAGGAGTTTACTGGCATTCTGCAGGTTTCACTACATCTGTGACTTAGGCAGTGACATATTAATAAATGAGTTTCAGCACAGGTAAGCAGAGGTGCAGAATGACTTGCCTGTGACCACAGAATGTGTAATTGGTATTGAAACATGGGCACCCTGACACTCGCTGCCTCTCCACCCACTAGCAATCCATTCATTTCCCAAGATACCTATCTCTGCAGCTTAGTTTTGCAAAGAGACAGTTTTCCAACAGTTCCATTCACATTAGCGTCCAATCCTGTGGAAAGAAGAAACCCTCTGTCAAAGGGTTTCAAAGTGGCCTTTGAAATAAAGCAGTGTCAAGCTGATTATGAAGCTGGCAGGACTAATGAAATACCACCTCAGAGTCCTACTTGTGGCCTTTCCTGGGCTTCTCACATCAGGACTGTCCCTTTTTACAGAAACAAGGTTGGCTTTGTCCCACACAAACCACAGGCATTGTCTCACTTTTGTTATCGTAAATAACTGACATCACAACAGCTGAATCAGGAAGCTGAGGTTACAGAAAATGTTTCTTGTACTCCAAGGGGAACTGTAAATAGGGAGGAGGGAAGGGGAATCCAACCACTTCAGAAATACTCTGGATGCCCCAGTAACCAATTTCTTTTGAGAGATGTAAATACACACCACACCCAGCAAGATTCCATGCAGTTGTGTCAGCAGCGACCTAATATGATCCCAGCTCCTATGGGGTATTACACATGTCCAGGGAGGTACATTTTAAAACACCTTGTTCTTTTTTGTCCTTACATGCCTTAAATTTGTTACAGATGTGGTGCCGCCTCAGCTTTAATGAGGAAGATTTTCTATTTTCTTGAATTCCAAAGATAGAGATCTTACCATCTAGTCAAGAGCAAACACAGCAAGGACCATGATCCTTTCACATAATAGAAAGATGAGTTACAGAAATGAATCCTTTGACATTTTTGCCTGGCTGACATTTGTCTCTCTCCTTTTGATTTTTATTACCCACAAAATTCTCAGCAAGTTAATAAATATACTTAAAGTTATGACAGAGAAAACACCCTACTGGTCACATCACTGGAGATCAAGGCAGTTAATTTGTATTTTCCAGAAGGAAACATTCTTTAAGAATAAACCCTAGTCTGAAATAAATGTGAGAAAAAATACGGGGAGTACATGGTGATGTAATTTTTTTACTCTAAACTCAGGAGTTTTCTTACATAGTTGGGAATCTTTGGTTTCTGCACATTGTGCAGTGGGCCCAGTGACACCAGCCCCAGTAACTCCCATGTCCTTTCTACCCCTATGCTCTTTGCAGGGCAACAGAGCCCAAGCCCTTGGAAATCTGGGCCTAACACACTTGCTTGGCAAGTATGTGTAGCCATTTAAAATGTTATCCAAAGGCTACACCTGCAGACTTAGGTGCTTTCACTTGCAGTCCCATGGCTTCACTGAGACCCACAAGCAAGGGTGGCATACCTGAAATAGCTGGTGAATTGTTTCATGCCAGAAAGACCTGGAGTGTGTTCAAGCAATTGGTTCAGATGAGGGCAGTGTTTTACGACCCAGGGTTGGGAATTACAAAGCTCATGGTCAGATTGATTAGATTTCTGCTGATAGATTGGCCAGTGTTCTTCCATCAGTGCCCAAGTCCTTTCATTGTAAAAGCTCACATGCCTCACTTGCTCTACAGGCACAAGCTACTGCTCCTCTGGTTGGATTGTAATGACCCCTGAACTGTCAAGACACCTTTTAAAGAGCTCACAGCTAATTTAAAGGTGATAAAAACTGGATTACTACCAAACATTTAGACAGTCCATGCTTTATGCTTGAAGGCAACTTCACTGGAGCTGTTGAATTCAATGGCAGCACACTTAGGCCCCCTAGAAAGAAATTACCTTTCTACCTGCTTCCCACCCATCTCACAGCTCTTGCCAGTGTGATTTCATTTCTTTTCTATGTCACCATAAACGTATTTTTCATCTCAGTGTCCTTACCTTTACTGCTATAGTTAGCATGGAGGTGCTTGACCAACCATGCTCACGACTTCAGTGTGAGAGACACCATGAAAGCTGTGAGATGTGGCTCTTAAAGTGAGCCATGTACTGCAAATGTACATCAAAGCAGATACAGTCTTTAAAAGGACTTTTTCGAAATCACTGGTACTACTTCCATTTTCTTGATGAGGATGACTGATGGGTTGGGGAATGAAAAGATTTACCCCTAGTCCAGTGCCAGAGCTAAGTGCTCAACTGCTTACACTGGTGAGAAGAGAGCCTTGACTTCTTATGGCTTAACCACCTGTATACAGGTGATTTTCAAGGGAGACAGTGATGAGGAGCTACTAGAGAAGCCTGGTAGGCTGCTGGCTAAAACCTTAGGCTGTGCTCCAGAACATCTTCTGTTCCCAGCTCAGATGTTTTGTATTGTAGAAAGAATTTTCCCTGGACTTAAGACACCTCGCAGGCTCATAAATCTGTTTACTTGTAGATCGAGTGTGTTTTTAAATGCAGCATGCAATTAGTTGGTGCTGAGAAAGAAAACAATGTTTTTGCTTTCTGCTATACACAAATACTCTCTTTTCAGGAGGTTGATCAATACAGCTCTGGACTTTCTGTCAGACAAAATAATGACCTCTACTCACTGGCTGACTAATCTTTCCTACCTTTTTATGTAATACCATTTTTCAAAATATTAATTTTACTGGTAAAGCACTTTCCCTTTTACAGCAAAGGATTTCAAGTTGAAGGTCTTACTATCTTTTCATCTAAGGCCATTTAACACTTTTCTAGCAAAGCCAGAGGCATAAAGTATCTTTATATTACTCATTAAGGTCACATATATTATTCATCATTGGCTAGAGTTGATTTTGAAAATTATGTTTAGCTATCTTCTCAACACAATATGCACAAGACTTTTGTGTAACTTAGTCAGAAGTGGAGGTCATTGTGTTGAGATATTTAAGAGGCAGATTTGCATCCCCTGTAAAGACACCAGGCGAGGAATAAACTAACTCAGGCATCAGTAGTCATCTAGTGAACAGCATGTAAAAATATTAAAAATACCTCAAAAGGGGAGTTCAGCAGAGCAGTGTAATGGAGAGTTTTCCCCATTGGAACTGCCAATTCAAAGCAGCAACACTGTTGGTAGTCAGCTCCTAACTTGGACTCTAGCAAGCAGGCAATCTATATATGGCTTACTTATAGCTCTGAATTTTCTTCAGTAGTCAGTCTCAGTTCCCCACAAACCGTCTCCAAGGATTTCTCTCTCCTGGGGGGGTGAAAATAGATACCTTTTTTCTCTTTTCTTTTTTTTTTTTTTTTTAACACAATTGCAGTTTAAATCTAGAGGGGCACCTCAAATTAGCCCTCCTGCAGACTGGAAATTCTACTCCCCATGAACCTCTGACTGCGAAGGTTTTGTTATCAAGCATTTTAGGGCTTTGATATCTTGTAAAAGGTACTTCCCCAAGGTGCAAGAGGTAGTTATGGGACTCTCCAGCTATAACAGGGTTGGTTTCATCCTGACCTTTATCACACAGAGATTGTCTTAGAAACATACAAATTAAACTAATGACGTGGTATTTACCTCACTTTTGATTCAGTCACTTAAAACTCACTGATACAATTCTGGATGTTTCTTGTGAGGGGACATACATTGCTGAGCCAGTCCCTGAGATTTCCAGCTCCCAGTGTCTTTTTCTGTACCAGCTCTGGGACTGAAAGGTTTGTTCACTAATCCCCAGCATGCTGAAATCTAAAGGCAGGTGAGTCCTGTGCCTGGTGTTATCTGTTGGCGTGCTGCTCTTATCAGCTGGGTTACCTTAGCAACTGGGCTGTATCTGACTTTATGAGCTGCCAGATTTGTTTCCTCCCCTTCAGGAGTCTGAGGAAAAGGCAGGCAGTGTTTAAACTGTTGGGAGGCACGTTCTCTGCCACTGTATTGGTTAGGCTCATAAAGCCATTGACTGCTGTTGGAATGAGGACAGACAAGATTCTTACCCTGCCAAAGTCATGACAGAGAGCTGCCTCCAGACTTTCTCCTGGTTTCCCTCAGCCTCTCAGTGTGCCACACATGCTGAGAGTGCAGGGGCATAGCATGAACCCCATGGACCTGTAGCAAGGTGTGTGTAAGTGACATCTCAATAAAAACAGTCTGATGGCCGAAACCAAAAATGCACTCCCATGGTAAGAGCACATCAGCAAGGAATGACTCACATTCTACTAAAATCTACAAAACAGCATGTAGGATGGGTGTAGGCTCTGAGCATGGGGAGGTCTTCCAGAGGGGATTGATTGTTTTGTGTGGGGACAGAGTTTGGAGGGGGAACAGAATCATGGATTCTCCTCCTTTGTTTGACAAAATCACTGGTGTGGGAGGGGAAAAGACAGGAGAGGACATCTCCACTGTCATGAGTGATGAACCCAGCAGGATGTGACAGCATAGAAGTGGCTGGTGGGGCTTTGGTGAAACACAGAATTTGGGGGGCAGCTTTGACAAGATGGTCACAGCTGCTGAGCAGTTACAGACTGGCAACCTACAGAAAGCCAAAACAGTGGTTCACTTTGGCAGTTCTAAGTGGTAGGGGTTCAGTACCTGTTTTCCAGGGAACTGACCTTCCTTCCTGTAGAGCAGCAGCTCATGCAGAAAGATTGGAGCCTTGCAAGAACATGAAAATCCTGGTGTAATGCTGGCCCGTCACTCCCGTTTGGATATGACAGTGATAATGTCATCAGCTTTGTTTCATCACTGCTCTTGCAGTCATGAACACTTTTACATTTCCACTACATGCCATGTCTCTTGGAGCCCCTGTGGAAAGCCAGACTGCTGGAGAGATTGAAGTGTGGATGAGAGTCAGGCTCATAGGGCTCATATTCATAGGAGTTTTCATTATAACCTTGAGAGTCTTCTTAACATGGCATTAACAATTAATTTCAGCATGAAAGTGGGCCTTCCCTGCCAATTTAACTAATGACACTCAAGCTCAAACAATGGCTGAATAGCAATAGCTTGGATAGGTGGTTGCAGATTTTCTGTGATGTGTCTTGCTTCACAGCTGTCTCCATTCTTACTGCACATTTACAGGAGCAGAAATTGTGGTCAGGGCTTGTTCAGAAGACAGGACTGACCAAGCCAGAGGAAAGCTCAGCCATTGAGATTTCATTCTTCTCATTACTGTACTGCAGCACCATTTACATACCATGGCTAGACAGATCAGTGGGTTCAGAGTACCCTAAGCATCCATTGGGGTCAGCAGGATGTTACACTTTCTTTTAAGGAACTTGCCTTTTAATGAAAACACATGCTTTATTTTCCCTGTATACTGCACGCTTCCTTCAGGCTAGAGTTGTTCTGGTAATTCAGAATTCTTGTACAAAGCAAACTTGGATCACTTTGAATCCTCTTAGTTAAACCAGGAGAACACACTGTTGTGTTTACAGTGTCTCCAGAGACAGGTCTATTTAAGTGTGGCTTTAATACCAATCACTTACAAGCAGCACACATCAGTTTACAGTAATTCAAATGCACACCATTAAACTGGTANAGAGTTTGGCTATATTTCATTGTGGAGTTTTAATCCCAAGAAGGGGAGGTCACATCTCAGTTTTCTGCAAGGGACCAATCAGAAATCACCAGTTTATGACTTATGAAGTCCCTTCAGAAGGGACTTCCTGGGAACACACCAGGAGCTGTGTCCTCCAGCCATGCTCACACCTCCCACAGTACTCTGGGCTTTCTGAGAGAACACAGAAGTGAGGTTCATGGGGAGTGGTCTATTACAGACAATGATTTTCTGTTCTTGAAAAAGACCAGAAGTCTAAACCCAAGGCTGAACTGTTAGAGATTCTCACATTGTGGGGTTTAAAATTATTACCCTTGTTGGAAATGCCTTTGCTGCAATTAAGTCATTCCTGCTTTTGCCAACTTCTCTAAAGTACAATTCTGAAGGTAAAGCTTCATTCTTAATTCTTAAATTCCCATCATTAATGTGTTTGGCCAGTTTTCTGATGTCAAAGAGGTTGTGCAGTATTTGTAAGAAGTGCAGAGGTTGAATTTCTTTTCCAGGCACTGCCTCTCATGAGCAGTAAAGGTGAGGAAAAGCCACAGGAGAATCAGAGACAGGTTTCTCTAGCAGGAGTTTTTTCTACCACTGTGGTGGAGCAGAACAAGAACAGCAGTAGAAGATACTTGTGAAAATGCCTATCTATTTGGTGGGGATAGGGGGATGGAGCAGAAGAGGACAGGAAGAAAAAAGACTTTTTTAATACAATAGTCTTTAGCTTTCAAGTCTTCATCTATCAGATGGTCTGTGACCCTTCTATTACATATTTGTTGTGATTTCAGTGCTCTTTTCTACAGCCACATGAGGTATGTTTTGGATCCTCCTTCCCTGTACAAGTTCTTATTGCCAAAGACAGAGTTTGGCCTCATCTTGCTGTGTTATTTTTACAACCTCACAGCACAACTGTTAGCAGCATGACAGTCTCAGGTTTCTGCTCTCCTTCTGCCTGATCTCCAACTCAGCATTTGGGTACAAGACAGAAGCAACATACAACTGTTGTATTGTGATCTGGCAACCTCTTTACTCAGCCCCAGCTTGAATTTACTGAGCTGAACAAACAGTTGTCTGTCAAGAGGTTTCTCCGCAAAAAAACATTGGCTTTACTGTACCAGCTTACCATCCTGCTTCCAGCAACAACATTCACAGAAAGAAAACTATCTTCCCTCAGTGACCTGGACATGGATTTACAGACATTGATGACCAGGATGCTCCATCTCAGGATCAGTCAGTGCTCCCCCAGGCCTCAGAGCAATTTGAACCCTTACCCACAAGACTTGGTCACTTTTTTCTTCTGTTTTTGTCTGCTAAAATGAATATGTGATGGATAGATACTGAGGCTGGATTGTATCTCAACACAGCATAATGCTCCTGCAGCATGTCTGTTAAGGAACCTCCCCAGTCAGGCCATTCCCAGGATGCTCTGGCAGTGGCACTCCCAAGGCCAGAGACTTTCTGGGATCAAAAGCCCTTCCCTGGCTCCAGTGACTGTGAATTACATCAATTCATCATTTTGACACTGTGATCATCACCATGTTGTTTCCACACACACTTCAGGTGTACTTAAAGAAACCAGAGTGCCAGAGAACTTCCAGGGTTCTATTCATTAGTTTCTGTTGTGAACAGCCATTGTTTGCTTCACTCTGAACAAATGCACAAATCACCTTGTAGCACAAATCACCTTGTAAAATAAATCGGGCCAAGCTTGGGAGAACTCTTCAGCTGGTAGAAATCACAGAACCATTTAAGTCAAATAATGTCATGCTGCAGAGATTTTAGGCTAACCTACACAGCAAGGGGTAAGGCCTCAGCTGATGTCAGAGGGAGTATGACAGTGTTCCTTTGGCATCCCTTCCTGTGTGAAGCATGTTGGGTTTCAAGGCAGTCATCAGCCAGATCAAACACTTTTTGTATAAATGCTCTTCAGTGCAAGGTGTGGGTGGGTCTCACAAAGCATTTCTGTGGTTATGAGAGGATTTTGGTAGTTGCTGCATGAAGAGGGCCAGCTCTGGACCATGGGCCTCATTTACACAATAGAGGGCTCAGATACAGCTTTAAGTAATATTTCAGAGCAGGGGAATGTTATATCCTGAACTAAAGAGGTTTTTTTGCATGCATATGCCTTTACTGCCAACAGCATTATTTAGTCCTAGGGAATACAGATCTGAGACCTCTCACTACTGCAACATGAAGATGACCTTGGCCAAATGATACTGGGGATGTCATTTGTAATGGCTGGACAAATATCAAAATACTAGGAACCTAAGATCCATCATGTTTAATTTACAGATCATTCTGAGATAGTATTTCAATTCTAAGGGATATTTATTACTATTATATAGCTATTAGGAATATATTTATATGCTGGTATTCTTTAGGTGTGTATTCAGAAGACTCTACCTAATCAATTAATAATAACATGGTTTTTATTAGCAGGAGTGGGAAACTGCTGCCTCTTGCACATGTAGGGCAGTGCTTATGGCAGACAATTTGAGAACCAGTTAAGTACTCTACACCTTATCACTACCTTGTGCATAACTATAAAAGTCCCTCTAGAAGCATTAGCTGCAGGAGGAAAGTTGTAGCTGTACCTCTCTATTTGAAGCTGCAGTTTGCCCTAATTCCCAGCTAATTACATAGTTCAGACTTGCCTAGTATTACAGCTGAGGAAATGCTAGGGCATGGAAGTGCCAGTGTTTAGGAGCCCTTTCTACATTCCTGGGCCATTCACCACCTTCCCACTCCAGCTACATCACCTTAAAGCCTCTCAGCCCCAGCTCTACCCACAGCTAAATCTCTGTAGCTGCAGACTGTACAAAGTTCAACCATCTGAGTTCACTTTAAAAGAAAAGAATGTGTGTACTACTAGGGGGAAATGATGCTTCCCTGTGCTAGGGAGGCGTAGTTGCTTTCTAAGTAAGCTTATTTTAGCCAAAAGGCAGGAAATCTCATCATGCCCAAACAATTTAGGTACCAGCCCTGACTCAACTCCCCAATTGAATCTCCCACACTTTTCAACTTGCTTGGCCTCAGCAACATCCTTGTGCTTTCTTGCCATTACTCACTAGCCAACACACACCGTGTGGAGAGTCCCCTCATGTGGCAGCTCCTTTGGAGGCCTTCTGACAGCCAAAGCAGAGACTGAGTCTTTGTGGAGTCATTCCCACTGCCCAGACTGTCCTCAAACAAGTGATGGACACTTACAAAACAACCATCCATGTACAAGTCCTTCTCTCCATTTCGCTATCCTTCCTAAAAATACACCTCACACTTTTCACCTTCCTGGAGGATGCAACTTTCTGTATCATACAATCAGAGTATCCTGAGTTGGAAGGCACCCACAAGGATCATCAAAGTCCAACTGCTGGCCCAGCACAGGGCAGCCCCAGGAATCCCACCCTGTGCATGTTGTCTATCATCTCCACCAGCCTTTTGGGGAGCTGCCTCTTTTCCCAGCATAGAAGCTCCTTCTAAATGCTTTTTTTTTAGCATTGCCTCTTCTTGCATTTTGACCAATTTCATAGGCTTGCAAATGGTACTATAGTCCAAGTTCATTACAGTCTCTAAGAGTTACCAGGTAGCCTCAACTCATTGTCTCTAATGTCCTATTAAAGATTGTCTCTACTGGTAGATTATTTAATTGCTGATCCTCTGTCAGTCAGGGAGAACCCTCCAGGACCTCATATTTTTTATACTGTGCAGTCTGTGGAGAAACATACATAGGGCAACTATTTGTGCTTAAAAACAAACAAAAAAACCCTTGAGTGCCTGTGCTCAAATTCCTAAAGGTGTCCCAAGTGAAACTAGAAGGAAGGCAAGCTGATTTAGGTCCTGTACAAGCAGAGCTCATACATAACTGAAGTGAGCTGCAAAGCATCAGCTGCTCCAAGGTAACTACCTGTGTGCTCAGAGCTCTCAACTCTGGGGAGAAGAAATGCAGTAAGCCTGAATCTTTTCTACTGGTGTTTAATGCTTTTTATTTCCTATTTACAGTGGCTTGAGACACAGTTACCACAGTTGCCCTGATGCTCAGTAAATTACTGCAACTGAGTCATATATCTAAATTTGCTGATAGACAGCCATATGGTTTGAAATCGAGTTTTTAAGTGGTTGTAGGAATCAAGCAGAGTTCTCAAGGATTTTCGGTCTTACTGTTGAAGCAAACAGCGATCTCAGATACTTGGGTGGCTGGGGTTTTTTGCAAATTCCACCAGCCTGCTAAATACCTCTGCAAGTCTGAGCAGCTCAGTCAGTTGAGAATATGGGATGGGGCCCTTGATCACTTAGGATTTTTCTTGTGAAGATCTCAAGATGCAGATCTGAGTTCTTCTCATTTGAGGTGTATTTATATTCAAGCTTAGCCTGAATCCATCCTAAAAGCTAAGTGAACAACAAAAAGCCAAATCTGCACTTGAATCCTAGCTCTTAGCATCTGAAGCTCCCTTTGTTTCCAGCTAGACATCTCAGGCTGATTTTTTTGTGTGCTTCTTTGGTTTTGTGCTGAAGGGGAGCCCAGGATGTGTGTCTGAATGTGATGTTATCATTGCCTATTGCCAATGAGATGAAAGTAAAGATGAGTGTAAATCGTATTTCTGCAGAACTGTAAATATGAGCTATAAGGTGCTGTGACTGGAGGTTGTTTGCCCTGGGTTGAACATTCAAGAATATGACAAAGCCTGACATTGACTGGCCTCTGCAGAAGCACCATCCCTGCAGCTGACCCCAAGGATTCTTGCACTAAAAATCCATTTTCTATACATTTGTTGCATTGAAAGAGTTGTGGAATGCAATGCATATGTGTCAAGGAACCATTTAAGTGGGGCCTTACTACCCTTTTTTCTGAGAACCTCCCACAATATTAAAAGGCACAAACCAAAAGAGCATATAATCTCCCTTGTCTTGAATCATAAATGGAGTCTAGAAAAGAAGCTTTTTCCTAATGTGTGTGTGTGTGTGTGTGTGTGTGTGTGTGTGTGTGCAAAAACGTTGACAGGCAGTGTAAGAATTGTGTTTCGTGAATTCGTGAGAGGGGGGATGATGGAAATTAAAGTGGTAGCCTTCAACTTTAGTTTTCAGACCTCTCATTTAATCCAGGGAAACGTGTGCCCAGGTTTCATTTTTTAAATTAAAACCTAGAAAAATTTCGAGCGGGGATGGACATTTT
The DNA here is from genome assembly GCA_013400955.1 of Drymodes brunneopygia. Lineage (NCBI taxonomy): Eukaryota > Metazoa > Chordata > Aves > Passeriformes > Petroicidae > Drymodes > Drymodes brunneopygia. The sequence goes on along the minus strand of VZTZ01028725.1, from coordinate 625,629 downwards.
TCTGTGAAAAATGTTAATGAAAAGAAGGTTTTTCCAGCCAAAAAGTCTGCCTCTTTCCTTTCACATTCCTCCTCCTGAAGATGTCATGGATGAGGTGACCATCAGGGTAGGTTTCAGCTGGAATGGGAACCTGCAATTTTTGCCAGATGTCATCTCTTCAAAACAAACTGCTTTATTCTTTGTAGGACTGGCAGGAAGAGACTAAAGCAAGGGCACTGGGAAACTAAGCTCTGGTTTTAGAGACAGTACTGGTGACAGAGAGATTCTTTGCAGTTTGAAAGTGGGAAAATAACTTTAAAATCTCTATCCATGTCAGGTGTGCTCACTAAATGTGTTACTCATATTCTTTCTCAAAGAGTATTTTGTGCTCTCCTGTCATCATCCCCATTGTAACACATGCCAGCCCCAGACAGACAGACAGGAATAGAAAGACAGGCTGACAGGAATCCATTTTAGCACTTAGAAGCTGGATGTCTTTGGTTGCCAGCCCTTGAACAACTCCAACAAGCCATCTCTCAGAGGCTGGTATTGCTTTCAAAGCAAAATGCCAACCCCACAGCCACCTCAGAAATCTGAATAGCTGAGCTGTGAAAACCCTGTTGTTTCTGACAGCAGCAGCACCCCCACCTCTGTATAATTCCCATATTCCCAGTTATTCTGTGCTGCACACACACACATTGCAAACAGGAAATAGGAGCAGCTCGGCTCTTGGCTTCCTCAATCTCAAGAGACTGCCATGAAACTGAAAAACACTAAACTAAAACTTAAGTGTCTGTAAGACCTTTAATTAGCGACCTAAGGAGTGTTTGCCAAGAGGAAATTTGAATTCAATTATCCAAATAGAAAGTATTTAACCTCTCAATAGCACTCAAGTAATTATAATACTTAGGTGTTGTTTCTTTTCAGGAACCTTAAAAAGTAAAACAAAAAAACCAAATTGAAAATGGGAGAAGGTGTGTGTCAGTTTTATATCACATGGAGTCTACAAAAGAAAGCTGTAATTTTGCCCATGCTGTAGACTCACATGTAAGCACTGAAAGGGGCAGCCTCAAGCAGGGAGAGCAGGTTGCAGGATTTGTGATTTCTCTACTAAAACAGCCAGCAGCAGCATCAGGGCCAACAGTGTGAGCTTTATGTGCTTCACTACAACCATAAGCTCCCAGCTAAGACCAGCAGGTCACCTCACACAGCTTTTGATGCGATGGAGATGCTCTCAGTGCCAGGAGAACTGGGATGCATCAGAAGAGGCTGGATATTCCAGTCCATTTTGCAAACACGACTCGATACCAGCCAAGTCATTTTCATTTCAGGTCGCAGCAGCTGTTTCAGCCCTGATCCCAACTGTCCTTTCACTACACATCCACCCAAAAGTTTCCAGAATTAATCCCAAGAAAAAAAAGGAAAAGTTAATATTTTCTTGCTTCTCTCTTCACAGACTGTAGGTTGCTTTGGGATTATGTTTATCAGCTGCTTTCTGACAGCCGGTACGAAAATTTCATCCGATGGGAAGATAAGGAATCCAAAATATTTCGGATAGTGGATCCCAACGGGCTGGCCCGTCTGTGGGGAAACCACAAGGTAAGAAGGCAATGCAGTTTTCCTCCTGCAGGAGTTCATCTCTGGTAGCATCACAGGATTCAGTTACAAACAGAGGGGGAAAGAAGAAAGGATGGCATATAAATTACTGCTGGAAAACTGTAATCTTTTATTCTATGTACATTAGAAATACCGAGCATCCGTCCTGAAGCACTAAAACCTATTCTTCATATAGAGAACTTGTTGGTTTGGATTGCTGACAGATTCAGCCTATTAGCCACTGCTCCTAGGCTTTTACAAAAGGTGTTTTCATTAAGAACAGGTCTGTCACATCCCACTTGGCATGAGCATCCCCTGCACCTAATGTCTTCTCTTGTAGTTAATTAAGTCTTTTGTTATCTGAAGAAACTGTAGAAAAACCTCGCTTGGGATTTTTGTTAGACTCCTTGCTTAAATTGCCCTGAGTGAAAAGAGACCCACAAAAATTTGGTGATGAGGGCTGTGGGGGCAGAACGGGCCTGCAAACAGCAGAAAATTGTATATGTAATTTCTTGAACTGTCTTGGTTACTTTAGGTAACTGTGATTGTTCTGGAATTCATTTTGGGGCTTAGGAAGGTTTTAATGAATCATCTCACCACTTTTTTTCCTTTTTTCTTTTGAAAAAAACAGAACAGAACAAATATGACTTATGAGAAAATGTCCAGAGCCCTACGCCACTACTACAAACTAAATATTATCCGGAAGGAGCCAGGACAAAGGCTTTTGTTCAGGTAATTTTCTTTCTGCACCATTCCTTTCTACAGACAATTCATTTTTGAGGATGGAGGATGGAATTGTGTGTGGGATACCTCATTGCCACAGCTATAACACAGGTGACAATGGCCACACATTTATAAAAGCTGTCCAGAACGGTGCTTCCCAGCTTTCAAGGTAGCCACACCAATTTTCAAAAGCACAGGCCTGTCTCAGTGATCAGTGGAGACAACAGAAGTCTTTTCACTGCCTTGTGCAGGCTGTCCCGTTGTTTAAGACCTTAGATAAATGATTCAACCCAACTCCTGGAAAACCCACTCCAAATGGACTTCTCAAACACAGCAGCCAGTGAAAACTAACAGGAATCAGGCATTTCCTCAAGGGCATGGCAGAGGAGAAGTACTTGGTGACCATGTCTTTGGTGCTGCCTTCAAGGAAGAGAGGGAGCTGCAAGAGCTGTTCATAAAACCCAACGCATTGGATTGGATGCTACAACCAAGAATTTAGGAAATAGAGCCTGAAACAGCATTAAAGCAGGGAGCTGCTTGGTCAAACCTGAGTGCAGATGGCACAGAGTGAGAGCACTCCAGTTCCCTTCAGACAACACCAACAAATCCTAGTGCCCATCCAACCCTCAGAGCACTGAACTCAGACCAAAGACTGCGTTGCTGGCAGTGGCTTGGATCCAGCAGTGTGCTTCTTGAACAGCTAACAGAACTGCATTAGCACTCAAACTATCTTCAGCTGAAAAAGGTTCTGTGGAATTACTTGTTTATGTCAGCTCTTAGAAGGAAACACAGATGTGGGAAGGAGAGTGAAGGAAAGAAGCAGTCATGGGCAAAATCAACTGCTAAATAGTAACTTTTGTTTTTCTGGTGCAAAGTTAAAACAAGGTTATTCCATCAGTACCAAGGGTACCTGTGTCTCCCTGGTCTTATGTGAAGACTGCACTGCTCTGGGGGAATTCCTGATGCTGAACAGTGAATGTGCTTCTCTTGAAGCCTTCCCTTTAGTGGGGACAAACACAAACCAGGAGTCCATCTCTTCTCAACCAGGCTGCCTATTTTCTCAAAGCCATTGCAACTTAATGCCCTTGGAGACCTCAGTTCCTCTGTAAGCCTTGGCCAAACTGACCAACAGATTCAAAGGTCACCAGAGAGCGTAAAACATGAGCTATATAAACTTCATTTCCTTTGGAAACTGGGAAAAAAACCCCAGCAAAACATTTCTTTGCACAATTCCCAATAAAAAACTTTTTGATGTTGTTTTCTTAGACCTATTTATATCTGAAGAGAAAAAGAACAGCTGCAAAAAATCAAGTCATTAATGTGCCTTTCTTGGCTATTCCTCACAAGCACAGAAATAATAGGAAATGTGACCTTAACGTGCAGGCAGTTGTCATCTGCAAATATCTGAGCTTTAAGTAAGATGGAGTCAGAAAAGGATTTCTAATAGGTTGGCTGGGTCTTCTGCAACAAACCAGGTCACAGATAGTGTTTCTTAATTTTCATGCAGTTCTGGGTTGGGTTGTTTTTTGTTTGTTTATTTTAAATATAATCAAATGCTATTCGAAATACCCACACTGTGGTTTCCTTGACATGGCTTAAAGCACAGAGCAGAAGGAATACCCAAAGTCCTGTGGTGCAGCTCACATCAGCCCGTGCCCCACATGGAGAGGAGGGCAGTGGGACCACTCTGTGTTTTGATTTCATCCTCATGCAAGATCAACAAGACAGTCACAGGGTTTAAATCAGGGCACAGTCTGGCCCGTGGGCTTTGCTGCATTTTCAGTGTGTAGCCAGGCACTGATTCACCTCTCCTGCATATGAGTTTTTCACCACCATAAGACTGTTTGTAGCAGCAGCATTTTTCCAGCAGTGACACAGCAGTGAGTCATAGCTCTTTTCTTTATTCCCACTAAATGCATATATGCACATGATTTCCAAAATTAGAAGGGATGGCAAAAGGTTAGTTCCAGGCTATGCTGTGTATTTGCTGAGAGGCTCCAGGAGTGAGCATTCTGAGTCAGTGATAGTAACAAGGCTCCTGTTGGTTGTTTTTATTTTCACTGGGGCAAGGATAACTGAGCATATCATCAACCTGAAATAAAATCAGCTCTTACGATTAACACATTTTGTACTGCTGCATGTTAACCAGTACGTTGTTAATGAAAGACTGTGAAATTTTGTACCACTTCCAGCATAAACATCATTCATCCTAATTTCTCCAGAAGTGCTTGGGAGTTGGGAAACTGATTTGTGTTGAAACCAGGATTTCATCCTTCCTGTGCCACTCTCTCTTCCTACACCATTAAATTGAAAATGAAAAAGCAGAGCCTTTCTGTGCTACCTCTGTGCAATAGTACACAAAAGCATCCTGGCAAAAATCAAGACTGCAGACTTAAACTGCAGGCTGGTGGATGTCCTTTCTCATTCCCTGCTGCTGCCATGCCTCCCCAGAGGCAGTTTCTGTCTCCAGCACCCTGCAGACTTACTGCCTTGAGACACTGGTGCTGGGAGCCATGGCATTCATTACAGAGGATGCTGCCTCACTGCAGTCACACTTGCTACAATCACACAGGAAGAGACTGTCTTTGCTTACAGTTCCCTAGCCCAAAACATTTTTCCTTCAGGGCTTTTTCCATTTCCTGGAACTTGTTCTGACTTGGACTTTGGCTTTTTCCCCCTCTGTTCCTTTGGTGTTTCACGTTCTTCTCACTCACCTACATGCAGGCCTGCACAGACCAGTAGCCCTGTGCACCTTGCAAGGGCTTGTGCTTTGAAATATGCTGGTCATAAACACCTTTCATGTCTCTCCCACCAGACACCACACATGAGTGTACCTGGGCCAAGCTGTCATCTGACGTGACAACAGCAAACAATATGAGGGAGAAGAAATAAGTATCATTCTTTGGGAAAGGCTAAGGGATTTGGTTCAGATTTGGGCTTTCAAGAAGCCGGGGTAAATGCCGGTGATTTTTTTGTTTCCTTTCAAGGTATGGAGTAGGGAAGACACCTGGGGAGAAGCTGGGAAATACCAAGGCTTTGGGAGGATATAGCAAAGATTATCTTGGGAGCTGTAGAGCTCAGGGGTCTTAACAACCTGATGAAACCCCTGAGAAATGCACTTGTTTCTCTGTTTTGCAGGTTCATGAAGACCCCAGACGAGATCATGAGTGGCCGGACAGACCGCCTCGAGCACCTTGAATCCCAGGAACTGGATGAACAAATATACCAAGAAGATGAGTGCTGAAGGAAACAGGTGCACCACCTCTGTGGGTCCAGGGGAGAAACATCTGCCCGACAGTCAGCACGGTTTGGGAGGGGAAGCAACAACACAGGAGCAGTACTTGAGGTCACCGCTTAGCTTGAAGACCACACAGGACCTGAAGCACCTTAACAAAACAAACTAACAGGCAGAAGTGGTGCTGGCAGGAAAGCAAAGGGGAGAAAGCCTGGACTTATGCACTACTTCACTGTTCCTACAAAGTCTCCCTTGAGTTTTTTCTTTCTTTTTGGTTTGTTTCAGTTCTTGGGGTTTTTTGTCATTTTTTTTCCCTAATAAACATGCAGTTTGACTTTTCCTTATCTCACATAGGACAAGACATCAGATTATNTAATCCCCCCAGTATATTCGCAATGCAGGATTTCAATTCAGAGTTTTCTATAAAAAGGGAAGAGTGAAGCATCTATAATTACAGAAGGCAGGGGTGTTTCTCATACCTGCTAGCAATTTTGGGGTGAAAGGTGAAGGACTGTTCCTTACATCATAGGGAAAAAGCAAAGAGCAAAGGGACTCATCACATGGTTTGTATTACTCTGAAGCCTCTCCAGGATCATTATGTGCTGCTGGAGAGGTAGATGATTCACCACTCTAAAAGCTGATTTTAGAGAACTAGAGACCAAATAGCTATACTTATATCTTGTAATTGATTTTGGCTTTGTTTTGGGATTTGTTTTTTTTTTNAAGGCTTTGGGAGGATATAGCAAAGATTATCTTGGGAGCTGTAGAGCTCAGGGGTCTTAACAACCTGATGAAACCCCTGAGAAATGCACTTGTTTCTCTGTTTTGCAGGTTCATGAAGACCCCAGACGAGATCATGAGTGGCCGGACAGACCGCCTCGAGCACCTTGAATCCCAGGAACTGGATGAACAAATATACCAAGAAGATGAGTGCTGAAGGAAACAGGTGCACCACCTCTGTGGGTCCAGGGGAGAAACATCTGCCCGACAGTCAGCACGGTTTGGGAGGGGAAGCAACAACACAGGAGCAGTACTTGAGGTCACCGCTTAGCTTGAAGACCACACAGGACCTGAAGCACCTTAACAAAACAAACTAACAGGCAGAAGTGGTGCTGGCAGGAAAGCAAAGGGGAGAAAGCCTGGACTTATGCACTACTTCACTGTTCCTACAAAGTCTCCCTTGAGTTTTTTCTTTCTTTTTGGTTTGTTTCAGTTCTTGGGGTTTTTTGTCATTTTTTTTCCCTAATAAACATGCAGTTTGACTTTTCCTTATCTCACATAGGACAAGACATCAGATTATGCTTCTTTTTTGGTTTTTTTTTTGGAAGGCTTTCCTATGGAAATAGAGTGCTCTGATTTTCTGTGCAAGTCTCATGACACAACACTGCATAAACAATAGCAACACAGAAGGGATTTGCTCAAGGCTTCCAGTTTGCTTGGATCAATTTATATGTGCTGCCACTGGGAAATGTGTTGAAGCTACCAAAAGCATTTCTCACATACACCTGTCAAACGAAGAGGAGACACCCTTCACATGTAGGCTGGGCTGTCATCCCAGTGTAGCTTGGGCTCACAAAGAGTGCTCCAAGTGGCTGTTAACTGCTGGAATATGGACCAAAACCAATCACCTAAGTGCTCCAGGGAGGAGAAAAATAAATGTGACAAACCTCTGCAAGTGACTATCAGTTAACATTTTCCCTCCTTCTAGCAAAGAAGTGATAGAATGGAGCAGGGGGAAGGGAGGGTGGNGATTTGTTTTTTTTTTAATGCCTCCCACTGCCCTCCCCCGTCCTACAGCTCTGCCAGCAAGGAAGCTTGTCCCAGCTTGCCTGTTTTTAACGTGATTTAAGACAAGAGAAAAACAAACCCTACAGCCGTGTTGCTTTCTTGGTTTGGGGTTTTGTTCTGGTTGCAAGGTGCCTCCATTTGGTTTGCTGCACTGAGGGTGCTTGGCATGAGGTAGAGAGCTGTGCCTAGTTTGGTCACAGAAAGCTCAGCGGTCCTTGATGCCCAAACAAGAGAAACTGCTGGCCTGTTCCATTTCACAGCTTGGACCACCAGGGACAGGAATGCCTGTGGTGTCCAGGTGTCCAGTGATCCATCAGCAGTGGTACTTTGAATGGAAGGAAGATCTAGCAGCAGAAATGATGCTTGCAGAGGGAGAAGGTGTACAGGGAGACTGCAGAAATCACGTGGTGCCTGAAAGAAAGCACGTCCACACCAGTACATTAAAAGCAGAAAGCCTCTTTAATGGAAACATAAAAGAAACTAGATCTGGAAAAAAATCAAAAGGCTAATCTAATCCATTTCAACCAAAAACAAGGTACATTCCCATGATAGAACTTTTATCAGCTATTAAACCAACACGACATTTGATCTTTCCACATATTTAACAAGAGAGTTAATCTATCCAGGAAAAAATGGCACTCTGCAATGAACAGTGTCCCCTGTGTTTAAACAGAGATAGGCCAGTCTCACCAAAGACTTTATATTGAGTCACAGGTCGTAGAAGGAACAGCTTTGTTAAGGGTGCAGATAAGCATCATACAACAAAGAGAGATTTTTCTGAGCTAGTATCTGATGAGGAATGACAGGGTGTACATTTTTCCCTGAGCTTTTCTATAAAAGCCATGTTTTTTCTATAAAATCACAGTCAGTAAGATACAAGTCCCAGCACACCATGTACTTGATCTTTTGTCCCTCAAATAATGGACAGGGGAGTGTTTTTCAGCAGTGTGTCACCCATCTGTGTCATGACTCTGAAGTCCTTGGAGTTCATGAGGCGTGAGATTGGGAGACACTGTGGGACTTGAGTAGTCACAGATCTGAAACCTAAGGCCCCTTGAGACCAAGGGCCCAAGGAGTTACTCTGTCACCTTGCTCAAGGGCACCCAAGTTGCAGCCAGGTCTCAGGAGCTGGAGTGAAGTGGTGATTTTGACAGATGGAGTGAGATCAGAAGTACCAATGTAAAGAAAGGCTCTAGCTGGATCCTTGTGTGGCCAGTGGTAGACAGAAACCAAGATTTTGCAGAGAATGATTCATCCTCTTTACTGTTGTGGTCTAGACAGCTGTATGACTGCATTATTTTCTTTCACCTGCTGTTACAAGATGGTGAGGGATAAAAAAAAAAACCAATAGGGACTTTCTGTATAAAGTGCTCTGATGAGTCACAGCTTTTTGTCATGGCCAAAGTGCACACTGCAAAATACAGAGAACCAGAGACAATCCACCCATTTCCTCACCATTATCTACCAAAGTCCAACCTCAGCGCTGGGTAAGACGGGGAAATCATGCATGTTATCCTATAGGGAAGCCTTATAGTGGAAGTGTTCATCTTTACAAAAAAATGCAGTCACTTCCACTTGCAGAATCTAAGTCAAAGGAGAAATGTTTGTAGCTGTTGGAAACTCTTCCCAGTTCATACATAAAGGACATCTTAAGACAACTTCTTCACAACCACAGAGAAGGAGTTCTCTCAGTTCTAGCTGGAATGAAAATGGCCTTTGACCTTGGAACAGGCCAGTCCCTCAGAGGCCCTCGCTGTCTCCTGCCAGGTCTCCTGGTGCCAGAGGGAATGGTGTGGGTGACACTGGAGCTGCCACAACTGCAGGGGCTTGGGGCCTCTTGTGGGAACTGCAAGATTTGAACTGCTCTTGGGGTCTTGAAGTGAGTTTATCAGGTATGACTGAAAATAAAAAAGTAGTGGCAGGCTAGAGCAGCTGCAGTAGGGAGATTCCCACTGACCTCACAGGCACGTGGCAGATCCATGGGAGTGCAAAGACAGCATTAACATCCTGAGCCATAGGAATGCGTCGCTGCCTGCCAGGGCTAGCAAAGGTAACACTATCTTTCCACCACCACTGACACCTGCCTTCCCCCCCGCCCCAGTTTCTGATTTCCCAGTGTAGAATTTGCCAGCAGCAAAACAGCCAAACTTTCTTCCTTTGCCACCAAAGCAAGTGGGGAAAGGGAGAAAGCGTTTCATCCTTGGAGACACATAAAAGTCACCTGGACACAGTCCTGGACACTGGGCCAAGCTGGCCCTGCCTGACCAAAGGGGGTTTGACCAGATGACCTCCAGAGATCCTTTGCACCCAGCAAAGGTTCTGAGTGGTTAAGTGGTTAAGCAAAGGTTAAGTGGGACCTTCAACGTCATCAGCTTGTTACAAAGCCACAGGCCAGTCAGGTAGGACATGCTGCAGTTCCACAGCAGAGTATTTTCTTGATTAAAATTTGAAACCTGTTGACTGCCTCTCCATCCAGAGAACACTACTGGGACCCTTTCTGTGAACACTTAAGTTGCTGCCATCCTCCCCAGATTTCAAACTCCACATACGCATTCTCCAGATCTCTTTTGTCAGACTGCAACTGTATGCGAATCCAGAGTTTGAGGTATTTTTTTTTAAATAAAATTCTAGTGTTTTTATTGATGATGGCTTTTGTTTTTTTAAGGTGTGGGGCTAAGGGACTGAATCAAATGAATGTAACAAAACAAAAACAAACAAGCCTATTCTCAGGGCCAGTGAGTTGCAAATAATTTTTAAAATGCTTGTAATTACATCATCTCAATAAAAAAAAATTTAATATAAAAGCAGGAATGCCAAATTTGTTGGTGCAATCATTGCTACAAGGTTATTTCTTTTTAAGAGTCACAGTACCCAAGAGTCTATAGCACACAGCAGCTGTTTTCCATCAGGGAGTGAAACCTGCAGGCTCCCCTTGCCCAAACATGTATGAGCAGTGCCTTGATCTTCCCTGGAAAGTGTTTGGAAAAGTTAAGACTGTCCCTTGAAATATTTACTTTGCTGCCTGTCCTGAGAGATGAGCCAAGCACTCCTCTAATGACTGGATGCATGTACCTGGTTCTCCTTCCTTCTCTTGGAGAGGACATAGAAGAAAAAAGAAAAACCAAAAATGAGTTGCTGTGATGACTGATGCATCTTTTTTAGCCTGCTAAACAGGCCAGGTCAAGGAGTACGAGAGCAAGAGGTTTTGAAGAGTATTCATCTTTGCAAACCAGTCTAGAAACCCAGCCCCTCTCTTCCAGCATAGCAGGACTGTATTTTCAAGTGGTCATCCCTAACCAGGAGGTGAGAAGAGAGCAAGATAAGGTGGCACAAACTGCTCCCTGCTGTCCCTGTCTCCTGCACGGTGGGGTTCCTGCTGCTTTTGACAGTGTGAGGCCTCTGGAGGGTTTCTGAACATCCCTGCTCCAGAGGTGCCACCAAAAGCCACATCAAACAAACACATCCCTGCTCCACAAGTGCCACCAAATGCCATGGCAAATGAACAAACACATCCCTGCTCCAGAGGTGCTGCCAAACACCTCAACAAACAAATAAACACATCCCTGCTCCAGAAAGGTGCCACCAAATGCCATGGCAAACAAACATCCTGTCAGCAGCACACAGCCCACGGCCAGTGCTCTCCTGGGAGCAACTCAAAGAATCACAGAATGGTTTGGATTAGAAGGGACCTTAAAGCTCATCTCACTTCCACCCCTGCCACGGACAGGAATATCCTCCACTAGCCCAGGTTGCTCCAAGTTCTGTCCACCCTGGCTATGGACACTTCCAGGGATGAGGCAGTCACAGCTTCTCCAGTCATACAGTGCCAGGGTCTCACCATCCTCACAGGGAAGAATTTCTTCCTAGTATCTAATAAAAACCTATGCTTCTTCCAGTTAAAGTCATTCCATCTTGTCCTATCACCTCCATGCCCTTGTAAATAGTCTCTCTTCAACTTTCATGTAGGCTTCCTTCAGATACATCAAGCCTTTTTAAAGTCTCCCTGGAGCCTCCTCCAGGCTAAACAACCCCACGCTGTCATGCTGTCCTCTTACGAGAGAGGCTCCAACCCTCTGATCACCTTTGTGGCTCTCCTCTTTCAGCAGATCCTTGTCTTCATGGCAGGTTAAAATGTTTGGATCCCATCTACAGCTCAGGATGACCCATGACAATCTGGCTGATGTGTGAGCTAGGAGCACTCAGTTGCTCCTTGCTCAATATTTGTTTATTTTTTGTTTCTTTTCACTGGTGTTTTTAAAACACAAAGGCAAAGAGTGAGCAGTAAACAAACCCTCTTCTGAGCCAAGACATCAAGCAAGAAGGAAACGAGGTGTGTTCCTCCATAATTCAGTCCCTTAAGGCCATTTTCTTTTCATTTTAGAAGAGGAAATAGATGTATCCTACACTTTGGCACAGCTTTCTCCACACTCTGAACAAAAGCGAATGCTGCAGGTTGAAGGCACAGAGTGGAGGAAGTTCTCAGTATTTTTGGCTATTGCTCCAGTGAGGATTAGTCTCAGCTCAAGAACCAGTCTTGAGTTCAGAGAACATCCTTTGGAAGCTCTGGGACAGAAGAGGTGCAGCAGTTCATGTCCAGTATATCTTCCTTCCCATTTTCAAAACTGACTGAGCTGCAAAGGAAGGCTCCCAGGCCAACACCAGCACAGGGAGCACGAACAATGCAGAAGTTTGCAGACTACAGCTGCCACAAGCGTGGTGGTGCACAGTTCCTCCATCCTGCTCCCCAGCACTGACCAGAAGAGATTTTGCAAGGGTGTCAAGGAAGACCTCAGTGACTGTCCACACACCCTGAGGACTTACAGAGACTGCTGACAGCAGCCTCTTTTAATTACGTAGGAAGAAAGGTTTTCACTTCTCCCAGATGAGATGCCACCTCTGAGGCACAAGCAAACAAGAACATGCTGACCTCAGTTTGAAACCCAAGCAGCTTCCAAGCAAAGCAGAAAGAGCCACCCAGGAAAGATGTGAGGAGAGAAAGGATGCACTGCCACAGCATGAAGCCCAAAACCAAATGTGCTTCATTAATCACCTGAAAGAAAAGGTTGGTGTGCCAGTGTAAGTATTCCAACAATGCCAATGTCACCAGGGAATGAAACAGCCTTTTTCCTCCTCCCCTGTGGCAGTACTGTTGTATCCCTGCTGTAACAGCCCTCATTTGCTCAAAAGATCAGCAGTAACAGTGCTTAATGACCATCTTCCAGGGTTAGTCATCATAACTTGAGCAATCTGTCTTCTTACTGACTGTTTCTCCACCCCTGGTTAGATGTCCAGTGAAGAGTAAGGCTTAGGTTGTCACTCTGCAGGACACCTGTTTCTTGCAATTTTTGGCAGACTGGGGCAGGCTAAATGTACAGATGGGAAAGAAAGAATCTGGTAATTGCTACAGAGAATTGGAGCAGTACACCGGTTTACTTCAGTGTCGTCCATTTGTCAAAAAAAGCATGTGTATCTCCACCATCCTCAGTTCCAGCACAGGAACCAGGCTGAGATACCAATTTAAACCAGGCAGACCCTCTTTTTGTGACTGCTCCGAGCTGGCTGTCACAAACCACAACCAACATTTAGGGGGAAAAAAGGAAAACACAGCACCCTCCCCTAAGACGGTAGAGGTCGTTATGGCCGATATGATCAGTTGTAAAACCTGCAGGGACACATCAATCTCTCTGCCTCCTGCAAATACCTCTGCATAAAGTTTCCCAGCATCTCAAAGTGCTGGAGAACAGCCACAACAGGAAGAGTGGTAACTGTTCAGGAATTAGAATTGATCTCCTACTGCCTGATAAACACTGTTAGCCTGGGGTTGTTGACTTGAAGCCAAGTTCTGCTAAATGGACAAAGTTTCCAAGTCAACCCTTCCTGGTGTTTGACAAGGTAAAGGGAAGGAACTGAAGACAGCTCAAACAAAGCAGGTATTGTTTCCAGTAGGCTCCAGAACAATGTGAGTGCATGACCTGTCAGAAGAAAGTGAGGAAAAGAAGCAGGGGTGGCATGAAAGCTGATACAAGCAAAGAGTCAGTTTGGATGATCAAGACAAGGAAAGCTGGGAGTGTTCACCAAGGGAAGGGCCAAAGTCAGTAACTTTCACTTGGCCAATGTATGCTTGTAGGATCTGAGCAGGTCTCTTTCTAAAGCCCTGCAGAATGAGGACTCTGCCTCCTCTGTACTAAAGGTTAGTCACTCCTGCATTAAAATGTGTCCCTTTCTTTCCATGTAACTCCATCTTCATTCTGCTTCCAACCATCAGCTTTCATTATGTTCTCTTCTGTAACTTCTGTAAATCACAGTATTCCCACTTGTACATGGAGATTCCTTACTGACTGCAATCAGTGCAACTCTTACTCTTTTTTCCAGCTAAGTAAGCAGAATGCAAGGGAGGAACTGAAGCTCCACAGTGGCTTCCTGGAGGGGCTGCTCCTGGCCCAGAGAGCTGCAGGACACAGCCACAGTTGTTTCTTGGGGTGCTGACTGCCCCTTTCCTGCAGGAAAGGCTCCAGAGAGCACATCAGTCTCTTGGGAACTGACTGATGTGAAACAGAACGGGGAAAGGGAGGAACACACATTGAGGTGTCTTTCTGGTCCCAGGAGAGCCCAGGTAACTCAACAACCATGCTTCTTCCAACTCGCCAGCTAGGGTCTTCTTGGGAATGACCCTGGGGAGGTTGCCTACAAATACAGTAGCAAATACATCAGCAAAAGAGGCTGCCTGTGTCTTTATTTATTTTCAAAATATTCTTAGTGTTGGTGAATGCTCTTTGCAACATGCTGCCTCACAGATTCTTCCCCTCCGACTCACATCCCAGATCACTCCTAAAAATTCCATGGAATCAGCAAGCAAGAATAATTAATGGGCAGACAAATTTCACATGGCCAGGATTTCACTGAGTAGTTAATTCACATAATCTGACCCACCACTGAAATTTCCTCAACCTTACACAGAACAGGAGGAAAATGGGCCAGAGAGATCTGCCGTCCCACAGTAACAATTTCATGCATGAAGAGACACCTTTGCTCTGCTAAAGCCAGTGGCAATTAGGGCTGTATAAAATCTGTGCAACATAGAGATCTGAGGAGTGTCCACAAAAAAATATCCTACCCAGGAAAAATTGAGGGTTTACTACAAAAATATAACTTAACCCTCACAGCAACCTCTTCTCAACCAAGTCAATTCCCACCCTGGAGTTAAAAACACAACAATTTGTTTTGATGGTACTTTCCAGAGACCTGGATTCAGTGCTGATATCCATCAAATCCCAAGACAGGTGAACTGACAGCACAAAATCAGCCTCAGACCTAAGGCCTCTCAAGGACTGAGGCATCCAGGGTTGTCAAGTCATGTATTTCCCAACTGGAAGAGTTTCAACAGAAATAATTTTGCAGCAAAAGGATGTTGTACAAGAAAAAGAACCAAGTTCATAAAAACAAGCCAAGTCCATCTCAAGACTTAGGAACCTATGGTCCAACTTCCTAAAGGATTGATTAACCTACAGTTTTCATGGAAGTCAACAAACCCCATGGATTTTGCATGGGAAGGGGCAGAGGCAGAGATGCCCAGTCCCTACTGAAAAGCCAGCAACAGAACATGGCTATGGGTGTGAGAGGCAATTGCGAAAGGGTAAATGTTTATCTGAGAGAATTTCACAAAGAAGGAAACATTTTTCATTCAGCCGTAAGTCTTTCAGGAAATTATTCGTTTTCCAAATGAAAACATTTTCTTTAAATTCAAAACAACTGTTTTTCTCCCAGCTTTTGTTTACAAGAGAGGGAAGTGCTTCAGCTCTGTCCTTTTTCATCCTTCCTCCACAAAATGTCAACCAAGGCTTGTGTCTTGGGTTGGGAAGTCATTTTTCAGAAAAAAAAATAAGTGTTGTGAGGCTTTGCTGAACAGCTGTAGCTGCTGCTGTGCAGAGGGTAAAGGGAAGGGGAAAGGAGAGGAGGAGGGGAAAGGGGAAGAGAAATTCTACTCTTCACCTGTTAGCAATGGGCACAAGGCTATTTGTAATGAGCTCGTTAGAGCCCAAGGCTGACTGCCAGAAAAGCAAAGGGGAAAATCAATTCATTCACCTCTTCAAGAGTCATTTAAGCAGTTCTAATCAGAACACAAACATCTAGTTCACTCCTACTTCCACCTTGATACTTTTTATGTAAGACACATGCCTCCTGTGGGTTGCAGCCACATGTGGTCTGTATGCAATGAATGAGCAATTTCCAGTCCACAAAATAAATGTCCTGTTGTCTTTTGCTCTTTTCATTTCCTGTTTCACTGCAGTGCTGCCAGCATCCCTAGGAAGCCACACGAAAAATTCACAGACTTTGAGCTATAACTGAGTATCTTGCTAAGCCTAGCTTTGCCAGGAGTGGGGCCATCTCAGAGGTGACATCTGCTCCTATCCTCCACTAAAGCAAGAGCTGTGGTAACAACGTGACCAATCAGGCAAACAATTTGCTTGTCATTTAAATCTTATGGATGCTGAAACAAAACAAAACTGAATAAAAATCACAGGCCATGCACACAGGAACTGTCTCTGAGTGTATCAGCTGCCTTCTGCCTCTGTGAAAATAAACAGTGTCTTAACGTGTAACCAAATTGAGAACATATTGGTAAATCTATCCAATTAAAGGAATGGATGTGGTGATGTGGGAAAGAAGAGATGTCAGCCCAGGGGCAATCGTGAGTAGTTGTTACAAAGCAGCAGGAGACAATACACTGCTTCCAGAAGCACCTGCAGAAAGGAGAGGAACACACAGCTCCACCTGAGACTAACAAGGGGAAAAAAGGATAAAAGCATAGCAAAGAAGCAGCTCCCCAGCTCTTTCCACTCCTGTTACATGTCCTCAGGAGCAGCCAGCACAACCTGTCTCACCCTGACTGTAAGGAGTCTCTCTCCCACATCTGCAGCCTCAGATGTTAGTTTGATACACTCAGGTCCTCCCACATACTCCCACACCCCTCCTCATGCCAGCAGCAGCCCTTTGGCAGCCCCCACACACACTGACCTGGTGAAAATAACCTGCTTACAAGGAAGAGGCTGGTTTCCAGCTCCTCAGTCTGACTCACCACCCAACCACACAAGCAGCAGTGCTACTGTAAGACGGATAGTGGGAAGAAGCAACCCAAATTGGGGAGAGGAGCGGGAAACCACAGTCCAGCTGGATCCCACTTGGGCCAGCTCTCCGTGGCCATCTGCTTCCCATGGTCCTCCATGCTGCCATTCCCTTTTTCCTTTTTGACATCTAACCCAACCCAACACACCCACAACTATTTTCACTTTCAAGCAAACCAGGCTGGAAAACTGAATTCCTGGGGCATGGCACAGTCTCTGCACACTGTCAGACAGCGTGGCTGTCCTGCTAGCTGAGCTGGCTGACGTGCTCCAGAAGAGCTCATACGTGCGCAGCTCTCTGAGGCTTTCAGCTGCAGCCCTCACCACTTATTTTCTACCTTTCAATTATGACCTCCCCAACTGCTCTGTGCAGTCACCTGAGGGTGACCAACAAACCCAACAGTTTTGGTACAAAAGAGTCTGTAGCTCCATTGTTGGAGGGGGTCATGGCTGGGCAGAAGAATGAGAGCAGGGTAAAGGAACATGGAAGACAAGCAGCATTTCCATGGTTTATATGGGACATCCCAGTTCCCAGAACCAGACCCTGCTGTCTTCCACTGGTGCTGCCCCTTTATTCACCTAGGAGCACCATGTGTCTTCAATCTTGTCTGCCACTGGTGGCCTCCTGTGTCAAGACCACCCTGTGTGTAGACTTTAGTGAGAAGCCCCATCCTTTCCAAGATAAAAATCCACTGGAGAGAGAGTTCACTTCAGTACATGTTATGTCTGATTATCCAAAACACAGCATAGTCTCCTGGCTGATTCCTTGGCAGTGTGACACACACTTCCAGCACCCTCCAAAAGCCACCCCTCTCGTCTTGGGTGAGGAGTTGGCCACAGGAGTAACCACCTCCACACAGGATTGCTGAAATTCCCAGGCTCTGAAATCCCCAGGATATTCACTTGCCAGCTCCCACCAGTATTTTGATCTTTGCAGCTTCAGTGAAGATGAGCTGGGGAAAGACGATGGGTGCTGTGAGATAGGTGGGTGTTGCTCTATTCACAGAGGCAGCAGGTACTTTCCTAATGTCCCTGATTGCCCCCGAGCCCTTTCCCCTCACCTTGAACCCTTCTGGTTCTTTGCTGCCTGATAAAGTCCAAGAAAGACACTAAGGGGATTTTGGGGAGTTCAGTTTTGTCATTTAGCATTGTGTGAGGAGTCATTAGTTAATTTAATTTAACTCTGTGAGCTGCTTTGATTATTTTTTACATCTTTACCCAAGTATGACACTAGGTGCGCAGATCTTTGCTTGCATTGATAGTCAACAACTTCAGAGCCTTACAGAAAAGCACAAGTGCCTGCCAAAGACAAATTGCTTTCGTTCTCCTCCCTCCCCCCTACAAGGAGGCAAGAAGGATATTGCAATAGGTGTTGTATTCCCCACCCACATTTTTTTCTCACTGCCAAACACATTACATCAGGAACAATTAGAAACTTTTTCCTTGTATGGGCCCTTAGCCTATATATAAAATGCACAAACATTTTTCTTCTTTAAAACCAAGCAAAACAAAATCCCACTTCCTACATGGACTCACTTTCAAGGAGCCTCTTCAGCTTCAGATAAGGTGAGGAACTCAGTGAGATAGCTACGGCCACAGAGGCAGAGCTCATCTCCCAGCCTTAGGAAGGGACAGCAGGATGCTCAGAGGCTGTTCATTCCATCAAGGAGACAAAGATAAAAGGAGAAAGGGTTTTCTGAAAGTTACAGCTGCACACACTCACTGCAAAAGGATTGCAGAAAATACAGCTTAGATCTGCAACTACTTCTGCTTCTGCCAGAGGCGTGTTGTTCCCCAAAGGACCTTCCCAGGAAGAAGGGGTCTATAACTCAGCATGATAAACTGGCACAGCATGATTGAAACCAGATGGACATTAAACACCTGACCCCAGATGGGAACTGGAACATCCATTACCATCATTGCATGCAAAAAGCACCAGCTCAGCAGCCATCATCAGCATGAGAGCCCAGCTAAGATCAGTGCTTGGCATTTGCCAGACAAACTGAGAGAAATAAGTGATGGTTCATATCTAGACATTCAGGCAGGTGCAGTCAGAGCCTGTCCAAAGCAGCATCCTCATCTAGAAGAGGTGCTTCCATCTCAGCTGTGTCTTGGGATATGTGGTCCAGACACAAAAAAGCACAATGCACAATCCTCCACAAGCTGTTGTAGCAAATGTTTCAAACAGCAGCTTGGTTTTGTTTCATTCAGTCACTTTTAAATGCTGGTTAATACTCGGACCTGTCCTGCATGCCTGCTCCAACTGCACCCCTGTCCACAGCACAGCAGGACTTCACAGGAGTTCCAGTTACCAACAGCTGAACTGCAGGGCTGGGACTTCTTTCTTGAGAGCCCCAACTGCAGTCAGTAACCCCAGTGCATGGGGCTGTGGGCTGGGTGTGGGCTACCAAGGGACCACAAGGGGAGGGGCTGCACTGGCTCTGTCCCACTGGAGGTGAGGCCAGAGAGGCAACATTTAGCCCCAGCACTTTATCCAGGATCCCCCGGGAAAATTGTATCTGGTGTGCTGACCCTAGTCAGGTTTTGTTCAGGATCAAATACGTGTGAGATCTTTATTCCAGAGCTACGACTGTGATGAGATGGAGCAGAGCAGGGCAGAAGCCCTCGCTGGCTGCTCAGGTACACCTTCAGCCTCCTGCCAAGGGCTGAGCCCAGCAGCCTTCACCACTAAGCTGCTGTGCCTGCCCCAGGCTCTCATCAAGGGTTCTCTAGGGTCCCCTGCACCTCCAGCCCTCACCCCCCGACCCAGGACTGCTGGCAGCAGTGGTGGCCTCAGCAAGAGGCAGGCACCAATCTATCACAGTGGGTTATCACTTTCTCTCCTCTGACACAAAATTAAATGCTCCCCACCTTGTTGCCAGCAGCTTTAACCACATCACAAACAGGGAGGAATCCACAGAAGTATTCAAAACATCTAGATGTTGTGCCACCACGGCAATTAAATCCATGCTCACTTTCTCACACAGTGCCTGGGGGGAAACCAACAGCACAGCAGGGCAGAGGAGGACATGCCGTGGTAATCTCGGCTTCCTCAAAGCCCAGATCCATGTTGCAACCTCTGAAACCACCCTTAGTGGCAGGCCTTGTCCCAGGAGCCTTGTCCTTGCTGTACAGAGGGGCTCCCTGTCTTTGGAGGACAATCCATGTGCCCATGAGGGACTGCAGTGCCCAGGGCTGCCTCTCCAGTGCTCACCTTTAGCAGCCACTGTGGAGCTGGGGCAGAGCAGCAGCCAAGCAGGGCTGAGGAAGGGGAGCATCCCTCTGCTCATGGCCAGCAGAATCACAGAATCACGGAATATCCTGAGTTGAGAGGGTCCCACAAGGATCATCGAGTCCAACTCCCCGCCCTGCACAGACACCCCAACAATCTCACCCTGAGCATCCCTGAGAGCTTTGTCCAAACGCTCCTGGAGCTCTGGCAGCCTTGGGGCCGTGACCATTCCCTGGGGAGCCTGGGCAATGCCCCACCACCCTCTGGGGGAAGAACCTTTCCCTGATATCCAGCCTAATCCTCCCCTGACACAGCTCCAGGCGTTCCCTGGGTCCTGTCCCTGGTCGCAGAGAGCAGAGCTCAGTGCCTGCCCCTCCTCTTCCCCTCAGGAGAAGCTGTAACTGCGATGTCTCCCCTCAGCCTCCTGCAGCTGAACAGACCCAGTGTCCTCAGCTGCTCCTCACGGCTTCCCCTCAAGGCCCTTCCCCATCCTCGTGCCCTCCTTTGGACACTGTCTAATGGCTTTATGTCTTTCTTATCTTGTGGCACCCAAAACTTCACACAATATTCC
>VZTZ01028725.1:582541-605286 GCA_013400955.1 Drymodes brunneopygia | reverse complement strand
CTCCCTCCTCCGAAGGGGCCTGTTGTCCCCAGGACACGGAGCTTTCAGGGAGCTGTGCCATGCCAGGCTCCTCTCCCTGCTGCGGAGCTGTGGCTGCTGCCCCCGGGGGAGGCCGGGCAGGGATCCACGGCGGGCGGGCGAGGACAGCAGTGCAGCTGAGGCGCTCCCAGCGCTCTCCCCTCGCAGCCTGCCAGAACAGGCCCGTCTGCTCCCTCCTTCCCCGTGTGCACTGCAGAGCTGGGCTCTGCCCACCAACCTGCCTGTGGGCCAACGGCACCCCCATGGAAGGCTCCTCTGGATCTCTATTCCATCAGAAAAAACGGCGGGTTTGTCACAACTGCACTGCAGCAGTGCCTCATCTTGGTGGCATCTCAAAGGGTGAGAGGTGGGTTTCCACCAGCCCAGGTGAGCTGCCTGGGTCCCTGCTGCTTGCACTCCCTGCAGCTGCAGTGTGGCTGGCCTGAGGGAGCAGCTGGGCTGTCCAGTGCCCAAACTTTCCAACCTTCATCTCCTGAACTTGTCCAAAAAGAAATCTGCTTGGAATTTCATCATCATGATCACCAATACCCACTTTTATTTTCTGCATCAGGCATGCAACAGAAAAGAATCTGTTAAAGTTGAAGTCATTTAATGTTGACATCTAGTCTTTTCTATCACCAGCACCAAGTTTCCAGTGAGGAAGTTGAGGAGAATAATAACACCATGTTGAAGCAGGAGAAGTAGGAGATTCCTGCTGGATGGCTGCACAGAAGCTCCCCAGCACTTACTGCCTGTTATCCCTGAACAAAATCCCAAGCCAGCATCCAAACAGAGCTCATCTTACCTCCCAGTCTCTCACCCTTAGGCTCCTGTTGCTCTCAATGCCTTTGGACAAGGCACATGCTCTCTCAATTATCTCTTCAGCAGAAGCTTCTAGTTTATTTGCAGCCCTCAAATACCTTTTTGTTCCAGCTGATTTCATTACCTGGTAGAAACATGCTCTTTGCAGCACGGCTGAGCTTGGCTTTTCATGGATGTGTGCTGCCTAATGAAACAGGGCTCTGCTTACTCACTGGAGTTCCTAGAAGTTCATTCAGCAGAAAAAAAGAACAATTTGACAACTTGGCTACCGGGCTACAGGCTGCTGGCCAGTTTACAAATCAGTAACCAACCAGAGGAGACTAAAATCCTCTGCCTGGGTTCAGCTGGATGAGCTATTTTTGTGAATAGTGTATTTTCTGGGAAAAAGCCATTTCAGATGGATTGTCAAGAACTGCAAGTTCAGGTCAAGTGAAGCAAAGAGTTCCAGCTGAAAACAAGCAGGAAAAAAAATTGCAGCATTGAAGAAGTTTAGTCTAGCATCCCTGAAAATTATTTGTTCTGGAAATGTCAAATGGAAACTTTTTGCTTTTTCAGTTCAGGATGGAAATTTTCATTTAAAGATTGACCTAGATTTCTATAAGGAAGATATTAATTAACAGGAATAAGAAGGAGACTATATCACACTGGATCAGGTATAGCATTTGAATAAGAAATGCTTGGTTTTCTTTTTTTGTTTTTCAAGGGAAAAGGAATCCTGATCTTCTTTGCCTTGAACCAGCACTTCTTCCAAAAACATTCACCTTAGCCACTGAGCAAAACCATGACCACCTCCCTACTGGGTGTTGCAAACACTGAGAACAGCTCATAGCATGTCTTCAAGACTACTATTTTTGGTGTGCATAACCAGGATCACAGAGAATTTACTCAATATATCTAGGGACATAGGATGGGCAAGGAGAATCAGAAGAAAACTTCAGATCTTTTGATACACATTTGCCTGTAATACAGTAAGGATGGCTGTCACTGACAGGGATCCTTTTTCTCCAGCTAAATAAAGGCTTAACTCTCATCCCAGGGTCCATTTGAGGAACGTTTTAGAATCACAGCATTATCAACATGGGAAAATTAAATGCAGAGAGGTTTTTGAGCTGTGATTATTCAATAAGCAGCCTGCAAATTTGGGGCGCCTGTGCTTTTGGCTGCCCGACTTTAGATAGCCGCAGCCTGATTTGCATGAGCATTAACGCACCCAGAACTCCTACTGAGATCAAAAAAACAACTCAGTGCCTCTGCAAAAACAGGTTGCTGGCATTCAAAAGCAGAGGCACGTGCATTTTTCCAAAATCTGGGTCTGCACTTCTCATCTGAGGTGGCCTCTGAGCCAAAAGCAGATTTCAGCCTCAGCAGCTCCTGACAGAATTCAACCCAATTTCTACCTCTACAAAAATCCCACAAAACCCCTCTTACAATTGTAGAGAGAAAATTTATTCAGTTGTCTTCTCTCTTTGTTTTGTTTTGTTGTTTTTTTTTATCACCCTGATTTGGGCCATTACTTCTAGAGCCTAGAGGAACTAAAATTGCTCCACACCCATTAGAGACCACCTACATGTGCATACACATACCTAAGAGCAAAAGCAGTCTGTTTAGAGCAGACACCCCGAGGTCTCACCAAAGAGCAGAGACACAGAAGTTGAACAAGAACTGTCCATGGGTAGGTACTGACCATCCATGCTCAGCAGCCCTGGGGGAATCACTGCCAGAAGGCTGCAAAAAGGAGGTAAGTGCAGGCAATGTGCCATCAATCTGTGGCCAAAAGAAGGGGGGAAAAAAGCACTTCCTGCTTTTCTGGCAGCAAGATGGACTCCAGAACATTCTGCACTGACTGTCTGCAGTGTCACCCTATGGAGTTTGGCCTTTGGAGGAGTGTTTTTCAAGTGCATGGAGCCGTCTCTATTTGGCTTGGAGAAGGAGCACACATTGCCAGATTTGGAAAGGGCAGTGTCGTGCCCAGGGAGCATAACATGCTAACAGCCTAACAGTGACTGGGCTCCATCCAGCTGTGACAGGGCTGCTGGGTGCCTGCATTCATGTGCTTTTTGTTTCATGTTCATCACCCTGGCATCAGAGCAGGGTGATACATCTCGGATCAGCAAGTGCTCTCTTCTTAGCAGGAGGGCAAAGGGTGAGAGGCTGAGTGCTTACAGAGGGAGAGGTACACAAATTAGCCAAGCAGATTTCATCTAGCCTTGTTTTCAGCTCTGATCTTCATCAAACACAGCTTGATAGCAGGCAATTTACTGCAGCCCAGGGAAAAGTCATCGCACTGGGACGGCAGTGCCTGGGGCAGCAGTGCCAGGTGCTGATGATGCTGCAGAGGGACCGTTTCTGAAGATGCTTGGCAGATTTGCACCCTTTGTCTTTCTCGAAGGCAGCATTAAAAGCCACACTTCCCCGTGGAAGAGCGATGACAGACAGAAAGCCAGGAGGGCTTGTTGAGCAGAAAAATCTAATCATTTATAAAAGCAGCTTAACCCAGGTGGCCACAGGTACTCTGACAATCTGTTCTGGGCAAGAATTGTCTTTCCTGTGAGTGCTTTCATTTTGTCAGTCTGTGTTTTAAATTAACTTTGACACAACCTCAGTGACAATGGCTTTGAAGTCTGAGTGAAATGTGCTATGGAGATCATTATTCATAACCACTCAGATGGAGAGGGAATATTTTCCTTTTGAAAGGTCCTGCCAAACCTGTCCTGTGCTTTGTTTACTTTCAGAGGCACCGTGGTCATTCCTTAGCAGGAAGGGGGATGGAGGAAAGAAAGGGCAAAAACAGTCTGGCATGGAACAGCCTTCCAAAATCACAGATCAGAAATTCACTAAGAAAGTACAGGGACCATTCCAGCTGGAAACTGCTGCTTCGCGTGGACACCGAGCAGTCTTGGGTCCACCTCTGTGACACCTTGATCTGTATCTATTTTACAGAGAGTTAAGCTGCTGTACTTTGTAGGTCAGTGGTTCTATTTGCAGTGGCAAGGTGCAACCCAAACAGCAAGTGTGTACATACTTGGAGAGCTCAAATCCTACTCAGTCCCCAGAGGGTGCAGCAACCATCTAGGATTTTACAGTGCAGGGATTGGCAGGGTTGGGGCTGCATCAGATCCAGAAAAGCTTTGGAGATACATGGTTTTTGTACAGGAGTTATGAGAATCAGTTCTGGCTAAAGTCTATGTAACAGTCATTTCAAATGCTCCGAGCCCAGATCTGCTCCCACTGAAGTCCCTGGAAAGACTCCAAGACAGCAAGCCAAGACCCTTGCTCTCTGTACCTACTCTCCTTTTAGTGCCTTTCCTCTTTTCATTTGTTCTCCACTTACTACTGCCTTTTTTTTTCCTTGTCTGACCTTTTCTGTCATTGGGTTCAACCAAACCTTCCTCTGGCACAGTGTCATTCCTTAAAAATTTGCCAGCATTTGTTTCCTGAACTCACTATCTTTCGTTCCCCTTCCCCTTCCTCTTCCCCTTCCCCTTCCCCTTCCTCTTTCCTTCCCTTCTCAGGCTTTTTAGTATCACAGCTGGCCCTTCTACCCCCGACTCACATTTGGTATGACTTCAAATGTATCTCTCCTTCCTGGTGGCTGCTTCCTGCCTGCTCACTCACAAACACTTCTCTGATAAGCATCATATTGCCTCCTGCTGCTCTCTTCTCTTTTCCTTCAGTTTCTCTTCTGCAGTTATCTTTCCTCCACTTCCACCTCTTAGGTTTA
The DNA here is from genome assembly GCA_013400955.1 of Drymodes brunneopygia. Classification (NCBI taxonomy): domain Eukaryota; kingdom Metazoa; phylum Chordata; class Aves; order Passeriformes; family Petroicidae; genus Drymodes; species Drymodes brunneopygia. The sequence continues at coordinate 600,725 of VZTZ01028725.1, read as the reverse complement.
TTTGTTCCTGAGGATCCTTTCAACTACCTCATCTCCTGTTCTTCCTTTCATGTCACCCCAGTCGCTCATCCTCATCTCCCCTCAGTTTCTCTACCCCTTGCTCCCTGTACCTGCCTTTCCTTACTACACACATAATTCCCCAACACTTTCTTCTTTCTCAGAGAAGGAGCTGGGTATAGAAAAGAATGGAAATATTTTTATTATTATCCTCAGGGGGATATTGTTGTTACCTAAGTTAGATTAAAGGGTAGGACAACTCAGGAGGTTTATTAGATGTTGTCTTCCTTTATTGACTCTGTAGGGAACCTAAGTGACTCCACCTGATTTAGTAGGCTGAAATTAATGAAGTCACATGAATATCCTCTGCACAATCTCTCTTTTGTTTAGGTTCATGTGAAGGAGAGAGGGAAGGACAAAGTATCAATAACACAAGGACACTATTTGGCACTGACCAGGCAGCCTCAGCTCCTGACATACCTGGTAGCTGCTGGTGGAGTGTGGGGAGTGGCAGCTTTTCAGAGATCCAAAGGAGAGGAAAATGTTCTTGTAGACACCTGGGAAAAATGTGTCCCAGCCAGAATTGGGTTTTAGGGTGTGACAGCCAGGTCACCTTTGCAAAAGGCCCATGGGGGATAAATCTTTTCGACAAGAAGGGTAGGGCCAGCAAAAGTGGGGAGGAGTCATCCAGTAAAAGGAAGCAAAGAGATGAGCAATGTAGTGGTCACTGCAAGGAGGCAAAAAAGAGGTTGTTGTTTAGGAGATTTGAGAGGATCAGTGTTGCAGGCACCCAGGATGCTTCAGTAGAAGTGAAAGAAGGGTGGCTATACCAAGGTCCCACGGTCTAGGTTTTCATTGCATTGGCAGACAGACAAGGAGATGCTGGATTTGAGAGATGATACAGAAACCTCAGAAATGGAAAACAGTTCGGATGCTGGAGTCCAGTAAGAACGTTCAGTCAAAGATGAACAGCTTGCTATTTTAATTCCTCACTCTGGGGACATCCACAGACCATCTGTAGACCTGGATACACCTCTGATATTTCCTATGTCCTCACCAGGTCCCGGGCTACAGCTGCTCTTGTAACACTTAGTATGTGCTCACTGAGGACAGAGCTGAATGGAGTAAGATGCTGCATCCGCTTCAGGGTCATAAAATATTGCTCTAAACAGGATACTCGTTAGAAATCTATTAGGCTTCCCATGTTTCTCACCTTATTTGTCTTGACAAGCCCACTGAAAACCACCAAGCAGGTGGGTGAGTGAAAAGGAATATTAGTCTGGACAACACAAAAGCTGGAGGACAGGAGAGTAGGAAGCTCAAAGGCTGTGTACCCTTTCACAGCTGATGTCTTTATTCTCACTGCTCTATCTTTAGATGACTTTCCAAGGATATCAGACAATATTTTCTTACCAAACCCACACCTATCCTTTACTGAGAACCACTTCCAGCTCTATTAATTTCACACACATAGAAGTGTTAGATTTTCCTTTTTCTTTTAATGAAGAAGAACTTGCCAAGTCCATCTTTTCCCTGAGATCTGGTAATATGCAGGGCAAGAATGGTGGAGGGGGCACTCAGTACTCTCATAGTGAATAACCATGGGAAATTTCCAAACCAATTAAGAGCCAAAGAGGTGCAAGAAGAAAAATACCATGGAACTATGGACATTTCAAGAGAAAATCAGCCTTTGCTCTGAGACACAAAACAAAACTAGATTCTTAAAAGTTTCCCAAGGTAAGTGTTTTTCCTCCAATCCCGCTATTTTCCCTCCCCCTCAGCAATGTTATACAAGCACCTTGCTTTGTCAAAAGTACAAAGCACTTGGGAGAGGACAATGCATCCAAAGTGACTCCAGAATAAAACAAGAAAAACCTTTCAGCACAAGGACTTGTGTAGGTGGGGGCAGAACACAAAGCACAAACAAATGCCCTGTGAGAGACTGGAGGAGAAGCTGCTTTGAATGTGCAGCGAGAAGGAGCCCTCACCCTTTCTGAGGCTTTGTCAATGTAGCTGCAAAGCTGCTCTCTGACTTCCAGCCCTGTGAATTTCCACTCCAGCCTTGCTGTTTATAACCAGCACACAAAGCCCTTATCTCCCAAGCACAGCTTTAGATTATAGAGAGGGCACGCTGTCAAGAGAGACTGTCAAGGCTAATGAGCACAGGGTTAACCCAGTGCTGCAGCAAAGGGACACCTCTGGAGGAGCTGCTCGAGGCTGGCTTTGCAGCACACCCAGACACACATTTCTATCTCTTTTTCCACTCTCCCTGGTTAGCTCCTATTGCTCTGAAGCTACAGCTTGACCACCTGATCTCTGAATACCTAGGCAACACTGAGAGCCTTCGGAGCCCACAGGAATGCGGTGCTTGCTGCGTGCCTGGTGGGATGGGGAAGCACTTCCACAGAGGGAAGGTGTGTACTTTGCAAAATATTGTGGCTGTAAACTCTTTTGTTGCGTGTATAACTTTCTGTTTGTCTTTTTGTAAGGATAGTAGGGCTTTTAAGCATTCCAATCAAACGATCAGGGCAACTCACATTCTGGCGGCCCATTTTAATGGCAAATGCAAGTGGCTCCTACAACCCACGTGGGAACTTATAAAAGCCAGGTGCCTCCATGAAGAACACCAAGCAGCTTCCCAGTGAAGTCTAGAAGGAGCATCACATTGAGGTGACACCCATGAATTCAACATGACCACCTTCTGCCTTGCTTTTTGGCATTATCCACCCAGAAAATGAGATTTTCTGATAAAGCTATTGCTTATTCTGAGAAAAAGCCTCTCAGTCCTCTGTGCTCTAAGGTTGTCGCTCCACAGCACAAATTAGGAAAGGTCGAGTGGAAAAAAGAGGAACCTGGGAATAAATTGGTCTCTCATTACTATAAATGAAAGGCAGCTTAAGCCTGTTGAATGTGGAAATCACAAACATCCTGGTACATATTTTCCCATTCATATCATACATTTAGATAAATTGAAAGTGATTTTTGTATCATACTTCCCCCGCTGATCCAATGCAGTCATTTCCCCTAATAAACTTCCTAGTGCTTTGTGTGGTCAAGTGTTAGATGTCCCCAAGGAATGAAGTTTCCACCACTTCCATGCAGGGCATTGCACATCTCTCCATCAAGCAGATTCCTGAGATTCAGTTCAATGTTCCTTTTATAGGAACACTCTCATTACTCCTGATTATCCCCCTGCATACATCCTTAGGTAAATCTGTTTAGCATTTACTTTTTTCTAACACTGGCAACAGTTACTGCATTTCCACTTTGTCATCTTTTGACTACTTCATGGGCAAAAATGTAGGGATGGCATATTCACAGACAACCTCCCCCCTGGTTTTTTGGTTGCTGTTCTTGAATCCCCTCCAGCATGCCTCTGTCTGCCTAGAAGTGCAGTACACAGGACTCAGGGCAATATTCCACATGCTCTGCCTTCCCACATGTAAGAGGGTGCCTTCCCACGCATTGCCCACTTCTGCAGCTTAAGAAATACCACTTCCAATCAGCTAGCTGCTATCATTCCTAGATCTCCTCAGCACAATTTATTCCTGCTGCATATTTGAGTTTCAAGTTGTTTTTCTCCAGTTTGCATTTTTCCAAGTTGGAACTTGTATTGTTGTTTTCCAGACATTCTTTAATCTGTCTTGAATTGCTTCATATCACTTTCCTGTTTATAAGGGTGTTCACAGTCTTTCCCAGAGCAGCATTGATGTGTTTTTCACTTCTTAAAAAAAAATAAATTAAAAGTATAATTACACAAACCATCAGAACACTTAGATATCTGCAGTGGAAGACTACATTTGCACAACACACAATGCCCAGCTCTATCTCTATGCTTTCTCTACTGCTCTGCTTGTTTTTTAAAATTCAAACAACCACTAAAGGTGTTTAAGTCAATACACCACAACCACAAGATCACCCATGGATTTCACTGGAGTGCTGCTTACTCTGTTTCACCGTGGAAAGCCACCACCATCACAACTTCCAACAGCATGAGGACACTCATGTTGGTAGAGCTCATTCACAAATATTTACAATACCAAGTTTAGGAATAAAGCTTGGGTGTCCAGCAGGAAGAAGCCAGCCAAATACAGACACCCAGCCTGGGACTTGGGCAGAACAGTAGCCTTTGGACTTCTGCACTTACATTTGGGGTTTTTTTCCTTTTGTTTTTGCTTTTTTTGTTTGTTTGTTTTTGTTTTTGCTTTTGTTTTGTTTTGTTCTAAAGAAAACTGCCAGGAAATATTTTGTTAACATGTGGTTAAAGCAACAACAGCTTGTACCCAGACAAGCAGGGCTCCAGCATCAGTGCAGCATAGCACGGGGTCTGCTGGCAGAGCACGCAGTACCACCACAGTGATTCTTAATGGCATCACTGCCTGCAGTGGCTTTGGTGGCAGCCTGTCCTTGGAGGCCTCCTGTGCACGCTCTGATCCAGCCCAGCACAGCCTAGCTTCTGACAGGATCACAGCACAGGGGCACACGTGCCTGCAGGCAAATTATCACACCAGAGGCTGTGACATGACAGGGCTGGGAGTCAACCCAAGCACCGAGCCTGCCGTGGGTGCAGCTCTGTGTCATCAACATTAATGAAGTGTCCTGCAAGACGGCTGCACGTAAAGGGGATCATTCACACCCTCCTCACATCCACAACAAGGCAAATCCAAGCAGCCCGCTGTACAGAGGTGCTGGTGCCCATCTGCCAGCCTACCTGCCACAGGGGCATGGAGACCAGCAGCACAACCCAGTGAGAACCAGGACACCAAGGCTACACCACAATGGAAGACAGCACATTAACCATGCTGCACTGATCTTCCTGAGCTGCCATTGCCACTGATTTATAGAGCCAGCACAATTCATTTAACCAGGCTGCCTTCGTTTTATTGTTATTAATTGTTATGAGGGTTTTTTGGCAGGGATGGAGAAGCTTGTCTGATTAAAAATAGCTTTGGGGACGGCAGCTGGCAGAGTCACAATGAGAGAAGGATCCAGCTCCAGATCTTTCTTCAAAGAACATGTTCCTAGCAAGTAATTGGGTGCAATCAAGTGCAGAGATAAACACGAGCACTTCCCAAGGTGTAGCTCAAGGCCCTGATCCTGACAGTCACTGTTTGCTGGCAAACATTCAGAAGGGTCAAAGACCTACTCAGGTCTCTGCAGACTTTCTGGCAGGACCAGTGTCCTACTACTTTGCAAGGCTGGAGAGAAGAGAGTTTTCTACAGAGACCAGGATGCCAGAGCATGGTGGGTTTTCAGCTGTACAAAATACATTGTAACAGTTTCAAACATACGCAGCCTTAAGGGCTGAGAATCTGGTTTCAAGCATGTGCATCTTCACTCTGTGGATGGTGTGTGTGTGCTTCTGCAGAGCCCACATGCTCGGAGCAGCTTCCACAGCTGTCTCACTTTGCATTCTGTATTAAGCAGGTTTCCACAACTGGAAAAATAAGCAGGATGCTGAAGAATGGGCACTCTAAGTCAACAGTGAATGTGCTGAGAACCACAACTACACTTCCCCATTTTTGATGCCAACTGACAGTTTATCTGCAGATCCTTACTCCCCATTTCCAGTACACTCAGACCCACCTGAACACAAATAGGAGCTTGTCTCTATGTTATACACATTTTGATTTTCTCAAAATGTCGTACACATCCTGCCTGAGCTACCAGTGTGGTGCTGCAAGAACGGCTTTCAAACACTTTGGGTGAGCCAGTGTTTCAGCCACAGGAGGGCTGTGCTGGTAGGTTCTGGCTGATGGGATCCAAGATCCTTGCTGCAGGACTGAGCAAGCCAGATTTCCAGCATCCAAGTGCTCACCCCATCATCCAGCTTCACTTCCAGCCAAGCCAGAGAACAGCAGGACTTCTGGAGAGCTGCCCTCATCCGTAGCCTTTGTACTCCTCATGGAGGCCTCTGCTGCTGCCACCACTCACTGGCTCTCTGAAGAATTTGCTTCTTGTGGCTCTTGGGCTCATAAAAATCATGTTATGCAGCCTCACAGATCAGGGCTGGTCTTCCTTTAATATGTTGCTTTCTAATGCATTTCTGTGCTTACTTCCAGGAAAGCTTTGGCAATCTGTGAAGTTCAGTCTTTGGAAAACATCTCACACTATGTCATTACGTGAAAATGGCCTCTGGAACAGCTGAAAAATCAAAGTGTTTGCCCACATATCCTATTTGCAGGAGTAAAGTGCCGTGCTGCATCTTTTTGTTGGGTTTTTTTTTCACTCCAGCATGTATGATGAAAACATCTGAAACTGTTAGAATTTATGTAGACAGATCTGACAGCCTTTTGAATTTTAGTTGNGGGGGGGGGGCGGGAAGAAGGGAATTTGTTTTCCAGGTTTTTAGTCTGCCTTAAGCAGAAAGGTACACAACGAGGGGGGAAAAAAGTCCCTGCTTGAAAAACATTTCCTTTTAAGTGGCATGATATGCCTTTAAGGGGTAGGTAGTAGGCAATGATCCATCTTCACCACATACAGACTTGCCTTGTTCTTCCATTTCTGGCTGAGTGATAAAACGTTAAATGTCATTTCCTGTATCAGTGGTTAACCACTAGATGCTGGATCAGAGATTTACCAGAAGTGCAATATTCAAAAGTGGACCTGCTGCTTTCAATAACCCTTTCTTGCACCCTGTGGGAACCATTTAACCTTTGAGAGGGAGGGAAGAGAAAAATCATAAAGGGAAAACCAAACAAAAATACCCTGGATTTTGATAGGGAGAAAATTCTTGAGCTTTGTGTCAACAGCTCACACTTTGTACAGGCAGTCAGGGGGATAAACCCTTCCCCAGCCCCAACACCAACAGCAACTGGGCTGTTCCTGAGCCCATGGTTCTACTGCAGCAGCTGGAGATCAGTCACTGGGGGATGCGACTGTTTGTTTTGCACTGATTTTCCTCCACTAAAAGCCAGCATATTTAGCAAATGGACCAGCACTGGAATCCAAAACATGTACTCCCTACTGGCCCTTACTTTCTCTTACCAGCCTCACATTTTACACTGCAGAGGAGAGCAGTTTATCTGCCCAGGCTGTATTCATTTTATTACCATCATCACAGTCAGTTTTGGGGTTGCAGGGATGAAAAATCGTTTTGTGAAGAGCAGCTGGGAGAGTTAGGAGCAGATAAGGAAATGTCAGTTGAGGCTGAGTTTCTGAAGGCTGAATTTTGAACATGTGGTTGTGCAATTGCCTGCGCAAATAGAGGGTTATTTTCCTAATTACATAATATTTGTAAAGCACTTAGAACATGAAATGGCTAAGCACACATCAAGAAATACCAGTTAGAGAAAGTCGTGGCCAAATAGTGGTGACAAGAATCTAGAAATAATAGCAGCAGGTGTTTGGACATACACCTGATGTTCAAACTGCCTGTGTATGGCTCTTGGCTGCAGCAGCACCTCTTGCTTTACACTCCAGCCCCTGAATCCCTGCTCTCAAAGAGCTCAAACAACTTGCCTCAGTTGGAGAACACCCTTTTTCAGGGTGGGGAATGGCTCTGCCTTTGCTGTGTGCACACACCTTGCACGACAGAGCCCTTGTCCCTGAAGGCAGCCTGCAGGGAGTATTGCAATTGAAATAATAAATAGTAATAACTTCAGAGGTCAGGTACCTCACTCCTTTCTACCTCTGCCAACAGGAAACCCCCACATTTCTTCTGTCATTCCCATTTACTCATTTGCACAGCAGCAGCACCCAGCTGACTCAGCCATGAACCTGACCCCAGCTGTGGTAGGTGCTGTGCAAACACTCTGTGGCTGCACAGTCCCTCCCTAGCAGGGCTGATGCTTTCAGACATGAAAGGGAAACACTCCCAGCATCCCAGGCCAGGCACAGTGTGACCACAGGTACCCATGCCCTACGTGGAGTTTAGTTCCTGAAGCACACACAAGGAGGCAAAAGGAATTGTGCAGATGGGATCCTGGACTGTCCAGGCAAACAAGGGCAGAGCACAGTGTTTGCACAGCACAGCTCGTGGTGCTGCCACAAACAAAGCTGGGTCCAGGGAGGAGGCTTCTGTGCCACTCAGGGAAAAACTGGGATAGTGGACGATGCAAGAAGATTCCCCCAAAAGGCGAAGTGTTTTTATTCCTCACTCCAAAAGTAACAGGAAATCTCCAGATTACTCATCCTTTCCCAGGAACCCTGGCTGGAAAAAAATCCAGGGGCCTTGCTGTTTTCCTACACTGACACACACACATACAAAGGAGCCCTGCAAAGACCTTAACACCAGCTGTGCTTGCCCTTGCCAGAACTTCCTGAATCCACCCCCGGTTACCCTTGCTTGCCAAGCAATGCAAATATTCGAGAGGCCACCTCAATTCTGCAGTGCCTGGTGTAAAAATCCGCATCAAACCCAAGCAGTAAAGGCTGTGACTCACAGCAACTCGGCAGCCAGAAGTCTTGTCAGGCAGGCCAAGCTTTTATATAGCAGGAGGTCACTGGAACACACTCTGGCTCACCTCTCTCATCGATCAAAAGAGTGCAACTGCTTAGAAACATCTCCTGCTTGCCTTCCCTTTTTAAAGTCAAATGCTAAGAAGCTGCTTCCTAGTGGGCAGAGAACAGGACGACACAGATATGGTATCTCAGGGAAAGAAAATGTAGTTTTGTCTCAGCAACTGCTGAAACTTACAGCACAAATGAATTCTGCTGTGTAACCCAGAGGCTGCAGCCAAGAGAAACTTGAGTCAGAAGACCTGATTTCAGTTCCTGCCTCTGCTACTGACCCACTGTTTGATCTTGGGTTAGTCACTTAACTGCCCCTGGAAATAAAGACTTGCTTTGATGACTACTGCTTGGGAACAGCCTGGACACTGGCAAGGACATGGAAGGGCCAGGTGACATCTGCAGCCCAGGCACAGACTGGCCTGTTGCTGCAAGGTCTATGTGGAAGATAAGTGGTGAGGAAGAAGGGAGAAATCAGAGCTTGCATTGCTTTTGAGGTGTTAAAAAAAGAATTAACAAAATGGGGACACCTCTCCTCTCCCCATACATTGGCTTTCCAATATGCAGTACACGCAAGAAAAGCCTCATCAGGGAGCCAGGAGATGACTTGCCTGTCGTGCTCCAAGGGTCAAATCTCTGACCACATCAGCAATCCCACACATTCAGGAACTGTGAATCAGGGCTTCAGAAACTGCAAGTCTGACTTCAACTTCCCAAAGTTTCCAAAGCATGCCCTTGCTTACTGTTTCTTTTTTTGTATGAGTACACAGATTATTTTCCTTATTTAATTGACTCCAGAAACTGGAACTAATGATCTGTTTGTCAGCATGTAACACTTAGGACAGTATGGCTACCCCTTCATGCTTCGTATTTGAAGAGGTTTTTCTGCTCCTCTGTAGTTCTATAATGGACCACACCTACTGCCCAGAGGAAATAATTTCTGACTAAAGACTAAGAAGAGACATAATCTCTTGAGAATTTTATTTTCTTTTTATTTTAGGTCTGGTTTATGCCTCAGAATTGTACTGATTTTAAGTCAGTTCATGGCAGACTGAAGTCACACAGATTCATTAAACCACATCAAATCAAACGTCTCAATTTTAAGAACCAGGAGTGGCAAATTTAGCCCTCGACACCTACATTTTCATACACAACCTTTCAAGGTGAAGTCAGTGCCAGACTTCAGCTTCAAGCCTGGCTTCCCTCTCTGCTCATCCAAATGAACCACACAGATCTATCTCACTGGGTGAATGTGCTGCTTCTGTCCCAAGTGGCCTTGCAGCTGCTTAGCTGAATTCTGACCCAGCCACACTTCTCCATGCCTTCACATTTGTCTTCCCAAATGTCCCCTCACAGGTGCAGGAAGGGGTGGTGTTGCCACCAAAAGGCGTTGGGAAGCTGAGGCCAAGGAACCCAAGAGAAACACAGGGTGAGGCTGCCACACCCCTGGGGCTATCACAAGTAAACAACCCTTTGAGCTGGTTTTAAGCAGAGAATAAAGGAACACAGACCTGCCTTGTCCACAGGTTGTTTTCACAGGTATAGTCATAACAATACCCACAGTAAAAGTAGGGAAAATCTGACAACATTATGTTTATTCATGAAGACTTGTGTTGATGTCCTCCTGCAAGGCCCCAAGCTGAGCTGTGGTGCCTTTTTATCCAGCAAAAAGTAGCAGTAGAAAGCAGCCTGGTGTGTGCCTTCTACCTCATGCACTGCGTGTAAAATTTAGATTTATACTGTTTGGATGGTCAAGGACTCAACATGTGACAAAAACCTTGAGGGCAAAACATGGATGTAAAAGACCCATTTCCATGGTCTAGACTTCCAGGAAGTCCAAAGTGTAGCCACGGTCACCCCTGGAATATAAATTAGTCTCTTGGTCAACAGTTTCTGATGTATAGAGATTTTAGCATTAGAAGATGACAGGTTTGGCTGTCTTGAGGTTATTAATCTGAGGGGCTGAAATGAGTGAGCACCTGAGTCACGCTTGACAGTACAAGAAGAATTTTTTGAATTTGCCAGGGGAAGGTGAAGATAGTGTTATGGGGAAAAACAAAGACCTAGTTTTTTCTTAAGAAAAATGTCTTGCAGAAGGGACTCAGAATTAAGATCTAATATTTTCAGAGATTCTGAGAAATTTTATTTTCCTGTATAAAGGGCAATATTAGTGGCATTTTAAAAGAAAAATCTAGATTCTTCTTTATTGCTGCAGACCATGCTTTGCAGCATGTCCATTCTTATCACTTTGCATGGATTCCACTAGTAGTTTGTAGAGCACTGTAGGCTGTGACCTCAGCAGACAAAAATGTGCTGAAATGTAAACTATCATATTTGGTAGGGATGTAAGCATTTCTCTTAAGAGAATAGGCTGAGCTGGGGCTGTGCAGCCTGGAGAGGAGCCCCAGCTGAGAGGGGCCCTGATCCCTGGGTGTCCCTGTGTGCAGGGAGAGCTCAGAGCAGGGCCCAGGCTCTGCTCCCTGGGGCCCAGCAATGGCACCAGAGCCACGGGCAGGGACTGAGCCCAGGAGCTCCCACCTGGACAGGAGACAGAACCTCCCTGGGCAGTGCCTGAGCCCTGAACAGATTGTCCAGAGAGGCTGTGGAGTCTCCTCACTGGAGATATTCCAGACCCATCTGGGCACAATCCTGTGCTGTGCTCTGGGATGGCCCTGCTGGGGCAGGGAGGTGGGACCAGCTGACACCACTGTGGTCCCTTCCAGCCTGGCCCATCCTGGGATTCTGTGTAACACAAGAGAGTCACAGAGGTTATTATAATTTTGCAGATATGGACACAATAGAGAAGCAGTTCCTTCCATGATAGTGCAAACCCTTAGGGCTTGCACATCCTGAACTGCCTCCAAAAGCTAAAACACAAAAGTAATTCCCATAATATTTTTTAATTCACTTTCTATAGTTTACATTTTGAAGATTTCCTCTTTAGGCACAAGAGTTATGAGTTTACATTCAGAATAAAGGGGTAGTTTCATTGGGTGATTCCAGGAACAACGGTGTAATAGGGAAAAATCCCTACACTTTTCCAGTATGCTGCCCATACAAGACAACCACCTATACTTCAAAAGTAGTGTTGATTGCAAGTAAATCCTGAGATAACCTAGAGACAGAAACTAGCAGTGCACTGCAAGAGATGGGCAGAGACAAATCAGAAGCAAATTGGGAAAAACTGACAAAAGGAAGTATACTGGGCAAAACTGGGAGGGTTTCCACTGTCAGGGGCTGTGGGGGTGACCTGTGGAGCCCCTGAACTGCCTTGGGCCAGGCACAGTCACCTCCTGGAGCTTTGAAACAGATGGGACCAGTCCACAGTGAGCAGAAAGTCCAACCAAAGCAGAACATGGCACCTCCACTTGAACAGATTTAATTATGAGTGGCAGCTGTTAGGAGAGTAGTGAGGAGATGTGTTTGATACCGGTGAGGAGATGCAGGAAAAACACGGAGAAGACTTGTGCAGAGGAGCAATAGGAGGATGTGGAGGGTGAAAATGTTGAGGGCATGGCTGGAGACACATTCTCCAAGAAGGCAATTTTCACTGAGTCAGAGATACCCCTGAGTGAGTCCCTCTTTTGCAGGTCCCACCCCACGGCAGCAACCCTGGAAAGGCCAAAGGAACACTTCGTAGGAAGCAAAGAGCAGCAGATAAAAGTCACACAACTCCAGTGCTGTGTGCCACCCTCCCTTCACTGAAAAGACTGAGAGGGACTGTCTGTAACCTGTGATGGAAACTAGGCCAGCTGAGCCTTGGGACCAGTGAGGAAAAACCTTTGGCAGAAGATCACCCTGGGGAAGGAGAAAGAAAGGTGAATGACAACAGGGGACAACGTCTTTTCTCTGTTCCTAAAAACAACAATAGCTCAGAGCTTATTACAAGAGCTGAAAAACTGTTTCATCCTGCTCCCTGACTCAAGCTGCTGTAAAATGCAATTATCTAGGATGCCTTTCTAGGTCTAGTGCTCTAAACTTGGTAAGCCCAAGCATCTATTCCCTTATAAGGTTCATTTTGCAACTACCCACTTCTTGCAATGTCTCCTTGCCTTCCAGCGGTTTTATCTTCCCCAAACTTTCCTTACTTCTTTCCAGCAAATAGGGTAAAGTCTCTCAAGTAGCTTTACTTCTCTAAATTCATCACTCATTCCCTCACAGACCTGAAATTATAAACAGCTGTCTACAAAAACACAATTGCTTCTAGAGTAACCAATGTTAAGGACTCCTGGAGAGGGTTATGACTTCAGCCTGTGCACAGGGAGAGGGACGGGGGTGCCGGAAACAAAGATCCTGCTGCAGTGCAGTTTCCCTCAGCCTGAACAATAGAGGGACACGTGGGATGTACAGATAATTCCTTATAAAGAAAACACCTCTCAGTTTATTCAGGAAGCTCTACGAAACCAAAAGGGAATAAAAAAACCCAGCAAAGCAGGTCCCCCACTGTGTCCCCCAGGCACATGTGACAGCAAGGAGAGTGACCCATGCAGATGTCCAGGGAGCCTGGCAAGGAGCAGATGCCTTGGGCAGTGAATCAGCCTCTCTGGCGTGGCCTCTGAGGCCAAGTGAGTCCATCCACAAATGCTGAGGTGAGGGGAAAAGGGTCACTGGCCCCAAGAACCTTCAGAGGAGCACCTTGCCACTGTCAGCTGTTTGGGCAAGAAATATTATTGCATTAACCCACATTAATTGCTCAGGAGTCAAGATTTTCCAGACTTATGCATGAGCAAGTAAAAGCACAAAGGTTATTTTTGTTAGCAGAAATCAGCTCCAAATAAAAGCCAAAACTACTTCCCTGACAACTTTCAGGAACTTCCTGTGGAGAAACGCAACTGCTGAATGAGAAACAAGATTGACTGTTAGTGTGAATGCTTTCAAGGTTTAACTTCTGCATAACTGTTTATGTGAGCGTATTAATTTAGACTTGAATTTTTCCTACCATCACACTGATGACTCTGGCCAAGCAAGACTCAGTACTTCCAAACTGCCAATATCCAGGTGTCCTCAACATGTCCATTCACAAAACCAGTGTCCACTCTGTTACTCCTACCTGCCCAGTGAGAGTTTTTCCCTTGCAAACAGAGCATCCCAACTCACAGACAATTGTAACAAAACCAGCAACAAACATTACCATAAAAAGCAAAGTCCGTTGTTTGCTTTCACTCTTTAAAACTTCTTTGTGTTCTTGGTCACGAGACAAAGCACTTAATCTTCTGCAAAAGGTATTCCCTAAATGTGAACCACATAGACACATCTCTAGCAAATTCCTTCCGCGCCTTCCTTCTGCACCTTCCTTCCGCCCCTTCCTTCCGCACCTTCCTTCCACGCCTTCCGCGCCTTCCACACCTTNCTTTCCTTCCTTCCTTCCCTTCCTCGTGAAGGGGTGTTGATACCACCACTGCCACCTCCTCTACTTCCAGCTCTCTGGGGAAGATCAGGAATGTCAAGGTGTGGAAGATTATGTCTCAACTACTTTCATGTCAAGAGCCCTCAGGATATCTTTTGACACACAAGTTACCAGTACCAGTTTCAGCTGATACGGACACTGTGTTCCCTCTGTGCCCACACTGTTTGTTCCTGTGCCCAGGCCAAGTCCTCTGTTTCACTTATGCAAGTGTTTGGAGCATGGAATTGATCCCACTGAAAACTAACTTCCCCCCCCCCCCCCGTCCCTGCCCTCTTGCACTTTTTGTTTTTTCTGGCTCTCAGCTGGACCAGATCACTGTGCAATCACACAAAGGGTGGTGCCATCGAGTAGAGGGTGGGAAGCAAGGAAGGGGTTGCTCCTCTTGGTGGCAGTGGCAGCAGCTGGACTGACAGTGACACTAAAGGCACACACAAACCACCACTCAAGAGCAGGAGAAAAAACATTGCTCATTGTTCACTCAAGTGGAGGGACCTCCAGCTTCAGGCTAACACCCATCAGGTTCTGTGTAGCAGAGGAAACTGTATCACATAAACACTTTAGAGCAGGATCAAACTGCTTTAAAATGGACTGACAGAGGACACTTCTTCACATGGCAGCACCCCATGAGCCTCTGACAGAGAGGAGGGAAGCCCATGCACAGATGTGAAGGAACTGTGCAAACTCTTCTGGGCCTGCTCTGTTCCAATGCTCCTCTGCTGTACCATCCCACAAGGAAGGTCCTTAATATTTTGGTGATGGATTAACTGCTCCAGCTGGATACAAACTGCCCCCAGCAGGGTGAGAGGTGTGAGGAAGGCACACTTTGATCCTAGGAGATCTGTGGAGTGAGACTTTAAACTAAAATTGGTAAGGAAACAGCATAGCACAAGGCCTGAACAGATGAACAGACAGCAGGCAATGGCAGCCACAGCCATGGTGTGTGAGGCAGGAGCAAGGAGGCTGGAAAAGCTGCCCGTGGGTAGGCACACACATGAAACAAGGCGAGGTTTTCTTTCCAATGTAGAAAAATAAAAACACTTGTTCTCTTCTTTCTCTCCCCCCTGGCAAAAGCGAACATCATCAAAGTCTGTCTCCCTAAAGCAGACCCACCACACATTTTCTCCCACAGGTTCTCCACCGGTTTTGAACAGATGCAGCCCAGTTTAAGAGGGAAAAGCCACGGGTTTGTGTTCTCTGGACAGAGGGCGGGATGGTGCTGGGGAGAGGAGGGTGTTGGGGGGATGCTGAGGAGGGGTGAGCAGGACCTGTGAGGCGCAGGGCAGATGTGCCCGTGTGGGACTGAAAAGCTCCAGCCCACGCTCACGGGTGACCAACACCCCCAGAACCTGCCTGTTCCCCAAAACAGCTCTGTGCCATCGGGTGTCCTTTACAGGCACCGCCCCGGCAGTGTCCCGGCGTGTCCGGCGGTGTCCAAGCGGCATCCCAAGGATATCCCGGGGGTATCCAGGTGCTATCCCAGGGGTATCTCGGCGCTGCCCCGCGGATGTCCCAACAGTGTCCCGGGTGCATCCAGGCAGTATCCCGGGTGTATCCCGGGATATCCCGGCACTGTCCCGGTCACGCTTCCACGGCGCCACCTGGCGCTGCCGAGGGAAGGGGCGGCCTCGCCCGGGGCTTCTACCCGAGTCAATTAAAATTTAAAAATTAATTAAAACAAAAAATTAGGAAAAAATTTTGACATGTAATTAAAAAAATAATAAAAATTAAACAAATCCTTGGCCTGAGTCCCGGCTTTTACCGAGTCCTCCTGACAGCCAGCCAGCTGTCAAAGCAGCCGTGTCACCTTGGTAAGTGGTGGATTAAAGCACTTAAAAGTGATGTCGGTCTTTCTAGGAATTTTCTCAACAGTGTTACGTATTAAGGAACACAGCGCCATCACATGAGGGTGGGAAACACCCTGAAATCCACAGAGGAAAGCCCCAAAGAAAGGAGCTTACCTCCCTTCCCAAAGCCTTACAGTGGAGACTGCACTGTTACCTTCCATGGCAGATCATCTCTTCCTCAGGAATACCCACCAAGCCTTACCTGTTCAGCTGTGTTTGCAACACTGAAGTATTGTTCACATTATTATTCAGCTAAGAATTTCATTTTCCTAAAACATGATTTTAAAGCCATGGGGCATAAAGCTTGGTACGTCTTTGGAATCATCAGTACCCAGTTATGGAGCTTCCTAAGCTGAATTCTAGGCAGTAGTGAGAGAGACTTCAGCAGAGGAAACACTGCATGAGATTCTGCCCATGGTGGCACCCAAATAAACATTCCAGATCTGAGGCTGTCAAGAACACTTGCAACTCCCATGGAAATAATTCAGGGATCAATCTATTGCCCTGTGATCTGTACAAGGCTGGCCTTTAGCATACACTGTGCTGCGAGTTTCTATGGAAAACCAGGTAAATAGAGCTTGTAAAGCAAGAATTTATAACGAGAGAGAAACACTGGGTTCCTATCCCAGGCTCCATCTGTGAATGAAATGTATATATATATATATATGCAGGACAAGTATTACTTACGATTTTCTGGAGAAGCAATTGTTTCTTCAGTTGTCTCTGTGCTGCTCTCTTCCAGCTTTCCGAGACACCTGTGAAGGAAAAGAGAAGTGATGGAATTTCCTCAGGCATCAGTGCTTCGTGACACCAAAATGTTAATTCGCTCAGCACAGATTGATTCTACTTTGAAAATTTACAGATTTCCTCCGCTTTCAAACATCTTTGATCAGCAGCCAAATGGTTAATGTTACATTTAAGCAATTGCTGGGGCATCCAGATTTACTCTCTTCAAGGAATAAGGGCTGTTCACAATGTTCAAATCAATTCCTGCAACAGCTACTGAGTAAGATTTTGTGTGTGTGGTTTTTAACCATAAAATAAACTATAGCATGAAGTATTAAGATTTAAAACAAGCAAACATCATCCTGTAATAAATATAATTTAAAATACAAAATATTCTGTAATATAGTTATTGACTAAGAGTCTTAAAAGTTCCAAATAGAAATCAAATAAGATTTGAGCATCACCTTCTATTTAACCAAGGGAAATACCTGAAGCAAAAAAAAATCCCAGAAGCATACAGCCAGTCAGTGAAAGGCTGTTAGGGTCAAAAGTTCAACCAGATAAAGGGAAAATGCTGAAGGGAAAGTCTAAGTATATAATATAATTGGGTAATTTTGGCCTTGAAAACAGAGGTTCATGAAACACCAAGGATCAACAAGGGGTGTGGGAAGAAAACTGCTCCCCAAGGAAGGACAAGCCAGAAGCTGAGGGCCAAGGCCTGCACAAGCAGTGCCCTCATTCCTCCACACCTCTGGCACAATCCAACAGCACCTGAACCGTGATTATAACCAAGGTGATGTGATGAACCAGCTTCAGGGTCCATCCTGGAGAGCAGATAGGGCCAGAAGCAAGGTTATAACACAGGCTCTAGGTCTTCCCAGGAGTCAGGATGGCAGACAGGTACAGCTACAGCCCTCACTATTGTGTCCGTCACTCCTGAGAGGAGCTGGGCTCTGCCTTTCCAGTGCTTTGTGGGGAGCTGACAACAGCTCAGCCTCCTCTTCTCTAGACTAAACTCACCTGTCTCTCTCAGCCTTCCTTTGTAAGACATGAGTTCTAGGCTCCTCACTGTCTGCTGGACCCTCTTCCATGTCCTTCTGTGGAACATTCTGTTCCCGGTGTGGGCCCAGCTGCACGGCTCAGGAGGTGGAAGGAGTTTATCACGGTCAGCTTGCAGTCAGAGCACCCTGCCAGCTCAGTCAACCAGGCCGCCACCAGAACCCCAGGTCCTTTACAGCAGAACTGCTGCTCAGCCAGCTGCTGACATGTGGGGCAGTTCTGCCCCAGTGTGGAGCTTCACACGAGTTCTTACTGCGGTCTTTGTTGGTCCTTTTCTTGAGAAAATGCCCGGTTCATCGCCGAGGGAGGGCGGCTCAGCCGGGCCCTGCAGCCGCTTCCCCCACCGGGTGTCGCTGCCCGACGCCTTTTACCCGGCCGGGGCCGTGTTGGGGCTGGGGCCGCGGCCAGGCTGGAGAAGGGCCGGGGCCGGGCTGGAGCAGGGCTGAGGCCGAGTTGAGGCCGGGCCGGGGCCGGGGCCGGGTTGAGGCAGCCCCGCAGCCCCTCAGCCCCAGGCGGCGCTCCCCGGGCAGCGCTGCGGGCGGGGGCGGCCGAAGCCGCTGCCTCAAACCCCCCGTTTCCCCCTGAGCTATCGCTGAGCACCCGAAGGCCCGTTGGGAGCGTGGCAGCTGCTCTGCAGAGCAGGAGATGCTGGCGTTTGCTGGCAGAGGATGGGCGGAGGCCCCGCGGGCCCGCCCGGCGT
>VZTZ01028725.1:488877-582508 GCA_013400955.1 Drymodes brunneopygia | reverse complement strand
AAAAAAAAATCCCAGAAGCATACAGCCAGTCAGTGAAAGGCTGTTAGGGTCAAAAGTTCAACCAGATAAAGGGAAAATGCTGAAGGGAAAGTCTAAGGATATAATATAATTGGGTAATTTTGGCCTTGAAAACAGAGGTTCATGAAACACCAAGGATCAACAAGGGGTGTGGGAAGAAAACTGCTCCCCAAGGAAGGACAAGCCAGAAGCTGAGGGCCAAGGCCTGCACAAGCAGTGCCCTCATTCCTCCACACCTCTGGCACAATCCAACAGCACCTGAACCGTGATTATAACCAAGGTGATGTGATGAACCAGCTTCAGGGTCCATCCTGGAGAGCAGATAGGGCCAGAAGCAAGGTTATAACACAGGCTCTAGGTCTTCCCAGGAGTCAGGATGGCAGACAGGTACAGCTACAGCCCTCACTATTGTGTCCGTCACTCCTGAGAGGAGCTGGGCTCTGCCTTTCCAGTGCTTTGTGGGGAGCTGACAACAGCTCAGCCTCCTCTTCTCTAGACTAAACTCACCTGTCTCTCTCAGCCTTCCTTTGTAAGACATGAGTTCTAGGCTCCTCACTGTCTGCTGGACCCTCTTCCATGTCCTTCTGTGGAACATTCTGTTCCCGGTGTGGGCCCAGCTGCACGGCTCAGGAGGTGGAAGGAGTTTATCACGGTCAGCTTGCAGTCAGAGCACCCTGCCAGCTCAGTCAACCAGGCCGCCACCAGAACCCCAGGTCCTTTACAGCAGAACTGCTGCTCAGCCAGCTGCTGACATGTGGGGCAGTTCTGCCCCAGTGTGGAGCTTCACACGAGTTCTTACTGCGGTCTTTGTTGGTCCTTTTCTTGAGAAAATGCCCGGTTCATCGCCGAGGGAGGGCGGCTCAGCCGGGCCCTGCAGCCGCTTCCCCCACCGGGTGTCGCTGCCCGACGCCTTTTACCCGGCCGGGGCCGTGTTGGGGCTGGGGCCGCGGCCAGGCTGGAGAAGGGCCGGGGCCGGGCTGGAGCAGGGCTGAGGCCGAGTTGAGGCCGGGCCGGGGCCGGGGCCGGGTTGAGGCAGCCCCGCAGCCCCTCAGCCCCAGGCGGCGCTCCCCGGGCAGCGCTGCGGGCGGGGGCGGCCGAAGCCGCTGCCTCAAACCCCCCGTTTCCCCCTGAGCTATCGCTGAGCACCCGAAGGCCCGTTGGGAGCGTGGCAGCTGCTCTGCAGAGCAGGAGATGCTGGCGTTTGCTGGCAGAGGATGCGCGGAGGCACCGCCGGCCCGCCCGGAGTCGGTGCCGCTGTGCCCAGCTTAGCAAGGCCCTTGGAAGCCCTCGGCACTTTTGTTGCCCGTGAGGAAAAAAACAAAACCCAAGCCTTTCCATCTCTCAAAAGAAATTCTTTCCCTCTTTATTTTTCCCTCCTGGAAACAAATATTTCCTCTCAGCAGAGCTCACAGTCTCTTCCCATTTTTAAGGGGAATCTTCTTACGCTTTTGGCTCAATACACATCATAACAATCAAGACAGAGAACCTATTTTTAGTCTTAATGTGAGAACCCTCATGAAGAGACAGAGAAGTCAAAGAGAAACCAAATGTGAAGATCCTGGAAAGTGGGGAATTACATTGCCATTATTTAGAATGTTTGCTCTTCTATCCTTTTAGGAAAGGCTATTGAAATAAATTTTCCTTGTGAGACAAAGCAGTGGGAGGAAAATAGATAAGCATAATGAAGGAAAAATAATTAAAGCACATTAAAAATTATATTGTATTGTCTCTATGAGAGTTTCCCCTTTACATCCATCCTGCCTGCTCTGGGACAGTTTCCAGTTCTGTTTGTTTGAAAAATCTACTGCCAAAATGAAAGAAGGAATCAGATCACACCTTCCCTTACACCCACATCCACCCAGGCTGGCTGGAACACGTTTAGAAATCTCTCTGTTCCTACACTGTTCCATAAAGGACAAAATCAAGTCCCTCTCCCCAGAGGTTTTAGGAACCCAGAGCTTCAGCCAAGGAAGAAAGCTGGCTATAGCTTTTCCTGTGTGCAGCCAGGGCTGGCACTTTGCAAACATAGACTGCCACACTATTCCCTAAATACCACCAGAGATTTAAAAGAATTGAGGTGTTTGGGTTTGATTTTCAGTTTAAAATTATGGCCAGAATGGTCATCTCAAGGGTACATTCTGAGGTGGAGAGTGGCAGAGGATCATGGAAGTAGCAGGTTGGATGAGTAGCTCTGTGTTGGAGGAGGCCATTGCTCCGTGGGTAGTGATGCTGCCCCAATCCAGTCCAATCCAATGCAATGCAATGCAATGCAATGCAATGCAATCCAATCCAAGTTTTTCTTTGCCAGTATATTTCAAAAGTTATGCAGGGCTATAAATACAGCTCTGGTTTTAAGGTCAACACAAACACCAAGTGGAAAATGGCCAAATTTTCCCCTTTTTGTAATGATGTGATACAGAACAACAAAGCAATAATTTCTATTGCAACAGAGTAGATAAAATGGGGCAGAATCGACATTAGTTTGGTTTTGCTCAGTCTTCTCTGACTGTTTCTATAAAATACAAAAGTTCACCTTTAAAGCTCTGGTTGTTTAGTTCTTTTTTTTTTCCTGTTCCCTTCAGGCTGCTCTTCCCCTTACTGGGCCTCAAATACCACTACCCTTTCCCCCCACCCCCTTTTAGTGTGGGAGCAAATATATTCTGCATCAGGATATGGGGTATGTTTGAAAAGAAAACGAAAATTGAAGTTTTTGCAGTCCAGGGCATGACAGATCATTTATAACCCTTAATATGCAAGCTTTCCATCTGCTATTCTTGCTTCAGCCCAAGGAAAGCAGGAAGGAAATAGGAAGCTTCAGTGAACACGAACAAAAAGCCTTCTATAAGCCTGCCATGTATATGTGAACTCCAAGCTGCTATTCCCTGGAAAATCCAAAGTTGACTCTGCCCATATTTCTGTTCCTACTACTAAATTCCTCCTTTGCCAGAAAAGGCACCAGGATGATCTTTTCCATGCAAAAGCCTCAGAGGAAGGTGCAGCCTCAAGTGCTTTTGTTGTTCTCCCAGTCAGAAATCCCTCTGCATCTCCTTAAACTATTTCTCTGCCACAGATAAATGCAAGTGTTCCCCCATTCAGCTGTTTCATATGCGCGGGGCCCCTCCTAGCTTGCAATTTCATGTACAAGCTTATTTTGGAAATGGAGGATCACCAACATGGTGAAAAACCCTCTTAAAAGTGTGCTTGGGGTTAGTTATACAGGTAACAAAATCAAAATTTTGGTCCATGAGCTATAAGAGCATTACCATGTCATTTTACTGATCTGAATGTATTGCTTAATATGAGTTTGAGAAAAGAAATGCAATGCCATATGAAAAAATATAGATTAATTTATAGCTGTTTATAACACAAATCTCAGTGGGAGCACTGCATTGGGAAGCACCATTCCTGAACCACAACAATAAGACTGATTTGTTAGAATGTTCTTCTCATAAGGAAACACAACAGGCATTGAATTTTATTGCAAGTGCAGTGCCCTTCTTAGTGAGAGCTTATGAACACATGTTTTGATGAAAGACTGAAAATATGAAATAAAAGAAGTGAACTTCTGTGTTCTTAAGGCAAGTGCTGTGCTTGCAAGGCTGGCTCAGGGCGAGTCCAGCCACTAGAAGAGGAGAAGAAAGAAAGGAAATCAGCAGGCAGGCAGGTGCAGTAGGGTAGCTATTGCTAAACCTCCCAGTTCACAAAGTAACCCAAGGCTTGCTGAACACCAGAGCTCCTGTGCTGGGTTAAGTGACAGGGACCTGAGCACACAAAGTCCTAAATTTAGTCATGAAAGGACACAAGATGAAAACCCCAAACCTTGAAGGTTTAAACACCCAACTCCAAGCCTGAAACCTAGGCTGGCTATCTAACAGACCACAGAATATATGCTAGATCCTGGGTCCTGCCTGAAAATGGATTTCTGTCCCAGGAACTTGCATGTGCTCCATTGTGCCTTAGCATGAAGTGATGTGTGAAAGTCCTAGCAAGGGCAGAGTTCAGGGCTGAGGTCACTCCTCTGCTCTCAATTAAGGCAAGTAGGAAAGACAATATCCCATTTTTGAGTGGTGGGGCCTGTCATGTTGGACACAGTGTCTGCATTCAATTAAAGAACACAAATTAGCCCTTAGTGCCAGAAGAAAAACCAAAAGGAGGGCCAGTTTGATGGACCAAAATAAAATGTGAGACAGGAAAGATTTATTATCCCCACAAAAATGTTTGGAATACACGCTGGAAAGAAACTTCAAGAAATCCATGGAAATGCTTTGAAACGGGTGTGACTCAGTCACTTGAAAGGCCAACTTTTCTTTTTACTTTCTGCCTTTGGAAAAGGTTTTAAGATTCAGAAAGTGTATTTTGCTATAAGGCCTGGGTTAACTTTCCTTTCCCCACAGCACCCCAGCACCCTGTGTTTTGTACTTCAGCTTTGGGGAAAGGAAGTGGGTTGAGGCTGCCACCTCCTCCCCTGCTTGGACAGAGCACAGGACAAAGCACAGGGAAATGCACAGACACACCTGCAAAACATCCTCATGGCCAGCATTAAATACCAGGGGGTTTCAAAAGAAAGGGTTGGAAGGGATCATATCATGTTACCTACAGGTAGTGGCTCACACAAAGCAGGGATGAAACTGGAAACAACTCTGGGAACAGATTTGGTGTTAATACCATGCACGTGAGTTCGCAGTTTATTCATGAGGATTCAGCAGGGACATTGTCAAGCATCTCAGCCTTAAAGTAAGTCGACTAATTACCTCCTGGCCTCAGGGTCCCTTTTTCTAGCAGCCCAAGGATGGGTGAAGATTGGTGCTCTCCCAGCTATCCAAGAGCTGAGTGTTGTAGCTGTTCCCAAGAAGGATGGGATGTCAGCTTCTTTGTGCATTCTGAAATGAAAATCTACGTAAAACCAAAAATCCAGTAGCAAAATATTGTGGTTGGTATTATCCTGTAACCAACCTAAGGGATCAATAATTGAGACTTTAAGCTTTAAAATACAGCCTGTTGCACTGCAAATTCATGTGCCTGCAGAGCCTTCTACAGCATCAGAAAACTCAGCCCATTCTGACTTTTATGGAGAGCAGACAGACATTGTACCTTCAATTACCTGTCCTCCAGGTGCTGAAATAAAATGAAACATATCTCTCCTTTTTCTCTCTTAGTTTTATTATAAAAATCAACATTTCATTTGTTACAACTCGGTTTATAGTAATAATTGGAAAGGATTTTTGTACAAGGTTTATATACACCGTACAAGTAAAGCACTTTATTTTACAAAAAAAAAAAAGTTAGTGAATGAGTGAATAGGGCTGGCCAAATGTTGGCCATTATAATATAAATACATCCTTGCAAAGCACCATCGTACCGAAGTTGATGAACAAGAGACACCAGCTGGCTTTAAGACAACGACAAACAGTGATTAAAGCTTACAAAAAGAACAGACAAAACAAACCAAAAACAAAACGAAGAGTTAAAATCTGAAAGCAGCACCAGATCCTTCACTTGCAAACAAGGCTAGTTCAGCTTAAGCCTGGTGGTATCCTCTTTACAAAAAAACATTTCCCTTTTCCTTCACTGACTCTTCCCTTCGTGGCTTAAGGCTGCAGCCATTTAATCAGGACTTCAAAGCTGCTCCTGGTTCATTTAAAGAGGGAACTCACTGCTCTCCACGAGTTTGTAACAATCACCCTGCCCTCCACTAGGACAATCTGTGTCCTAAATACAACATGGACACTTTACCTACCCTGCCCTGCACAGTTCTGGTGTGCATCACCCAGTCCCTATAAATGCTACACATCCCCATCCTTTTTAAAAATGAAAAAGAAAGAAAATTTTGAATCACTACTGTATTTTGACTGCTTTTGGAAAGAAATTGACTATTTTGCAGCCCTTTTCAAGCTGTTAGTTCATTCCTAAATTATTTGCAAGGTTTATCTATCGCCTGCCAATTAAGTTAAAGGTTAATTTTCAAGCAATACCAACACCAAAATGCAATTTAAAAATCTCATTGCTAAGAAAGCAATTTTTGAATAGTGATGCTCAAATTATTTTTGCACTCAATGAGTCAGTTGATTTTCTATTGCAGAACTAATAAGTAATCTGCACAGTACAGATTCAGAAGCAGATTCTGTCACTAACAATATTGTGTGACAAACACACTCAAGACAAAAAGGTCAGGAAAAGAAAGTGTTTGATTACTTCTTAAGAGATATTTTGAAGAAGTCATCTGATCCAACACCATGTGTGACCATGCAGTTCAGCAGTTCCCCCCAGAATGGTGCTAATCAATTAATCTGAGATTTGCCAAACAATCAGGAATGGAAATAGTATTCAAGACAGTGGTGTTTTCTTCATCTTAGCACAGGTTTAACTACTTTAAAGTTTAAACTGTGTCTAGGACTTGCCAATGAAGCCATCTCTAGAGAATGGGCCATAATGAATAGAGAAGCAATGCAGAGCTGGAGACCACACCACCACCAAGGCCCATTAGTGAAATAAATGGGAATGACAGGGATTTTCCACATGCACCTTCACTTGCAGCTGACTGCAGCACCGGCCATATCAAGCAGTCTGGGTGCAATTTTCTTCATAATTATGCTAGGGCTGCAGCAGAGTGCTTTTCATGTCCCTACAAAACAGAGAGGAGCTTTACTCATCTGTAAAATGGGCCTTTTCAGTGGAAAACCCCAGCCTGTCCACTTCCCCTCCCATGAACCTCTCAGAGGCAGATCACCCAAAATATTTGATGCACAAACTGAAATATCTGTATCAGAAAGACTTGATCAAATCCTACACAGAATTCTGTGTCCACCCCATTGATTTCAGATGGGTTATATGGATGTCAACCAGCACAGGAGGCAGCACAGTCCATTTGCAGAGAATGTCTTTCTTCTAAACAAATCCTTGCTGTAATTAACACACAAATTTACCTGCAGGAAGCTCCCTCCAAGGGGATGCCTCAGTGAGGCAGTCCAGCTGCACCAGAAAGAGGATACCACTCCTTAAGCTCAACCATCCTGGGAATTTTTCAAAAAGAAATTGGCACACTGAGAAAAGCATTTTGCAAGAAGAGACCATTGCCATTGCAGTACAAGCACTTGGACTGAGATACAACAATACAATATTCTTCTGAGTTCATTAGTGCAAGTTTCCACACGGAATGCTGCACATGAAAAAATGTAAACAACAGAGAAATTCTAATTCTCATCGGTGTGCCAGCCTCACCCCCCACTCTGACACACTCACCCTCCCCCCCTTCATATATATGGATTCGAGTTCCCTTATAGCTCACAACACCTTCTTTTAACATCCATCCTGTGGGACAACACAAGGAAGCTTCTCCACCAGCAAGGAAGAGCTAGAAGAACAGCTACCACAATTCCTAGAAACCTAGAATGAAGCTGGGCAAAAAACCCCTTAGTACTCCAACTTCAGAGATCAACAGCAATAGCCTGGAGATCACCAGGGCTTTTTAGAGTTACCTCAGGTATCCTGGACTAGTAGGAAAGGCCTTTTGTTACAGATGGAATCCCAATGACATTATTTTCCTTGGAGCTGAAACCCAGTGAGGATCCAGTACTCCAGATGAGTGGCAGCTAGCAAGAATACCTTGTCACTAATTTTGTCAACAGCATCAACTGCAAACCCATGCCATATTTTCAGGTAACTTCTCTTTTAGTTGAAACTGGCTGGGAAAGAAGCAACAAAGAACAATAAAACCCAAAAGGTGCCCCTGGGAAGCTGCTATCCCCATTCCACACCCAAAGGTGAGGAGGCAGGAGCTCCCCAGGACCTTTGTTTTGAGAGAGAAGACTCAGAGGGCCAGTCTGTGAAGGCACTGGGCACCTTCAGTGGAGATGATGTCAACAGAAGGTGCAAATGCACAATGCCATCTAAGATCAGCTATACTGTGAGCTCTGCTGCAACAAAACAAATTCAAAGCACTGCACTGGAGTCCAAGAGGAGTTAACAGTATCCTAGGTTGCCCCTTAAACTACACAAATATTTTCACTTGATTAAATAGTCTCCCTGTCAAAACCACCATGGTGAGGCTGACAGGAGAAGGGGCTAAATATGACAATATACAAAAATAGAGATGTGAATATAAAATGGTTTGGTTAAGAATATCTTAAAATTTGACATTCACAGTGGTTAATACTTAAGCATTAAACTCACACCACGCAAAAGAGGAGGTATGTCAAAATCATACTGAGAAAAACTGGCTTGACCTAACACAAAGAAAACACGAGCAGTTAATAGAGCAGGGGAACCCCTTCCAATGATTGAAACATCTATTTTTCTTATGGACAGTTGTTCCACTGAAAGTTAAATGCTTCCTTACTAGGAAAAAATAATATATATATATTTATATATATATGATTTGTATACTGTGATATCAATATACACTGAAAGTACTGCAAGGATATATTATTCATTTACAGTAAAACTAACAATCCATGGTTAAATTTATAGTTTATAAATATGCTGTCTATATTATATGTGGTATAAAAATATTTGACATTTTGTGGGCACTAGGTCAAAATAAGATTTTCTTTTTTAAGGGACTAAAAATCATTCAGGTATATGCATATTACCCTTGTCAATGATGTGAGAATCGTACTGACCTGGTACAAAACAGAGTCCTACCATGCTGGCAAAATGAGGAGGATAATGTAAAGCATGATAATCACTGCATGACAAGGCTAATTAAGAGAAAACCCGGCATTTACAGCAGCCCAGTTCTAGCAGTACTTTAAATAGGAATATCATGAATTTAAGTAACACGGGCAGGGAGAAAGGATGAAGAAGAGGTAAGAAAACCTAACTGGGATTAAAAAACAAACTTTAAAATACACCCAACAAAAATCACCGAAATTCCAGAAGCAGGGAGAGAGCTCTAAACGCTCTTGTTTGTTAAATGCATAAAGGAAAACAAGAGGTGTATTCATTTAAAAAAGTGTGCGACTGTTTTTCTGGATTCACTGCTACGATTGCTGTATTCCTGTAGAAAACAAAGCCCTTTGTGTAAGGTTAATATCTGTCCTGACTGCATTTTCAAGTTTAACTTTAGTTGCTGGCCCTCTGCAGTTAACATAGAGGTTATTTGGCTACTTCCAAGTATCTATGGTATGCTGCTCTGAGACGGACTTCTTTATTATTAATTACTTTAAACATTTTTGGTATTGACAAAACCCACATATCACCTCGCTGGACAAGTAACATATCCCAGTCCTTCCATTTCCTTATGTGCTCAGTCACTTCACTGGATTAAGGCATGTTTTCGTGTTCCATTTGCAAAAATAAAAACTTTTTGTACAAACGTCTGGGTTCTTTTATACAAAAATTTTTCTTCTTATGGCACAAGCAGCAGCTGCTGTTTAAGAAAATATATAAATATCCTTTTTTTTTTTTCTTTTTTTAAAATTCTTCTGTACAAATATGTCCAAAGTTCCTCCGCCCTACATTTAACTGTACACTGTCCCCCCCCATCCTCGGCTCGCTCCCCCCCATCCCCGGCAGAACCTTTCGTATTTACAGTGCGGGGCGGAGCGGAGGGCGGGGGGCTGCCCCTCAGGACGAGTCCGTGCAGGGGGACGGCGGCGGAGGGTACAGGTGGTGCGAGTAGCTGCGCTCGGTGTAGGGGGACGGCGGGCAGCTCTCGCAGTTCTCCTCGGCCGACAGGTACTGGCTGCGCGGCGTGGGCGGCGGCGGCACCGGCTCCGAGTCGTAGTTGAGGTCGCTGGTGTAGCCCTTGGCGGCGGCCGCGGGCAGCCGGCGGCTCGGGGCGTAGTCGCTGTCGCACACGTCCGTGCTGCAGGGCGTCGTGGGCGGTGCGAAGTGTCGGTAGCTGTAGGGCCGGTAGCTGCAGCGGGGACATGACGGGGGGAAAAAGGGTCATTTTTCCCCTTATTCAGCGGGTTAAGCCAAAGTGGGAACAGAAAGCAGGGCAACCTCGGCAGTGATGCCCTCCAAACTTCCTACAGTGTTGGGTGCGTCACAGCAACAGGTGAAAGGGATGCCAATTTCTTTATTAATTATCTAACCCATAAAACTCATTAATTTTAGCTCTTAGCAACTCATCGCTTACATTTCTGATGTGCTGCTTTACTCGTAGAAAATTCAGTTTGTGCTAACCTGCTGGAATTGGATAGTGTGCCATGTTTTGTGTAAGTATTCTATTATTGCATTCGGGTTAAATTAATCCATATTGTTGTGGCTGCCCCATCCCTGGCCAGCCTGGACAGAGCGTGGAGTAACCTGGTCTAGTGGAAGATCTGCCCATGGCAGTAGGTGGAACTGGATGGGCTAAAGTCCCTTCCCACCCACAACATTCTGTGATTCCAGGATCACTGGAGAACCCAGGTTTGCTAAATGCTTCCCAGTGTCCATGTGTTTCCCGTGCCTGCTCAGAGATGCAAAGAGCACCTGTAAGAGCTTTTGTTGTGCCACAGAAAGGAGCAGTGGCTGAGTATAGTCTCTCACACAACTGGATCCCTAAGGACTTAATTGAGGTAAAAAAGTTGCTCCTAAGACAGTGGGGCAGGAAGGGCATGGGTGTGCATGTGCCTGTGTAATAGCTGCAAATATGGAGAAGATAAATCTGTTTCCATTATGCAATTTATGGACACTAAGTTCCAAGGCCAGACAGGAGGACTGAAAATTAACCTAACAGCACTCATTGCACTCAGGAAAAGCATTCCTTAAAGAAGCAATTGACGAAATTCTCAAAGGCTGCTACCACAAAATGTCTTTTAAAATGAGCCCAAGATAGTTTCAAGGAAACAAATTAGAAAGGGAAATGCATGGTAGCTACAACTCCCAGCATCCCAGTCAGTGGTTGGGGACACGTGGGGATGCAGCTCCTCTGTAGTTAAGTCAGAATATTAGGAAAGAAGTAATATCAGAAGCAGCAAGACCAGTGTTTATTTTTGGATGGGCGAGCATTTGGAAAACATTGTACTCTATGCTACATCCCTAACATAATTTGTAATACTAAACATCACATCAGTTAACCAGAGATCAGCATGGCCCATGCTGGTGCCAGAATTTGGGTTTCTTTCATTAGAAAATTACTTATAATTTTAAAAGATTTTTCATATGGCTGCAAGGGATCATTATAAACATCTGGTCTGACCTTCTGCACAACAGAGGCCATATTTTCTGCTAATGGAGAGGAGATGTCTGTTCAGCCCCAGAGACCTCATTATCCAAAGCCCCCAAAGGCTCTGTGTTAGGGAGGCACATCTTTCAGACAAATACAGCACTCTCTTCTCACTGACCACATCTACTGGTGATTTGGGAGGGGAACCTTTAGACCCTTGGGTAGTAGGGGTCTGTTCCTCTATTTTTGGTAACTTGTTATAAAATCATAACTAACTCCAGCATTCTTACAGGGAAGGCAAGAAGAATACATTCAAATAGAGATAAAATGCATGCACATAAATACTAGTCAAGAGAAAATAAGCAAAAGGTTAGCAATCTTTTCCAGATATTAACCCTTCATATGTCAAACTAGAAATTCTGTGACCACAATATTAATGTTACTTCTGACCTATTAGACTTTATATTGCCAGCTTTTCCTCCACAGGGTATTTAAATTTAATTTCTGATAATTATGTAACAAATTATTTATGACAAAAGCCTAAGAAAAGGCAGGGTGCACTCCAGGGTAAGTTTTTTTGGCTCAAAATACTCATGGTACCATGTTTTTTTTGGCATGTAGCTGGTTTTGTGATGAGTGCTGTCATTCCCTAAGGAATATCCCCCAGGGATGTATCACTACCCACTTAGTGTATGATTTACCTCAAACAGTGCTGCACTTCTACCCAGGCAGCAGTGGCATGATACACATGAGCCCATTTAAGCACCAGTTTAGTGCTTGCAGAATTAGCGCCTTTGATTGTAATTCTTACAGAGCAGAGGCTGCCTTTATTCTGAATTTTCTACACTAACTGCTTTGATCCTGACAGAAGCTATTGTAATAGTAATTACCTGTAGGATCTATGAGTGGATGGGCTGTTTGAAGAATAACCAAATTCCATAGTATAGTGTGAACGTTCAGTAGCTGGTGATGGTGGTGGGTTCAAAATCTAAGGAGTAAGAAAGGAAAAAAGCCACTGTTAAAAAGGAAAGATACAAAGGAAACTCGAGAAAATGCCAGTTTATAATTTTTCTTTTCAGTACTGTCTAATAAGAACCTTAAGTAAAAAACTGCATGCACAGCCCTCCCAACAAATAGGAATTTTCTCCTGTTTATTCTCCAGCTCTTCAGCAGACCCTGGAAATGCCATTTATTGCTGTTCCTATTAGCTACTACTAAGCTCTTCTCAAAAAATGCTGACTGCTGTGGCTATTTTGACATAGCCAGTGCTGAAAAGTAAAGTTGCAGCCAGCAGTTCAATACTAGATTGTCACTAGGGATAGCACTGCCCGAGGCAGGCTGGCAGATCTCTGCTCCTGCAAGCTGCAGTCCCCAAGTATTGCTCTGCTTAAAACACTTGCAGCATGCTGGCCAAGCCAAGCATTCCTTCCCTATGCAGGCAAGTTATAACTCCATGTATCTGCATTAATTTAAAGCTGATTTAAAGCTGGATTAGTTGATTCTCAGAACTGAAAACAGACGTGTGAAGATTCCTGCCTTCACTGACCAAGCGTGGGACTCCTCAACACTCGACAGTGGCTTGGTGAGCTCCATAAAAATATCCAAACCAACCACACAGATGCTGGAAGTGAAGAGACAGGGAGCCCTCTAGGGCTGGCACCAACTGTTACACAGCACTGTTAGTGCAGCACACTACCCATTTGTGATGGAGGGATGTTATGGAGCTGCAAAACACTTGTTTTCTTATTTACCTGTCACTTGTAAGACACATGACACAAAGCTTCATTTTAATTCCTTGAAAGGTCTGTACAGAATCAACCTTAGTTTTACCTTCAGAGGCACATGGCAGAGTATAATGAAAGGAGATCTCTCTGCCAGAGCTGCTCAACATCTACACGGATTTTTTTCATCTCCCCTGACAGTCAATCTAACATCTTTTTTCCTGGCACGGAGCTCTCTCACAACTTTTTTAAATTAAGAGAAAATTTCTAGACCATTTTGGAAAAAGACAATCCTCTTCCCTTTCAAAATCACTTACTCCATATCTAAACAAGTTTATTAGGCTAGAATTCTAAATCAAAACATTAGTCTGTCAACTGAATAACCTTTAGAAAGACACTGTCACTTCCCTGAAAATTATTAAAGGTTTATGAAGAATAGAATGACTTACTGGAGGAAAGTAAGTGCCTTTGGTACTTGAAGAACTACTGGAGGAGGCTCCAGTAACGTGGGCTCTGTCATAGGGTGGGCCACTGCTCCCTCCCATAATGCTGAGGGAGCTGATGACAGATTTACCTCGAGACATACCTGAAGAACAAAGATGTATGTCATTATTCAATTCTTCCTCAATTCACAGGCAAAAGGAAGCTTAAAAAAAAACAATCTGGAGGACAACAGCAGTATAAACACAACTTGCAAACCTAAAATGAATTATCTTGGTATTAAAACCAAATTATGTTCTGACAGGAACCTGCTGGATCTAAAAGCCACAAGTTACAGTAGGTATTTAATCGATATATACAGCAACAATGCATATAGATGAAGTGCAATGTTGTAGTTAAATGTTGCTTTTTAAACAGCAGTTGCATCATGTACTTGGACTGGTGTTGGAAAATTCATCATTAAGTGGAATAAACTGAGACCAAAGTTATTGCTGATCATTACAGAATTGGCAAGAGGTCTCACAAGCATACAAACTCAGTCTACAAAAAAAACCTACCAAGAATGATTACATGATGTTTAAAGTCCCATGAATATAACTCCATGTAACTTTACCCTGTACTGTTGGGAAACTTTGCTGGTGCTACAATAGCCCAAAAAAGGGATTCTTTAGTAGCAAAAGGAGAAAATACAAGTGCGTGCATTTATTTGAGCTTAGGTTCTGCTAAGTACCTAAATGCTTGTGAACAGCATGGGTGAAACAGCAGTTCATTATTCTAAAGAAGGATGGCAACAAAGCCTTGGCAGTCCTGGCTTCCCTCCCACAGCTTCCAAGAACTGTGCATCTGGAGCAGAAATCTCTTGTACACAAAGACAAGGATCACCCCCTTTACTTACCAGGGAGAGACCCTGACAGAGAGCTTGGGTGAGGCACGTAGCCCAGAGGTACCGAGGCTGGCCCGTGCACCACGTAATCATTGGTCATGGTTTCCCCATCCCCCTTCATGCGTGGGCACAGCACCCTCTGGCAGATGAAGTACATTGCTCCCACCACAAAGACTGTAAGGATCACACCAATGATGGAGCCTATGGTGTTGTTGGGCTGTGGTGCAGGTTCCTCCGTTGTGTCTAAAAGGGAAAAGGAAAATCAGACCATGTAAATTTAGACCAACTTAAGTTTTTCTTCCATCTTTCCACTTTCCTCTTCTGCAGGCAGACAACAACTTTCAAATTAATATGTGGGAGGAACAAACAGGCCCTAGGACAGGTCTGTTCAAAGACTCTGAGTGTCCATAAGGGGTACCTGCAGCCTCCAGGATGACCTCCAAACATGCCATGAGGTTTTTCGGACCACAAGTAACAGGAAATGAGCAGTTCATGCATGTGCAGGGGGAGCGATGAACCAAGCCCTGCTCTTCCTGCAGGCTGACAAGCAGAGCTCTCCTTTGAACTTGATGAACAAGACCTGCAGCCATGACTCCAGATGACACTGTGCAGGGGACTCCTCTCGTGCGTCTCTTGTCATTGAAGGTGACAACTACTGCTTTTCATGTTACACCTCTGTTATCTCTCAGTGTAACAGGCTGGCACTCCCTTTTCTCAGCAGTGTAACAATCACTTATGGTGCATCACCTCCACTGTTCAGCAGTGAGAAATTTTGGGTTTGCTGCTATTTATTAAACTACCTAAACTATTCCACATTTGACTCATCCTTATGGTTACAGATACAGCTGAGCATCAGCCTGAGAGGTGCCACCTTACAAGCAATCTGTACCCAAAACAATTATTCAACAGTCAAAATGAGTGGCTTTCCCTACAAGACCAATTCTAAGCAATGACATTCCTGGGAATAACTGACAACCCCCTGCCTGTGCTCATGAATTTGACAAGAAAGGCAGACTTTAAAGTATTTTCCTGTTCTAGACAGTGTTTTACATCTTATGCATTACTGAAAGTTTTTTCCTCAACACATTTTCTTCTCCCTGAACACCAAACCCACACTTGAACCAGCTTGTCACAGTCTACAGAGATAAGTAAACAGACTTCTGATCATAGTGAAAGTGGGATGGTGACAACTGCCATCTTATTCTGGGTGGGCCAATTTTCCATCTTCTGTTACAAAACTGGAGAACATATAAACTCTAATAATGGGAACTACACAAGCCTGTGATAATGTCACTACTAACTTGGCAGCATGACAGAACATCTCTTTTTACTCCTTCTTAAGATCAAGGGTCTAACTCTGGCTTTGCATTTTCAAATTATCTGTGTGCCAGCTGTGATATATGGATCTCTAACACAAGACAAGATGTCCCTATTTACAATTTCTTTTAAAGCACCAACAGTGAAAATGAACTTTTGAGTTGGAATTTTAAAGGCAGTGGTTTTCTTGTAGAGCCCTGGAGATTTCAAGGTAGGGGATATCACATGTTACAAATCAGAAATCAAGCTCAGAATTACATTATTTCAAGACAAAAAAAGAAATTTAGACGGTTTACTCTATAAACAGAGTGCTCCTCTGATTCTGAAAGCACCTGCTATTAATTCTCTGGATGAGAAAACCATGAAGCAGAGAAGTTATATATGAAAGCTTCATGCCAATAGATGTTTTTTTTTAATATCACACCAACTCAGCATACTAACACTATAGTAAAACAAACATTTTACGTCTTTTAAAATTTTAAAAAGCTAAGAAGAAAAATAACTGGCATTCTCTGCCTCAGAAACTACTTGCTCAGAATACGAATTATTTTTGTGATTCCTATTCCACCACATTGTGCATTAATTGCATGACAGCAGTTATGAAGAGAAACCTTAATTCTGGGAAGAACTAATTCAGTCTGCTTGGCAGAATGAAATCTAACTCGTAGGGAAGGTGAGAAACAAATTTTGGATGCTGCAATCAAGTGTCCAGTGTCAGGCAAACACTTACAGCATCCTTGCTCATCAGAGCTGTCACTGCAGTCCAGGTTGTGATCACACTTCTTGCTTTTCCCAATGCACTGCCCGCTGGCACAGCGGAACTGATCCGTTAAACACAGCACTGCAAAGAACCCCACACCAACAGTCAGCATCAGAAACTTCTCCTCTTGAAAATCATTAAGAAATAAAGACACCAAAGCATACAATCAGGATGATCTTGGGAGAGCTTGGAGTGCTGCAAGCTTCATTTCTGGAAGCAGCCAGTGGCACACAGAGTCCCTCATGTGAACCATGCAGAGCAAGTGGCTCTGTTCTGTTGGGGACAGTGCACACTGGCACCTGGGCTTTACTGCCTGCTTCCATTAAGAGCACTACAAGGTAAAGTGACCTCATCTAAAGTAACTCAGAGGCTATTGAGAAGACAGGCACTTATCCCACGACATGGTTATTGCAGTATTATAATACGAATCTCCAACCCTAAGCATTTACTGTAATATAAGAGAGAAGAATTAAGTTACAAAAAATAAATCTGCCAAACCATGATAATAAAATGGTTTAAGAAAGATAAGTGTGATTTCTTAATGTCCTTGTGCTCTTCCTGTAAAACCACAAAACTCCTCGATCATGAGATAATATATTTCACTTGATATATTTTTAAATTGAAATGAAGGACAGAATATAAAACTGAAGCTTTGCCAATACACTGAAAAAATAAAAGGTGCTGCAGACAAGGTGCTGGCTGCTGCTGTTTACACAGCTTCTGTTTCTCATAAATCCAGAAATACTTTTTGTCTTCAGCTGAATTAAGAAGTTAAACTAAAGGCTTTTCTGATTTGTAATCAACTTGAATACTCTCAGCAACAGGACCCCTTTGAAGGTGATTAACAGCCCCTGGTCTGACATCTCCAGTTGCAGGATGACAACTGGGAAGTTAACTTGCACAACACATTTTCAGATGTCAGCATCTCAGCTGGCTAACAATCACCGTTCAGCACACAGGAATTTCAGCTCTATGTTTTTGTTTGAGCTGGAGCACCTCTTTTGGAAAGAAATTTGGCCTTGATTTAAAGACATTTCAACAGTCTCCACAAAGAAGGAAAATGCACTGAAAGGATATAAAGAAGCAGCATTCTTTCAAGCTTACAATTTGTCCCTGTAGCTCTTCATTACATCTGCAGTAGGAAAAGAATGAGTTTGCTCACATTTCATTTTGTGTAGTGCTGGGGCAGTTCAGATTCCACCAGCAAAACCTGTCCTTTCCAAAATGAACTTAATTCTCATTGTGCTGGCAACAGCACTCCCCCCTCTGTAATGATAGCTTAAATACTCTCTTTTGCTGTGCTGTAAGAGACGGCTCCAGAAATCTCTGTCTCTCACTCCCACTTACTCAGAAAAGCTCATTTTGTTCAGGTATTGTAAAATAAACAATCCCAAAACCTTTACTTGGTACAAGGCACACAAAAAGCTATGACAAGGATTTGCTCCACTTTGTAGCTCACTCCTAGATACTAGTTTTTTAGAGCTTAAAATCATGCCATTTTTGACAGTACCTTTCACAAACAACATTTAAGCCACTCTGACGGAGATCACTTTTAATTTCCGCTTCACAGGCAGAGAAACAGAACTATGGAGTTATGAAGTAACTTCCATTTAACAGACCAGTTTAAAAACTAGAAGAACCTTGGATCTTTTCAAATCCTACTCAGCAGTAAGGCTGGTACTTATCACCGTGTCCCTATGACAGGCACATTTCCATCCCACTTGGCAGCACCCTCCCTCCGTACCTTCGCAGTTCTTCTCGTCTGAGTTGTCCTGACAATTGGCTTCCCCATTGCAGCGCAGGGCACTGTCTATGCACTGTCCACTCTCACACTGGAACTGGCTGTCAGAGCACACTGGGCAGTTCTTCTCGTCGCTGTGGTCTTCACACTCGGTGAAGCCATCGCAGCGCCACGCCACCGGGATGCAGTCAATCTCACCTGTGAAACAGGTGAACTGCTGAGGGGAGCATGTTGGTGGCTCTTTGAAAATCAAGCAAACAAACAGAAGTTAAAAATCCAGGTGAACAAACAGCAGATCGGGACAGGTAAGGACAAGAGCTCAGCTGCTCTCCTGTAGCAAAGCAGCTGATGAACAACATGCCACTGATAAGGTATACTTGATAAGGTAACTTCCACAGCCACTGCATCCACAGACACTTGTGCAGACCTTGAGCCCAGTGTGACTGATGCAGGCTCACATCAACAGGGGCTTGACAGATGAGGAACAACAGGAATAAAGAAACATGCACACTCAAAATAGCTACTTGCTTCCCTTCCAACTTAAGAATTCAAGTCAAAGTCATCTCACTTTTCTACTCCCCCTTTCCTGCAACACCACTGTCTACAAGGCCAATGGCTTACTCTCCTTTTAATGTTTGACAGTCGTATAGAAGATGTTAAAAGGATGTAATTTGCTGCAGATGGATGCACTGTGACTCAGTGTCTAGTTATGTGCCCTTGACAGCTCTGTTCAGTCAAAATTCTTTTAAAACAAAAAACTGCTCCATCTAGTCAAGTTCACTACCTCAACACATCTGTTAGCTGTTATTTAACGTTTACTACATTAACTGTTAATCTCAGGCAGTAACTAAGTGTGGATTTTTTCCCCTTTTTTTAATCCCCTTTTCCTCCCCCAGCTTTTTGGCCTGGTATTAAGCTTGCTCTGAGAAAATATCTGGATTATGTTAGCTCTTGTTCCATTGTGAGACCACACGTTGCCTCGATGGCGAGATGATTGCATAATAAATCCATTCAGTCCGGTGGCACAAAGAGATCCAAGCACCAACATGCCTGTCCTTTCCCCCATTCCAACCCCACCCCTGGAGACACCAGGGCATGGGCTACAGTGGCCATATCACCATGGAAGGAGGCAACTTGCCCTTCTGGGACTGCAGTTCAGAAAGACACGCACAGGGTGAGCTTGGGGAGGACAACAGAGAAGAACAAAACAGCACAAGACAGTGCAATGTGCCAGAATGTGAGAATCTCCCATTGCCTGAAAAGGGAGGACATGTGGAGTGACAGCAAAAAGTAATAAAAATCATACAATTAAAGAATGAAGTTGAAATAATTCAATAGTCTTAAGTGGAAAGGGTGAACAGAAATCCTTATTCAACAGTGATTTTTTTTCCTCTTCCCTTACTCCTTCTCAGTACTTGCAGATTTAGCTGGAGGGTGGAGGGAAAGAGGTGAGTCTGCACAGGTGTGTAACAGCACCTGGTGCATGGTCACATTCCTTTGGCTCAGAAGCCATCCCTGAAGATGGAGACCCTCCCCAAGGCTGAAGCTGAGAGCCCAGTGACACAGAACTGGGGAAGGACTCACCTCCACAGGACAGCTCATCCTGCAGCAGCACCAGGTGCACGGGGCAAGAGCAGCGCGTGGTGCCATCCCCCTTCACAATGCAAATGTGGGAGCAGCCACCATTATCTTGAGAGCAAGGATGTTGTCCTAGGATTTTAAAAATAAGAAGGACAGGGAGTGATAAGAAATCCCCATCTATTTTATGACCTTTCAGTCATTTCTTCATTACCCCCTAACCCCTGGGGAGAGGATTACTGAAAAATCTCTGTAGAAGTTGTATTTTGTTTTGTGTATTTCTCCCTTTACACACATCTATAATTATAACACACATTGGTAACTCTCCATGATCTGAAACTACTGTAAGAATTTGTACTAAAACAGTACTCAAAGCATTTTGCTTCCTGTGTGAGGTAGCAGTAGTTCTCTGCAGCAAATAGTAGCATTAGTAATACAAAAGGACATCTTGGATTCTGTACTTCATTTTCTCTACCAAAGACCATTAAAAAAGTAAACTTTCCTAATTTATGAATTCTGAAGCTTCTACGCTGTCTCTGAAACTCAAATTAACGTGCTCTAGATAAATATGTCTCTTCATTTTAAAGTTTAATAAGGACAATATACTTCTCTTGGCACTCCTGACAGATTTACTGAGATTAATAGCACACAAAACTAGTAGTAGTCTGCACTGATGTTTTAATTAAACATCCCCAGACATTTTTCTACATATTTCTCCAAGGCATGCACCACAGCCTACTAACCAGGCCTATTTCCTCCAGGATGACAGCAACTCCACTGCTTTAACCATCCACCTCCTGCCATTTCAAGCATGTGTGTGTGTGGAAAGGCCTCGTGAGCAGAAACTTTAAAAAGTGCAGCCATGACCAACACAAATTGCTATTTAATAGAAGCTTTCTTTGTGCAATGCAACATTGCTCTTCTGTCAGTTCACTTTGAGTATGAAATACCACCACCAAAAATTGTTCACTTTGCCTTCAAGGCAGGCAGTCCACAGAAACACTGACAGCTGGTGACAGGCCCTGAAAGCTGTGCTTGCCTAAACAGTGAACACCCAATAGCAATGCACCAGCATGATCCAGAAAGTCCTCTGCTGGGGATAACAGGATGTTTCCACTGTGCCTAGAGACACTCAAATGCCAGGTGCCTGGATGGGACTACCAATCAAGTTGTCATCAGCAACAAAACACGATGCT
Organism: Drymodes brunneopygia; assembly: GCA_013400955.1. Lineage (NCBI taxonomy): Eukaryota > Metazoa > Chordata > Aves > Passeriformes > Petroicidae > Drymodes > Drymodes brunneopygia. The sequence continues at coordinate 561,758 of VZTZ01028725.1, read as the reverse complement.
GGGGTTGTGATAGATTTCCAGCCTGTTGCCAACTGCCTGAAGGAAACAACCCAGCAGTGTCAATACCAGCTTCTGGCCCCTTCCATCTGCACTGATGTTGATCAGCAACAAGGCACAACAGGCTCGTGTCTCTTGGCTCGAGTCTCACAGGCCCTGCTTGCACCTGCAAGCAGGGATTACACTCACTGTATTCCTGCAGGTTGAGCTCCTTCACAGCGTGGATGTCACTGAGTTGTGCAATACGAGCCTGGACCTTTGTACGTCCTTCTCGCCCGGTCATATCGATCTTTTCAATCATCTGCTGCTGCCTGTCAATCCAGTACAGCCAGTTCTCAAACACAGTTAGTCCCACAGGCTGCAGGATATTGGAGTCTTCCAAAACGATCCGGTTAGCACCTGCAGAAGGGAGAGAGTGCTTTGGTTCAATTAGAACTGAAAAACTATCAGAGACATCTCCTACACTACCCACACCATTATTTTTCACTACTTTTATGCTACTGGGTAAGCCTGCTATTGAAACCCAAGCAATTCTGGGTCCTCTGATGCAAGACTAATGCATTTTGCAGACAAATGATCAAATTTCTTTTCTGCTTTCACCAAGAAGTGAGTTTTTGTGCCCAAAAAACATCTAATGTAGTTGAGAAGCACCTGGAGCTGGGGGCTCATCTCTCGTGAGCCTTTCCAGACTCTTATCAATATGATGGGAATTGGTAATTCTTTTCATTCTTCTTTCCCTTTTTGGAGAGATTAACTGCTTTGTCTTGCCATACAACAGGGAATAAGAAGATGGATTATTGGCTTCAGCTAACCCATACAAGATAAAATCCAAGTGAAAGCAGGATAATTAGGGCTTCTCACATGAATTATGAGATTAACACTTCTGACTTCCTCATGTTCTTTTCTTTCAGCTACATTACCTTTGCTAAGCTATTAGTGCTAAATTGGGAATGCTCCTTTCTTCCAGCAAAGACTTACTTTCCTGAGTTCCTTTAGCAATCACCAGGAGCAGACAAGAGGCCTTACACCTCTGGAGAGCGGTTGTTGATTTTTGCGCTGGATTTTCTGGCATTAGATACAGTCAAGAGCAACTGTCACATTTCATGGTTAACTCTCCACATGAACAGAACACAGCCAACAGTTGTTTTAAAGGTAACACTAAAGCTTGTCCAAAGACAGTGAAGACTTTGTAACTCACACAGAAGAAAAATGTTTGTCAAAACCTGAGGGCTGAGGAGGGAGGCTTAATCCATGCTTCCTTTATTTAACACAATGACGTGGTCATTAACAGTCAAATATTCAATGAGTTTATCAGATTCTGAGCATAAAATTACTTGCAAACACATGGAATCTGCTTCAACATTGAGAAGCTGAAACAGGATCACACAACTCAAGCTAAAGCTTGAAAATTTACCTCTAAATCCTGGTATTTCTGATATCTGAGCTCACTGCTGTGCTTATTTTTCACTTTTACTACAGCAAACAATAGCCTTACATTGTTCATCCATAGAATGATATCTAGTAAATTTTTGTTTTTTTGTTCTGTAAAAATATACTGGAATAACTGAATACCAGGGGAAAAAGATCTACCACATCACTACCATACCCACACAAGATAACCTAACAAGTCAAAAGACACATGCACTTCATCATTTTATACTCTGAGTATGTTCCATCCCTCTCTGCTTGGATTAATAGCAAGAAGGGCTTTTTTGCTTGTTGAGAATTTAATCAACAGTATGTCAATGATGATGATTTAGAAACAAATTCAGCTATGAAAAATATATTTATCTCTTTTCACTAAATGCACAGAGAGCTCAGAACTTAAATAACCTTCCAAACATTTACCAAGTGTTAAAACCTGAAGGAAAACATGGGAATTCAAATCAGCTAGGCTGGGCTCTCACCACCACTTTGGAGCAGCACCAGCAATGATCTGATTAAGAAAAGACGCTGATGAATCCTGAAGGAGGTTATACCCAGACTGATGTAGAAATTAATAGACTGAGTGATGTAAGTCAACCTAAATAACTGCAACCATCTATTAAACCCCAATAACATGACTAATTCTGTAGGGAAAAGGTAAGAAATAGAAATCTGCATCTGGAGAAACAAAGTTAAGCTGAGAACAGGGCAAAATGCAAAGACAGGAAGGAACACAAAAGCTGAGATCTTGACCTACCCAAATGGAGTCTGTACATGCCCTGCTCTGTCATGCCCACGTCAATCAGCATGGCATTTTACAGTATGTTCCTAAAGCTCTGAAGCTTAATATTATCACTCCCTTAATGTCTTAATCTTTCTTTTTAATATTTGTGACCAAGTGTAACTGACTATTTCTGACTAAACTGAGACACTAAAATCCCTTCTTCCATAAACCAACAATGAAACCCGAAGCTGACTCATCAGGGTGCTAGTCTCCTTTATTGGGAATGTCAGATGAAAGGGAGACATGATTAAGAGAAGCTTTGTCTCCTGGCATCATCATCCCCTTTCCAGCAATACCTTTTACAAAAAGACTTAAAACCAACCAAATAAATACAAAAAAAAAATCAGGACACACCCATAGCTCATTCTATTTCCAAATAAAAATTACTTAATTCCAGAATCATTAGACATTTCCAAATCACACTAATTATTCTGGAATAGAAGAACTAATTTCCAAATAGTTTCCATGGTAGGGAGCTAATTCCAGCCATCTTTTCATAAACAACCCCTTAATCATATGAAGAATCTGGTTAACTTCAATAGGATCTCCCATTTGGGCAGAATTACCAAGTCCTAACTGCATGCCTGAAGGACAGAGAGGAAAAGAAGGACTACATCACATAAAAGGCATCCTAGCTGTCCTTGTCTTTATGGGTACTGGCATCCACAGAATTGACAGAGCAAGAAACTGAATGTTTTTAAGAAGCTAACATGCAGAAAAATCACTCTGCTGGTCAAAAGAGCTTATTAATCAGCATTCCTAAGCACAGGAATGCATCTCAGCAGTCAGCAATTTATCGTGGTCATTATAGCAATCTATTTGTGGTGCAAATGCCAAAAAGCAAGAGAGGTTTTGGAACAGCTTTTTTTTGTGCTCTTCGAAATACGGTGAGCTTTTACTACACAACATCGGTGATCCAACAGCCACATCTTTAAGGGAAAAAAAAAGCAGAATCATTAAACCAAGACTGATTTAGAATTTAGACCCATCTCCTTGTCTGGTGCCCTAATTTCTGGCAGATAACAGACAAAGAGAGAAATAAAGCAGGTGCAATATTCTCCTGCAAACCCTGGATCTCTGACAGCTTGGAATGTACCAACCAACACCACAGCACCTTTTTTTTGCTCTTTAATAATTCACTGACTCAGGTTATGTCTTGCATTTTGAAACAGTAAACTATCAGGATATCACAGTTCAGTAGTGACCCTGAACCTTTCAGTGACACACCACTGAAAAAAATTACGGTCTTTCTGAGCTTTAATTCCAACCTTCTTGGAAAAACAAAATGTTTTTCAAACCAAAAGCTTATTCTAGGAACTTAACAAAAGGCTGAAAATCAGAGTGGTGTTAACAGGGTTACATGCTGCTACTTTGAATGAAGGTACCATGTCATAAGTGGAAGACGTTACCACAAACATTACTGCAAGCTGTCATAACTCCTGTTATGTTTTCAACTCTCACTTCCAGCAACAACATCCAGGCCAATCTGTATCACAAATTAGTACTGATGCTATGAGAACCAGCTGAGCTGATCCAGCAGTTTGCTGGACTGGGCTAGTAAATGAAAGACATCTGTCTTTCTCACCCAATCTGGATTTTCCCCTCTTCTCTTGCTCCACATCTGCTTGCTTGCTGGACTCTTTCCTGAACCAATTCAGCTTTCCAAGCCTGCAGAACACCATTCTCTATTTGTCCTTTTCTGTATAATGTTGTTAGGTTATTGTTAAGTGGGTGAATGAACTCACAGAGGAAGTCAGCAGCATAAACAAACTCAGGGAGCAGGCAAAGAGAATTCCATAGCTAGAAGAGGGAGATTTTTGTCTTTTGAGGACAGAGAGACATTAGATCTTCTCTATCCTTCTCACATCTTTTCACCCCAAATGGCAGGTACATAAGTAACCTGGACACCTACTGCTTTAACTCTGCAGAACACATTTTTCCACTAACAGGGAACTTTCCTCTGATTGACAGATTACTGCACCAAAAGCAATGCCTTTAAAAACAACCCTTTCTCTCCCCTTTCCAAAACTGCAGTAATTTATTTGTCAACTAACTTTGGGAAACCACACGAAGGTTGTGGAGTGAGAAACTGAAGTAAATAGCATGTGTAGCAATTAATAATGCAAATCACAGAGTCATGAAACTGTAAAGACACGCTGCATGAATCATGCACATTCCCTGGCTGGGAATTCAGGGAGCGATTAGAATCATAGTACAGACTGTTTATAGTAGGAAGGAAAAGATGACACCTTCCTCTGCATTCCCCCACACCCACACCACACAAATGAATCACTGAATTAAGGTGCTACTCTACCTGAAAGGTCACTGCTTTCAATTCTGCGCAGATCTGAGTCAGCCCAGAACAACTTGCCCAGCTGGCTGTCAATAGCTAAGGCGATGGGCTTGCTTAAACCACTGAAAAAAAGGACTTCTCGCTCAGTTCCATCCAATGCTGCTCTCTCAATTTTAGGAGATCTCTCTTGGAGGTTGGTGAAATACATGTATCTGGAACAGGAATGATTAGAGGAAAAAAAAGGTTCATTTGATCTTTCCACGTTTTTGCTATAAATCCAAGACATCTTAACAAATGTCAAAGTTGTTTTTCATTCTGACAAACAGAAAACAAGCTGCAGCAAGAAAACAACTTGATTCTCAAAACCCTGGGTCTGAATTTCCGCACATACCCTTTCTCTGGATTCACCACAATGGCTCTGGGCCTATCCTGATCCCCCTTGAGCACCACTCCCATGGGTCTCCCATCCAGGCGAGTCACGTTGATGACGTTGGTGGCCTCACAGGTCCAGTAGATGTAGCGGCTGTAGATGTCAATGCTCAGGTCGTAGGGCTGCATATCCAGGTTCTGATTGGGAACTGGACTTGTCACAACAGTGAGGCTCTGCAAAGGAAAGAGAAACGACACACAGGAGAACATTTCATCTCAATCTAATGTGAATTACTTAATTTGCTATGGATGCACCATGTTCCAAACTGAACTCTTGAGTTGTCTGCTACACCTTTTATATGTTCGACCTTCTCACTCCGTGCCCCAGTGGTTTACAACTCTCTTCCTATCTGCTCCAGAACCTGGGAGGCTCCAGACACAGAGGTGTGCTCACATAGTTCCAGCCTCCTTGTTTCAGAGGATCTACCCCTGCACCCTTTTTATACACACCTTCCTCCCAAGAACCCCCCATTTCTCCCAAGAACCTTCCCTTCCATGTTTCATATCTCAAATAAGGGCTTCAAACAGCTTCCAGACAAAAGACAGCGTTGAGCAACTAATGTGCTGGGAACAACACTATCCTCAAGCTGGCCTTGGTTTTCCATGTTTTATTTATTGCTGCACCTCCCAGATTTACTGACTGAGGACCTCAGAAAACTCCAGATGCCACTTGTTTTGCCAAGGGACAGTAACCAACTGGGTTCTGTATGCCCATACAATCAGTCACTGCTTGGCACAGGCATGCCAAAGGTTCAGCAGCTCCATCCCCCCCAGGATACCTGGCTGCCATCCTCCTGTGCCTTGCGGATGATGTTCTGCCGGGAGTCGATCCAGTAGAGCTGCTTGTCCAGGGGGTCGTAGTCGATGGCCCGGACGTTGCGCAGGCTGTGGATGGGCAGGATGATGTCTGGGCTCTGCTGCTCATCGATCACCATGCGGTTAATTGCGTTCTTCTGGCTGAACAACAGAAAGGTGGTAGGAGCTGGATGGGTTAAAAAAAAAGAAAAGGGGGTGAAAGGGTTACACGTGGCAGTAACATTGGGTGTTTTTATGTTTAAGGATGACAACTACAATCCATAACCAGACAATTATTTCATTCCCCTTTTCCCTCTTTCTTTGTGAAAACCAAACAAAAAATCAAAACATAACAATCCCAACCTCTGATGAGTACAAAAAGCCTTTCAAATGACCTCTTTTTACTCTAAACATCTGTACATGAATGTGAAAGGCAAAGATAAGATTTTTTAAGGGGCAGGACTAGCGAATGCAAAGATTTCTGTCAAAAGCATCTCAAAGAAGAATGGTCAATTATGCCTCTCAAAGAACTGTCCATTTTCTTTCTAAAGGGATCTCAGGGAAATGCAGCCCCACTATTTTGAAATTGAGCTCTTTGCTAGGTGCACTTCTACTTGCAGAGGAAGGTGAGAAAAAGCCAGCACTGGTTTCTTATTTAGACGTTTCAGGGAAAAGAGACTGACAGTGGTTCAGTCGTATTCCCACAAACCCTCTTTCTGCCTGTACTGGAATGAAACAACTAATTCACAGGAAGATTTCTTAACTGTGTGTGAGGCTATGTTTTTGGAGAAAAATATGTTTGCCCTTCTCAAATCTGTGTATCTTTACTATTTCTAGGTGGTTATCTGGCAATGACAACCTGCAATGAGAAAAATAAATCTGATATTCTGCCCAGCAAAAATCTCCTGAACAAATGTTTGCTCCTTTTAATTAGAAATACCGTCAAACAGCAGAAAGTAGGATTTCAACATCCCATACAACTGTAGTTTACCAGCTGTAACTTACAGTAAGTGCACAAAGCATTTAATAAATCATTGAAAAAAGTTCTCTGTATTACATAACTGGATCAGAAATCAGAGAAGGTAGTGAAAACATTTTCCCTTTTCAGAGGGTTCTTTTCAATAATGCTCTACCTGAAGCCACTGCTGTGCAAGATGGCTCAAGTGCCAATTGCCAGAAAGAAATGCAGCTTGAAGCTTCCCTGAAGTTTGTGCAATCAATTCTCTACAGCCCAAGTCTGGAGAGAGATTAGCAGTGGGACACAATACATTTACCAGCCTGTAAAACAGGTAATGCAGCACCTGGGAAAGGGGAGGAAGCAAAAGTCTCCCAGAGAACATCATCACCTTGCTTTGTTATTTTAGCATAGCTTTGAACAGCTATTCTGACTGCTGGGAAAAAAAAAAGGCAGGGAGGAGTTTCCTTGGAAACCAACACTCAGTCCTAACATCCTGTAACAATCAGGCCTAATTGCAAAGTATTTTTGCTTTCTGGAAAACCTGTATTTTCCCTCCAAGCATTTCTCCAATAATTTAAGCTGCCTTCTACTTAGCTCTAAACTGTAGAAAGAAAGCACAAAAAAATAAAGTGAAGACAAGTTCATATGAATGTGCACAGCAAAATAATGGATTCAGAAACATCAGAATTCTTAGCAAGAAGTTATGATAGAAATGGGAAGGGAAAATACTTAAGGTAAAACAATGCAGGTAAACATGGAAGCACCTAAAATTATTTCTACTTTTCCCCAAAGACATCCTCTCACTTTCCAAGACTGCCTGGCTTACAACTTCGAATTGATGGCTCATTATAAAAAGTAACAGCAGAATTTCTCCCCTTGAGACTCCACATCTCTGAAACAGAACCAATTTCAGAAATCCCTTTCCACTTTTCATCATTCTCCCTCCCAATAGTCACATATTTTAACTGTATTTTTGGCAGCAGGCAAATGGAGTGCATTGAGTATGTCTCCTGTGTAACCCTGCCTTCCAACTTCATGACGTGGTAGGTCTGAAGAGATCTCACCAGAGCAGTATGTCCTTCCCATAATTAAAAGAACCTATGCATGCATGAGCAGGGTATTCCAGAAGGGAGGACCTCTAGACAGGGCTTGGACTAATAATGTTCAGAAGGTACATAAGCAAGTAATACAGGCAAAAGAAAGTTAAAACAATTCATGCTCCAATTATAGTGTCCAAAAAAAGAATTAAATTATACGCAGAGAGGCCTAAATCTCCAATTACCTACAAATGAGAAGCTGGAAAGTTCCCAGGTTTGAATATGGCAGAGAAAAACTCCTAATACCACACAAAGAGCCCTGAAGTGTACCGTGGGGAAATGGTTCTATTTGCTCACAAAGCATTTCCTATATTTTGCTCCTTGCTCTGTTTCCAGGAGCATTTTCACAAGAAAAACATGGTCTTTGATCATTCTGCTACTTTTTCTCCACTGGAAGTCAAATTCCTCCACCTAGAAAACCACAGTCACTATCAGAGAGGTGCCAGCCGTGCCTCTTAACTTGCACAAACACGTGAGAGCACCAGGGTGCAAGAATTCAGCTGTCATGCAAGGGGCTATTGTAATAAAAAAGGAGAGAAGTACAGAACACATGGAGAGTAGGAAAGCACAGTTTTTTGAAAAGCATGGTTTTCAAAAAAATTTCATGAGGTGGCATTTGTGGAACAATCTGCCCAGCTTTGGGCTTTAAGACAACAGTTGGATGTCTCAACTCATGCGTAATGTGGATGAGATACAATCTGTCTCTGTACCATGAATCTCTTCACCCACTGACTAATGTGAATGACACCAGTGGAAATCAGCCATCCAGAGATGCTGCCAAAAAGAGAGCTTCACTGGCAGCCAGTTATTGAGAGATGGATAAATTATTTGGTTAGAAACTAATTACACACAGCCTGAGGGGCCTTGTGGTTTGTATTCTGCACAACAATAAAGAAAAATGGGGTTTGGCTGAACGGAGATCAGGAACCAGACTGCTGGGGAAGCCATGCAGCCCAGCCCATCCTCACTGAGGAAAAACACTTGCAGAGGTCTGAGAGTGGCTCACCTCAGCATCTCATCAACCAGCAAAGACAGCTACTACAGAATGAAATCCTGACCCCCTAAAACCTGCATGAAGTCCAGAATCCAGACTAAAGTATCACATATCCCTTGTATCAGGCAAGACTAGAAATATATAAGCAGATAAATAAACAAGCAAGTAAGCACTTGAAGAGGGTCTGACAGAGACACAGAACCAAAACATTTTTAGCCTTCACGTTTACAAAGATGTAGCCAAGCCACTGGAAAAGTTCACTAACAGCCATTCTTATTTAATTGTGATGCTGGTATGTTGTAAGACTATTTTCTTTTTTTTTTTTTTTTTTTGCTTTCAACATCCTATGTCGTCTTAAAACTCAGTAAGATTTTACTACTGGAAAACTGTAAATCTCTGATTTCCTCCAAGTACAATGCTTGCATTGGTTACTTAACACATGCATTTCCCTTTCATGCCTCATGGCTTACCACTGCAGGTCCTGTTGTCAGAGTTCAAGGAATAGTGAGCTGGGCAGCCACACACAAACCCTCCCACAGGGACTGCCAGGCACAGGTGAGAGCAGTGCCCATTGCTGGAGGCACACTCATTCCAGCCCGCCTGTCTGGAGGAGTGGAAGACCAGGATGTCCATAACATAATCCAAGTGCCCCTGGATGATGGTTCGGTTCTGGCCACTGGTCTTGTTGGCTCGTTCGATGCTGCGCCGGCTCCAGTCTGTCCAGTAAATGTAGTCCTGGTACTGGGTCAGGCCAAAGGGGTGAGGCAAATCATCAGCTATGATCTCACGGTCAAGGCCTGTGTCCAAATGGAGGGGAGAGAAAAGCAGAGTTATGGGCACAAGCAATATGCTGTTGAACATGTCCCCTGCCTGGAAAGGTTACTATGCAATTACTTTTAAGTTACTATTTCATCATTACAAGAGTAAATTACAAAGTAATGTACAGTAGTCAAAAGGAATCTCACAGCCTATCACAGAAGTGTGCTAATCCTGCTTGCCATTCACAGGAAAAAATGTAGTTTACTGAAGAAGTTTCAATTTCAAAAATTATCAGGGTTCTCAGAAAGATTCTGTTCTTTCCCTCCTTCCCAAAACTGACAGGATGCCTCTCAATTTAATGCAGGATCCTGATACTGTATTTCCAGTTCAGCATCTCTTGCACCACACTTTTCCCACTGCTTATAAAAAGAAAATTGTTATGAGCTTAATGAAATGCTGTATTGCATTATGAGAAAAATTAAATGTACAAGGCTAAACTAGCCTGTCTCTGGAACGTCACAACAGGAAGGAGCAGCCAGAAAGTCAGGACAGGAAACAGCTAATTGTGTATACCATGGAAATGTTAAGAGACCTTAAGGAGCAGGACACGGCAGGGGGAAATTATTTCGACCATGTTTTATCAACAACTTCATTATCATGGCACCTCCTGCAGTGTAGTAACACAAAATGAACAGGAGATTATGAAGCAAAGATTCCCTCTTTGCACAGAGAAGCCAGGGATGCACAGCCCCACACTCTGCAGTCACCAGCCCCAGGCACGGGGAAAAAGAAGCTCTAATGCTGTGTCCAGTCCCACGTTTCACAGGGAAACATGGAGCAGGCCTCCATAGCACACCAGAATACATGAGAAGCTGAAGAAAAGCTTTGCTATCACACATAATTCCCATATTGCATTTTCCTGTTTTGATCTTTTTCTAGATTTGTTCCACTACTGCAAGCATACTGTTTAAAGCAGACTAACTCCTTTAGCCTTAAATACCAGCTAATAATTAATGCTTAAATATTGGCTATTGTTAATGCTAATCTGAATAATTTAGCATACAACAAGGCAGTTCACTCCTATGGGTGCTGGGAAGTTAAAACAAGGTACTGTGCAAATCTGAGAGGGCCTAGGTCCTCCACACAGTACTCTGGGACAGTGAAAAAATAAAATATTCCACCTCCATTTAGCTGCAATGACCAGGTTATAAAGTCATCACAGACCCCAGCACAAGAGAACTTTCCTGCCGATAAGTACTAGCCAGGAAAAGGTCATTAACATGCAGAATACGGGGGGGGAGGTGCCTGAGAATACTAACAAAGATTTAAAACCAAATTGTATTAAATTACATGCTGTATAAGATGTTGTTACATTCTTGTTGGCTTTCTTTCTACCTTTGTTATATATATTCTAGTGCTCTTTGAGAGTAGCAAAACAACACCCTCCAAAACACTGCAAGCTGACATCTTTGTCCTACATATAACTGGAAATATGTACACCTGGTGTAATTTTAACTTTCTGAGCAACCCAATCACCTACAAGAAAATCGAGGCCTTGCTAACCACAGTGTTACATAAACATGAATTAGAGAAGCAAACATTAAAGGCGTGCGAGGTCGGAAAATTTTATTTTTGTCTTATGATGCTTATCTTTGCATTACGTAAGCAACAATTTGTCAGGAGGGAGCTGCAAAAAGCAGCATTGCCCTCAGGATGCTGCCCAGGGCTCAGGGGCTCACCTAACATGTTGGAGGACTCTATCAGGTTGGTGTCCAGGTCGGTCCAGTACAGGCGCCTCTTGGCGTAGTCGATGGTCAGGCCATTAGCGCGTCCCACGTTTGGGACCAACGTGGTCCTTTCACTGCCATCCATTGCAGCTCTGTCAATCTTTGGCTTGCCACCCCACTCTGTCCAGTACATGAACCTGATGAAAGGAACAGAAGGAAGAAAAATAATTTCATTCAATCCTAGAGAACTCAAGAGGAAAAACAAAACAAAAGTCCTTAGAAAAAATAAGGGAAAATGAAGAGCTGTAAATTCAGGCATTTATTAAGCTCCATTATGCTAAATGAAGTTTTTTTTCGAAGTACAGGCAAGAAAGTGAGTTCTTTCCTCAAAGTGCTTCCAACATTATTTTTTTCCACTTGGACCTGGATTTTCACCAGCAAGTTCTGTGTGACAGCACTTATCTAGTAACTAATCCATGCATGTCATTTAAGAGGCAGAGGTTGGCAGTCAGGCACCTTCATTTACACCTGGCTTTTTAGCAGGGTGTTTTTCCAGAGCACTTATCTTCTCTTTCTAGTCAGTTGTCTCTCAAATGCAGGAACACAAAAAGGTAGATCTGCAGGGTACTTTTGTTAATAGGTGCCACTGCTCATGTCCACACAACTAAATCAACCAGCCATGTGACAAGTGTCTTACATCTCAGCCAAGACACATAAACCTGTATGGCATTTCCACTGGAGCAAAAATACAAACTATTACAATACTCACATGCCAGCTTATGCTTCATTTGAAAGGACAGATTTGCACATTTACATTTTCTTTAGGCACTGCACAGTAGAGTAGAATGTATATATGTATATTATATATTTGATGGCTAGTTAGTCACTTCTTCCAAAATATAAAGCTGATGCCATTCTAAAAAAAAGTGAGAGGCAGCTACCCAATATTTACACCTTCGGGTTTTAACAACTCTAGTAACAAACTCCTGGGAAGTCTTCCAATTCCAACCAACTGCTCAATAGGAAAGGTTGCTTCAAAAACTGATGATCAAGGGGGAGCGATTCTTTGGACACCAGGAATACTTGCCAGTTTTTCTTAAAATTTTTGCAAGTATTTTGTGTACAAATTTTGCAAGTTGGACAGAGCATGGAGCCAAGTGTTAGAATTGCCCCCATGGCAGTAATGCCTTGAAAACTTCCAGGTAAAGTACAACTATACTCGATGTATACTTATATAACTATATGTACATCTGTAAGCATAAAGCATTGCTGTAAGGAAAAACAGACATTCTGATCCAAGCAATTTGTTTTCTAATCTGTGGTGAAGAGACAAAGCATTCAATAATAATAATCCTTGGGAAAAACCTGCTTCCAGTGTAAAACTAGAATTATCTATAGCAGTCTTTTGTCACAAACGAGTAACTGGATCTAAGAATCTGATGTTGAATTCTCATCCAGGCAACCCCTGGCACATCAGGGCTGAATCCAATCTAGGATCTCACTGGAGGTGACCATTGCTACCACCGTGTTGAGATAAAGCAGAAGGAATGTGTTTCAAGTTCTCTGCACTGCTGTAGCTCTCACAGTGTCACTGAGAACTGTGACAATGTCATAACCCCTGTAAATGAAGTTCCTTCATTTGAAAAATAGCACAATATTGGTATAACCTCAAAAAGTTTTTGCAGTGATTAGTTATTGTGAAGTCAGAATTTCATGGTAGAAGAGCTATTTCAGAAGCTGAAGAGTTGACTTGCCCCATTCCTTCCCCCCGCTCTGTTTATTGCCCTACTTCTGCTATTACACTTCAATCCAACTGAGAAGTTTCTTCTCAGAAAGTCTTTAATTTGGGGCATAGGTGAATATAATTATTTCCACTCCTTCTCTGTCCCTTTCCCTTGTCCTTACAAACTAAAAGGTTTCCTAATCTGAAGAAACAAACACCTTCCTTATGATCAGACTATAAACTTCACTCCCCCACCCTCAAATTAAATCATTTAATACCTTTATTGGACCCTAACTTGTGATAAAAAGAATCCTAATTTTTAAAACGATAAATATATTCCTTTCAATGATATACTTCTTTTCTGATTAATGAATTCCATAAACCTAAAACTACTTTGATTCTGTGGTTAATTAAAAAACTAAATATAAATACCTTTCTAATGAGCTGCTCTGAATATTTAAATTATTTTTTTTCGTATTTTTAATGATTATTCAGGACATTATGAGCGTATTTCTCTAAATTACCAGGTTGTATTCCCCAGCTCAGTTCTCTCAGGGTTTACAGGCAGCGCTTAACCACCATGCCCTAGAGGAAGCATTACAGTGTTGTTTTTCACTCTTCATAAACACAGAATTAAATCAGCACATTACCCCTCAGCAGGGTCCAGAGCCAGTGCCCGGGGACTGTCGAGATCTTTCCAGACGAGCACCTGGCGGTGCTGCCCGTCCAGCTTGGACACCTCGATGCGGTTTGTGCCCGTGTCAGCCCAGTACAGGTTCTTGCCCAGCCAATCCACAGCCATGCCCTCGGGATAATCCAGGCCAAACTCCACGACGTGTTCCAGCGCGCTGCCGTTCATGAACGCTCTGCTGATGGTCTGCAGGGATACAAAGATACACAGGCAAATTAGAAATTTTACCAGTCTGTCACTGGGATGCTTGTTTTCTTTGTTGAATTTTAAACACTTTCAGATTTTAGACATCTCATAGGAAAGAGGATCTTACAATATGCTACTTATTTGCAAAGCAAACAATGCTGCTATTCAGAAGTAATGATTTACTGTGCTCTGTGAATGTATTCTGTGTCAATTACAATAGCATTTCACTGGGGAAATAAATGGGATAACTAGTCTGGTTGAATTAAGCATCTACATGACAAAGTGACCTTAATAACTCAGTGCCAACTTCGAGGGGGAAATATTTTGGCTCTCCCAGGACTATACAAAAGCATCAATGTTATAGCATGGAACACTATTTAAAGCAGCCTAATGAAAAAGTGCAGGACAGAACAGCAAATATAAAAAACAACCAAACGACTGATGAGCTCAGTAGCTTAAGTGCTTCAGTACCGATGGCTAAATTTAATTTCACTAAGCACGATATTGTGGTGGTGGTTCTAAACCAGAAACTCGAAGAGGAAGAAGATCTCTGGTGGCAGGTTCCACAGGGAGAGGGTTTCCCCCTTCACACTCCAGAGACAATGGTTTAGGCCACCAGGTCACAACCCCCAGGTTCCTGTCACTGGCCTCTTGACCTGTCTATTATGTACCACAATTCTAGAATATTCCTTGTTACTCGGTTGTTTATTTGTTGTTCTCTCCTCTCCCCTCCTTTCCCTAATCCCTATTCGACTGAATCCCCTGGGACCTCCTTTGTACCGCCCCTGCACCCTCAGGTCATTGGTTGTTAACCCTCCCTTAAAAACCACTGTCCGAAGCTATTCGGGGCTTTTAGTCACTGTGTCCCCTTGGGGGCAATAAACTTGCCAAATGCACAAACTAAGAGTCCTCCTGCTTTGGGAAGTACTTTGCTCTCCCACTAAGCTCTGAGGGCTCCATCGCCTCAGCTCGGCGCGGACTAGCGGAGCCCATCGCCGGCTCCCCGGGGAAGCCTCCCCAAATGTGAGGCTGACGGCTTTCCAGGGTCACACTAGCATTCCCTCGCTGAGATCCGAGCGGGAGCAAAAAGCAGGGAACACAACACGATCTCTTCTTGGACTTTTATTCAGAAGACTTTTTTAAACTCTTTGCCATCAGGATCAGCCTGTGATGGCAGATAGAGCCAGAATTCCATTTTAATAATGTGTTAGTTTAGGCATTCCCTGATAAGCCTGCAAGTAAATGACTAATGTTAGAATAGTACAGAATTCTTTTGGCAAACATGGGCTACCTTTCTACACCCTCAATATTCCTATCTGCAAACACTCCTCATACTCACAACCAACCAGAAGTTAACAAAAGCCCTGATTTTTGTTTGCTTCCCAGTTTGAACACGATCTGCTAATTATGCCAGTTTGTAATCGCACACAGCAGGGAAGTGTACATCTCAGTCTTCACCTGTATCACTTACACAGCTCAAAAGAATACCATGTCTAGAGCATTCAGCCAAGTCACCTCCTGTAGACTCATTTCAACCCTGTGTTTTTAACTACTATGATTCTTCAGCTGCAAAAATCTATAAGCTATTGTTGGCACAGGTCTCAAATCAGTTGCAGAAAATGTAATTAAAAAACAAACTATTCTACATATCCCTTGTATTTTGTAAACTCCATTCATCAACGTACTCTTAAGTATCTCAGGAAGCTTGTAACAGCTTAATAGCCAATATGGACTAAATCTCTACCTTCAGTGAAATGTCAGTCCAGTAAATGCGATTGTCTGTCACATCAAAATCCAGAGCAGAAGCTTCCTTGACTCCAGTGAGTGGAATAGCAACGTTGTTGTTGTTGGTTTCTAGAGAGATGCGCCTGATGTCTGCTCTCCTAGAGAAGAGCAGGAAGGCCTCTGGGACGATGCAGGTCCTCATGTCACTGATGAGCTCCAGGCCGATGGGGCAGGCGCAGCGAAGGCCTTGCGGTCGGTACAGACACAGGTGGCTGCAGCCGCCGTTGTCTTCTGCACACGGGTTTGTACCTAAGCAGGCAGCAAAGGGAAAAGCAACCATTGCAAACTGACTGCAGTGAAAGGTGAAGCTAGTCCTCCCATGCATCAGCCACACTATGGGTCCTCCAAGTAAACTTGAGGTTTTTTTCCTTGTATTCTCTGATCAAATTCCTTACTCTCCTTGGTTGGAAGGCCAGCGATTGTTTTCATTTTGCCACAACACAAACCCAGCATTAGGGAAAGGGATCTGGGCTTCAACAGCTACTGATGATCCCAATTCATAGCACAAGCACTGAATGCATGGTAAGTGTATGTTCTCTGCCTTTTACACTACACTGGTCCAGCTACATATTCTCTTGCATTCCTGCAGGTTAAAAAACTTGCAGAGCCATTTTCACATCCATTCAATGGTCTCTTCTCTCCAGGATGCAAGTGAAGCAGCTCTTTGCAATAATCACTTGTGTACTTGCACATGCTGGAAATTGAACTACTAGGAGACAATTGGCCAAACAGTTGGAAAGAGAGATGCATTTAAAACACACGAACCTTGGGGCATTGGCCACACAAAGACACATCTCAACTACATTTGACTCGTTTCCTGCAGTACAATCTAGACATAACAGCAAGAAGCTGCAGGCCTTATCCACACAGCAGGATACTCAGGTTCTGTGATGCTACAATTACACTGCTACCAGTGCTTGGATAGCCTAGGACAGGCAATTTAAAGCTAGATGCTGCTTTTTTACACCACAGACACTACAGGACACTAAGTACTTCTAGATATTCTTAAAGATAATTTTCTAGTATTAACAGAAAAAGTACGGAACGAACTAAAACTAGCTCATTCTTAGCTTTTCCATACTGGGAGCACATGTACAGCTTGATATTCTTCTAAGCTACAGAACTGAAGCTCCTCACAGGAGACCTAACCCACCCCATCAAGCTGCCGCCTGCAGTTATCATACAATAGGACTGGATTCTGCCCATTTCTAAAACTCTGCAGAACAGCAATGCTGACACTTCCTATCTCATTGTCCCCTGCCTGACCAGCAGACCACTCACCGATGCTCTGGTGGACGTTGGTGGCTTTCAGGCCCATCAGGTCGGGCAGCTGATCAATGATGATCTCCCTCTCTGCCGTGCGCTTGTGCACGCGCTCAATGCTGCGCCTTTGCCAGTCTGTCCAGTAAATGTAGTCTCCCAACAGAGTGAATCCAAATATATGAGGTAGCTTGTCCTCTACCAGGACTCTCCTTCCAGTTCCATCAGCATTCATGACCTATGAACATACACAAAGTTTTTAGGTATACAGAATAAATCTGCCACTATGTGGCAGATTAACGAACTAGCTGCTCCATGCTCAGACTTCAAATTAAAAAATAATCTCCTATCCATTATAATGCTATCAATGTTACACAGCACCCTAATAAAAAAGAAGAGATTGTTTATTAACAGGTACTTACTCTAAAAGCCTTATTTAGAAGATTAGTCTCATAACCAGACTGTAATGTGAAATTATGACACAACACTCGTTACCTTTGCTTTAGGAACTATTATTATGTAATAATAGTTACTCCTGTTATGACTCTCTCATTTCTGACATGAGTTTTGTTTAGTTTTAAAGAGGAGTCACAGTGTTTTACACAAATGAAGACAAGTTTATAATGGCTAAGGAGTTCTGGCTCAACATCTTCTAGCCTGCAGTCCCTTAGATCCAAGTGAGTTTTGCCCAGATTACAGAGAGCATTAAAAGGAGACCCCACATAAATACTGGCAGGCAAACAGTGAAGCAGACCTACAGAGTATATTTGTATTCCCCAGTCTGAATCAGGAACCAGTTTTACACTCTTCAAAATTAAGTACTGTAATTTTTTATAACAAGGAACAGCAGTAGTCTGTAAATAATTGCATGCCTTTGATCAAGACACTTGAATTTACTGTGTCATTTTTCTCTACTGCTAAAAAGGAGTAATACCTAACTTCCTCAGTGAGGCACTGAAAGGATTAATTAAACATACGTATGCATGTTCAAGTGATCAAGTGCCTTATGAATGCCAAGTATTATTACAAAATGTACCATACTGACAGGAGTGAAGAGTTCCGTGTTTTAAGAAAAGAAACCTTCACAATAATTCAATTTCTCCTTAAAACTATTCCTTGTCATAAACTTCCCAACATTTTGGCACTTACTCTCAGTATATTAAAACGGGAACTGAATCTTTATGTGCACATTCCCTACAGAAAAATCGAAGGGGCTCTGCATATTTGCTAGAATAAGCTCCATATTTACTTTTTAAGACAGGTCATAATTATTTGATGGAATTAACTTACTAAACCCCTTCAGTCTAGCAGAGTATACAGCATGCTTCTACAAATACACTAATGCACATGCATCTCAAAAATAGATGACTTCTCTGTGGTGACTTGTTTCCCTCTCCCCCTTAAACTGCAGAGATAAGCCATTTGTTTGCAACTAATTAATACATGGCAATTAGTGCTTGCTGAGCAGATCAAGAAGATAGAGAATGAAAGGATGTTGAAAAGTGAACCAACTAAAACCACACAATAATAAGCAATAAAACATCACCATCATAAAGTAGCATTTTTAGGAATCACATTTTTTGCTTTGTATTTATAAAAGAAAGAAAATTCTCTATTTAAGGGAGCACTTAACTACTGGCAAAGAGAATTAGTTGGAAGGTGTGGGGTGTGAGATGAACTTTCTTTGGCAAACTTTAAAATGAGAGCTGTTCAAATAAGCTTCCCCCCTATACTGAAAAGAGTCAGGAAAAGAGAAAGGAGGACTTAGGGATTAAGTACCTGCTTTAATTTTTGGTTTGACATACAAAGGCTATTTTGAAAGGCCGTTTTACATCTCCTAGACAAAACATTTGCACCTTTCTGAAAATACTAACAAATACCTGCCACTCTGCTCCCACTGCAATTTTACCTGAGCACATCTGTACAATGTTGCCTAATAAAAACATCTGCCCACTAACAGTCAGCTGTGGGCAAATATATATGTATATTTATTTCCATGGCATCATGTAAGTCTGCACTGACTTTGGCTGCATGTTAGGTGATTCCAACAGAATTACATCCATTGGCTACAGAATCAGACTGGTGTAAGGCAGAAGGGAAGTGGCAAGGGATGTAGGGACGATATGTACAAGAAGAATAAAGCAAAAAGGAACAATCACTTATCAACCAATTTCTAGTGATTTCAGCATCACCTTTTCACATACTCAAACCCAGACAACAACCAAGTCCCAATCCATACTCCTTTATGGATCCTTTCCCCTTCCCCAGCTCCACATGGATCAGCTCCTCACAGTGAAGCCCATCCCCATAGAATCCCCCATACAAGAAACCCATTTTCAGCTGCTACAAGGCAGTGTCTCCAGAGGTTTATGCTGCTTTTAACCACAATGTGGTGTGAGTTTCACATTCTGAGGCCATTCTGAATTCTGCAAACCACGCTGAGAATATAGGCTACAACAGGAAACAGATGTGGTGTAACCACAAAAACCACCTTTACTGAAAGAGCGAGTAGTTCCATGAAAAAAAAATATAAAGTGCAAAAATTAAATGGCCTCAGAAGAAATACCAGATTGAGCAAGGCTTGCATTATACCTGAAATAATTTAGGAATACTCACACTCAAGGCTTCATTACTTCAGCCCTGATTATCCAGAAGTAAATACTTACATGTGCTGTTTGATGCAACAAATGAACAACTCAGTCCATGGCAATACTAATTAGGGATATGACTGTTCATTGTCTACCTAAATGTACATGAATCTTACTTTACAAGGAAAGTGAAAAGCAACACTACACTCATTAGATTTATTTGGTTAAAGAAATAAAGAGAAATTTGGGCAGAATCTCTCTTAAAAATAACTCAAAAGGTTGGCTAGAATGCCTTCTCATCATTGTATTTGCATTATTTTTTGACTGGGTTTGAAAACAATGTATTTTCAATTTACTGTTCTAAGCAACATAAACAAAACAGAATGGAATGATTTTACTGTTATGGCTGCAGCAGTATCATATAGTTAACACATGCATTTACTACAAAACAGCTGGTCTAAAAGAGAAACAAAGAGATATCTTGTCTAAATTTCTAGTTTTATTAGTCTTCCCTTTAAAAAAAGTCTTGACCAAATATACTCTCTGTAAGTGAACAACTGAAACTTTCAACTCAGTTTGAAGAAATTATTCTGTTGATGTCATTTATTTACTGTTAACAGTATTTCCCCTCAATTCTAAAACATTAAGGAGTGAAATGGGAAGTTTTCTCTTCATTGTGGTGAAATCCTGAGGAATCAGCAGAAAAGATCCCTGGAACCCTTTGGATTTGCTTCAGAAATCAAATGCCTCCAGCCAACTCCATGACTTCTTATTGTTAATTATTTCATAATAGCCATTAACAATTTCTAATTTAACAGTTCCTCAGCACCCTCAGTTTCCTTTGGAGCTCTAACAATTTTTCCAAAGAATTGAAAATATATTTTTTCTGAGCATGGATAATATTCCTAAATAGGACTGCCGTGAAGATAAATATGTACAAACAGTATAGAGATTAACACCATAAATACCCCTTTCTATCAGGCTACACACACTGCTATAAGCTCATTTCCTTCACAATAGGACAACTTTCTTAGCTCACTGATCAATGCCAACAGCAGAAATGTTTTCCCTGCAATGGGATTTAATTTTAGAAACAAGTGGTTCAGTTTTTAATGAAATGGCTCAAGTCAGGTAAAGTGACAAGGAGGCAAGGAAAGGATTTTAGAACCATTGTGACAATCACATATGACATCTCCTAGGCAGTCTCATGTAACACAAAAAACCCCCTGCACTTACAAAGAACAGGCAAAGACAAAAAAATGAGCCAAACTGATAAATAAGATGAGAAGAGAGATTTTCACAGGGAAAAAAAAGAAGCTCTTCTGAGAAGATTCAGTGGTAAAACAGGTGACTAAAAATGCTTTGCTATGGAGATTAATTTTGGTATGTAATCCATAGGGTGGAGTGGCAGCAGTCAGGGAGTGTTCTGTTACCTGGGCATAGGCTGTGGGGGCAACAAAGGAAACTAATGACTGCATTTTGAAACTTACTATTTAGCAACTAAGACCTGTGGGCAGCTACACAAAACACTTTGCAGAATGCAAACCACACTAACCAAGACCAACCTAAACCCTCACAGTGGTTTGGTGGACAGTTTTACAAGATTAAGTTTAGCATAACAACTCCTGATGCTCTTGCATATAGGCAAGACTCTGTGCTCTTCTTTCCCAAAGTTCTTTCTTTCAGTGCCTTGCCCCAGAAACTTATTTTTCATGTTCTCTACCTGATCTGATGTTTTCCAGACTCCTTCATAAGCGATTATAATTGATTTTTTTACAGAGGGAAAAAATGTGGAAAATTTTCTGCTGTTTCACCAAGTACAAGTGGTTCAGAGAATAGCGCAGTGAGAGACTCAGCCAGTTATGAGATACTTTTCACCTTTGGTGGCAGTAAGCTTTAAAGCTAATTCAACTGCTCCTATTCACTAAATCACTTCAATTCCAAGAGTCTTGCATGTCCACGAGCTTGGTTTTTCACCCTTTTCCACGCTACAAGATCATGCACAGTACCAGAAAAGATGTTCAGTTTAAGACTACAAAACCTCACAGAAAAGTAAGAAGCCTGTGTGAAGAAAGTGGAATCATTATTGAGAGGGATTGCAAGGTCAGGTGAATACTTCCTAAGAAGCCTGGGTCCAAAATAAGTACAAGGTTTTGTACAGTATTGCAACTTAGCTTGTGAAAAGAGGGGGAAAAAAGGCCAGAATTTTGGAGAGTAAAGGATAATAGCGGACTGACAAACAGTACTCAGCTGAATCAGAAACACAGATGACAGCTCAGTATCTCTCAGTATCCCTTCACATCACTCCCCAGCTTGCCATGAAATATTTTAAGTATGTCAGACTCAAGTGAGCTGATGGCTCTGGCTGTGTCAGTTTGAGGGATTTCTGTTTTGCCTTAGGTAGCCGATACTGGCTGCTAGTAGAGGCTTGTTGCTTTCTAGGTGAGACACCTGTGTAAACCAAAATAGAATTTCCTAACTCCAATGTGAAAAATCTGGGAATCATGTATGACACATGAATGTAGATCCAACAGTTATACTCCCATTAGATTCATGCTGGGCCATGGGGATTGTGAGGCTTTCAGAGCTATCAGCAGCAAACCAGGACTGCTCATCTTTTAGCAAAGGTTGTAGGAAACAACTCTGAATTCCCAATGTGGGCAGTCAGCACAACTTTCTACTCAAATGTGTCTCAAATGTGGGCATCTACCTCTGACACAGTCATTCCAGGCTCTCCTGAGAGGTAACAGAAAAAGAGATGCTTTTAGAGTAGGACTCATCTAGTCTATTCTAATCCTTACTCTACTACTAATTTCAAAAATCTGTTTTTTTTTCTTAATACAGGCTTAGCAGGTATTAAGAAATAGCTGGAAATACCCCAACAGAAGAAGCTTTAAATTTCTGAAACTGGGATGGAGTACCAGGATCTGTCCCTACCCTTTACAGCACAAACTTGGTTTTTTGTTGAATGACATTCCCAAGTGCCACAACTATGCAAACCAAAAATAAACAGCAAACTTCAAGTATTCGTTTCAACGACCTTACTTCTCATACCTGCAAAAGTTTAATGCAAGTACACAAAAGCAGCTGTGTTCAAGAGCTAGGAATACAATGGATTCTGCTTCTGAATTTTCAAATCTGTGCTTCAAGTAGGCTGGATTGGGGAGGATCAGTAACCAGGCTTGCAAGTCATCATCATTTCACAGTACAAAGACTAACGTACGAGACAAAAACTGTCAGTCAGAAAATAAATGGGGTGTACTAAGAAAATAAAATTTCCTCATTAGGGTGGCAGTAAAATTGAAGGAGTTGTCATCGGAGGGAAATGTAGCCCTGCAATTTCAGGATTAGAATATGAATTAGAGCATTCTCTAGATGCCAAACTATTAGCTCCTAGGTCAAAGACAAAAATGTCCTCTCTGTTGAAGATTTCTGTGCTCTAAAAAGTCTTTAGTAGCATTTGCTTTCTGTTGTCCAGCAAGGCTGGGTTCTGAACACTTGTGTGTACTTAGGCTGAAAAACAGCAGGATGTAATACTTTCCATATTAATCATGAGGATTAGAGACAGTAATGCCAGGCACGGCTAATAGATTTGGGAATGCACAAACACTTCAAGTTAGAGCTGCACTCAAAAATCACTAGGTAATGGTTGGATCTGAGCAGGAGGCAGATCCTTTCTTTACACTCACCACTAGTAGGTGTTAGTGGGTGTCATCTCTGGCTCCGAGAATGGAGAATAGGAGAGGATGAATAAAGAAAAATGAAGCAAAGACTGAAAAACGATGAGAAATCAGCCATATCATCATGACTTCCCCTTAACACACACAGCCACACATGCATGCAGCCATTTATAATTGCTTTATCAATACCAGCTTTGCTGACCATTTAAAAATCCAACCTATGCCTTAAAACAGGTAGCATACGTGCCAAGAACACAAATATTCACTAGAGCAGGAAAACACAAGACCAATTCAACAGAGCTGATCATACATTTTTAACCTCATAGCACGGCAGGAAAATGCTTTAAACCTGTAGCAAGTCAATGAGAAATCTTCCCCACTGGTAAGCACAATAGCAGCCATCCATTTCAATAGAAGTTTATCAGCAGTGAAACCTGACCGAGATAAATGACGAAGCTGTTGAGCCACAGCCTGCTTCTGCCTGCTGCAGGCTGCCAGATAAAATGGGAACAAAAGCTCCCTGCTGTACCCCCTACCAGTCTCCATTAACCCCTGCTGATGCTTTATTATCGTCTGGGGGCTCCAGAACAGCATAGCATGAATCAGTGGGTAAAAAATAAATAATAAAAGCTCATATGTAGCACAAACAAACCAGAAACATGGCTTGCAAGAATTACGTTCAGTTTGGTAGCACTGCGATGAAATAACGGTTCTGAGGAATCCCACATGCAAAGGTGAAAAATAAAGAAGTATGCAAAATCATGTATGACAAACTATTAAAGGCAATAGAGGCAAGTACACACGTGTTTCTCCTGCTTTTACCCCCTTTTTCAACTGCATAAAAACACATGAAGCAAAGCAGGAACCAGGCATTTATTCTGATGCCTTCATGTCCAATTCCAAGTTTCATCTTTGGATCCTGTCACAAATACCTTTCTTTGTTGTACCTACGCCAGTGTCCTTTCTTCAAATG
Source organism: Drymodes brunneopygia (assembly GCA_013400955.1). Taxonomy (NCBI): domain Eukaryota; kingdom Metazoa; phylum Chordata; class Aves; order Passeriformes; family Petroicidae; genus Drymodes; species Drymodes brunneopygia. Next base: position 537,614 of record VZTZ01028725.1, on the reverse strand, counting down.
TAAGTTTAAAACATTTACTGAAGGCCAAAGCATTCTGCAGTCAATGGCCATCCCCCCAGGATGTCTGTTGAGTTAATTTAATCTGTGGCTGTGGGTTCTATCTGTCCCAAGTATCTTCTAGGGCAGGAAGACTGGTGTGATGTTGGCTGGTTGCAAATTACATTAAGAGCTCATGACTGGTATCTGGAGCAGTCCCTTCTCCTTGTCCATGGGAGTTATGGCATGCAGTGGCAGTGCCATTTAGCAGTTTACAATTCAGTTTTTGTAGTTCAGAGACAATTCTATTTGCCACTAAATTGCAGTGGAATTCCCTTCCACAAACTTACCCAGTCTTCCCAGTAACACATGTAAGCTTTTAACATCTACAACCATTTCCACAACTTACTACATCTGCTTTTGATTGTTCTGTACCCACCAACTCACATTAGTTACAAGGACAAATTTCTTCTGTCAAAAAAGGTGTCTGTGGGGGAAGTGTTGGTCACCTTAGACAAAATTTTATAGATCTATGTCACATATGCCTAAATGAACACCTTCAGGGATTAAAAAATACAAACCCACATCCTCAAACAAAACTAAAATCCAAAACCACCAAAGAAAAACCGTGGGAGTTCTTCTTGTTGCTTTAAAGGTTTCAGCCAGACTGTTTCAAGATTTACTGCACATTGATAAGAGTTAACAAATGTTAACCTTTTATAAAAAGAAGCAGTGGTAATATCGTAACTCTAACGCTTGGAGACCCATAGGAAAAAATAACTAGTCATTCTGAAATCTTAGGGTGATAAATCTTTTCTGATGCCCTGCATAGATGTTACATGACAACCTGGAACAAACTCATTCTGCTGGCTTACACTGACTTAAGAACAATGAAATGGAAATTGTCCCAAAGACCTTTGTGCCAAATCAGATATTTTCTGTCCTGCCACAGACACTGTAATGTTGGCAAAAACATTCTATGATTTGTTCTAGCCAGTTTGACAGAATTGTAGCAGTGAGCTCATGCTTGATCTAGATGAAAATTTCTGCCACAAACTGATCCAGCACTGAATAGTTCATTATTAATGAATAAGGAATCTCAGTATTCTGGCAAACATGAGGGTGAAGAATGCCTCATTTTCCTTTGGCAAAAAACATTCAAGACCGAGACAGTATCAGGGCTGAAGTGCTCAATCTGTTATAAATAAACCTCTAAACATCACTAAGACTGTTTTCCTCTCTTTTCTCAGAGCTGGTGTAATATTAGGTGAATTACAGACTATAAATCTTGTTTTCAGGACAAAGGAAACTCTGCTCCCTGAGGCTCTCTCAAGGAGTGCTTCAAAGTAACTCACCTTGCAGGACTGGAGTTACTTTGGCTCTGAAGGAGAACAAACAGTTATGTGACCTTTGAACACATGACTATGACTTCACCTTGACTTACTTGCAGTTATAAATAAGTAAAAACAACTTGTAAGTCTAGAAAAGATATGATTGTGCCTAATACGATAAGTGTTAGAAGTTATTTGCAACGGTTAGGAATCAACAAGGAAAGCTGTAATTCATCAAAGGAAGGCAAATCTAGCAGGGTATAGCAAAGGCAGACGGTGCCACTGTGCATCAGGCAGCAGCCAAGTCTTCCACTTCCAACAAAAGCTTTTGACATCAAACTGATCAAATACTAAACAATACTATTTTCTTAAAGACTGATAGATAATAAATGTCAAATTTGTTTCATAACTGTTACACAACAAAATAAATGCAACATTTTCAATGTGGGAGAGACAAAAAGGTGCCTTTTTTAAATTAAAAGTTTCAACAGGACATGTCAGAAAAAAAAGGAAAATCCATGATCTTGCTGAAACTAATAAAACAAGGCAGATGGAAAATATAGAGGACTTCTGTAAGTACAAATAATTATATGTGCAATAAGATTTATTTCTTTAAAATATGTTATACTAGCCTCTAAACTGAGCAGTGCAAAGAATGAAAGATAATTTTTTTAAACGACATACATTAATCCCAGTAAAAACCTTTTTCCCCTGATGACCTAAGAACTGACTTATTTAACAGCTCCTTATCACGCATTTTTACAAAGAGAGCTCTACTACATGGATATAATTTCTATTTTACACAAAAAATGAGGGAGGAATAGCAAGTAACTTGCCCAAAGGCTGAGAAGAACAGAGTTGTTTCTTAACGCACAACTCAATCACTATCCCATCACCCTTTTCCGGCTGTATCAGAATATGAACACTTAGAAAAGCAAAACTACATTCTGTAACTTCATGGAATAAAAAACACAGGTGCAATGACAAACCTCTATTTTGTCTGTTTTGGCATCTCCCCAGTATATTTTGCTTTCTGCATAATCCAGTGCCAATCCATTTGGCCAGCCAAGCGAGGTGTTCACCAGCACAATTCTGTCTGAGCCATCCAGTGCTGCCCTCTCAATCTTTGGGATTTCTCCCCAGTCAGTCCAGTACATGTACCTTCAAAGGAAACAAAATCTTATTAATCCAAACCTCCAATATTCTTACAGCTTCTTCAGGACTACTCTTCCCCAAAACCACATAGTGCGCAGGAAGTTACATTTCTAAACCAAAAATATTTCCTTACCTAGGTAAGGATGCCCAAACCATTCAGAAAGAATTGGCATGTAAACACTCAAAATTCCTGAATCAGTCTGCTCAGCAAGACAATATAACCAGTGCTATTAGCTAGAAAAAACAAGCAGATCCACACAGTCCACAAAAATATTTTTTAAAATAATAAAACATAGACATGTAAGATGACTATCCAGGTGGTCAAAACAGAGCAGCAGTCCTTGTGTCTTGGAGCCTTAACTTTCAGAGAATTCCAGTATTTTCATTTGAAAGGCTCACAGGTTTATCACTGCATCCCATCATTGTCACCCTAGTTTTTGCAGTGTTCTATGTTTTTACTTCTGTAGTAGAATTTCTCATGCATTTTCTATAAAATAGTCCTTGTTTCTGTAACCGGCCTAAATTGTTTTAAACTTCTAGAATGTTTTCATTCCTTTCTCCTAAAGCGGAGAAAAATAATAGACTATGTCATTACCCTGTGAAATTGTAGAAGTGGTAACCTGATTGCCCAATCCACGATTGTCTTAAGAAAGATACAAAAATAAGAGAATAAAAAAAGGCAGGCCCCCTTTTCTGGTCCTGCCTGGATAGTTCCTAACCTCCTGCTGAAAAGTCTGTGTATTTCCTTCGTATCCAACAGTGCAACACATTATCTACATAGAAGCAGATAGACATATCTTCTTTGCATGACTAATACTTTAAAAAATGCTCACAAACAGCTCCTCACCCAGCCATGGGATCCAGCACGATAGCTCTGGGTTCTTCCAGGTCTTCTGATATCAAGATTTTCCTCATGGTCCCATTAAGCCTGGTGACTTCGATGCGATCTGTGCCGGTGTCGGTCCAGTACAGGTTCCGGGCCACCCAGTCCACGGCGATGCCGTCGGGGTGCGCGATCTGCGCGGTGACCACGAACTGGCTGCCTGAGCCGTCCAGGAAGGAGCGGCGGATGGCCCTCACTTCGTCGTCTGTCCAGTAGATGTATCCTTCCAGGGGATCGAAGTCGATGGCGATGGCGTGGCGAATGTCCTCCAGCGGCAGCACGATGTCCGTGAAATCGGGGGTGTCCAAGGAAATGCGCCTCAGGTCTGTCCGGCGGGCCAGGAGCAGCAGGGCAGTGGCACCTGCAGGAACAGGACAAACACAAATACCTCACAAACGCTGTGCTAGAAGTCTGGAAATAGAGAACCTGAGTCTGTCCTTTCCCAACAACATGGCCTAGCTACCGTGATTTCACAGGACCTAACCAAAGCGCTGGGCACCGGCAGAGAACTCCACTCCAAGGCTTCAAATGTGAAGCCGCTCACAATGCCTCTGCTTATTTTTCTGACAAGTCAGATGTGTTTACAGAGAAAATTCAGTGGTCATTTCCTTTCCCTGAATGTATCATGTTGCGCATGTTCTCTATCCATATAATTCCCTCCAAATTACTGAAATAGATACAACCTCTTAGATGAGATATCAAATATGCAGATAATCTACTGACTGTTTGCTGCTGTTGGTGGGAGGACAACCATTGCAAACAAGCTATATGTTTCAACAACCCCGATAAACGGAAAAAATGTAACATAGAACACCACAACTAAACCTCTTTTGAGAAACTCTTTTTGGAGCAGTCAGACCACTGTGAGAGGAGCATGCAGAGCAGGAGGGCTGTCACCTTCTCCCACATTTGTTAAGAACAAGCTTATTGAAGATATGATAAATATATTATTAAGTAATTTTGAGCCAAAGCACACAAAAGCCTTGCTGGCTTTTGGGTCAAAAGTCAGAATCACAATAAATAGCTAAGATCAGCTTGCACTGCAGAAGATGTTTTCACATAAGCAACACAGTATGTTGAATGGCACTATCAATGACAGTTGCACTTATTCTCTAATCTAATTCATTTTCACTTAATTTTCTATTCTATGTCACCAGATTTCAATGTAATGAAGGATAAACAACTGCCACACCCCATTCCAATTAAACTGGCTTATCAGTTTGGAGTCTTAAGGAGATAAGAGCAGCTCAGGCCTGAGGGAAGCCTGAGCTAAGGTGAAAAATGCATGCATAATTGCAGGGAAAGTGTGGTGCAATGGCTCTCCTCAAAGAGTGAGAGGACAGGCTTTGGCAGGGACTGATGGGGGATGAGGGGGAGGGTGGGGAAGGCTTAGGAAAACAAATGCATGAACATGCAGTGAAAATGAGCAATTGCCAAGCCACATTGTGTCCATGTCTCAAGTTTGATGTGTAAGAGGTATAAATAAGAGATAGAAAAAAAGCATGTGAATTATAGAGCAACAACTGGAGTAAGTAAGTTGGTGATGAAAGAAGAAATTTGGTGTCTGATTCCAAACTTGTTTTTAAAAAGACAGTAATTGATGTCGGTGCTAGCTGAAACCTCACTGTATGCCAAACCTTGGAGATATGCCAAAGCAGCCATTGCTTCATTTACAGCAAGTTTAATGTGTTAAAAATCTCTAAGACACTTTCATAGTGCTGCAGGAAACAGCACCTTTCAACAACAGAAGTTGGAGATATTATTAAAAGTGTTTGTGATTGGTAGTCCAGAATGGACTAAGATCAGCTTTGGGATCCTCTGCCCTAAAACACCTTGTGTTTAGAAATATATGTACACACAACTCAACTGCTCTTCTAGTAACTCTTGTGCATTAATTAATCAGGAAGGGGGAACCTGTAATTACATGCCTATGTAACCTTCAAAATACTGCAAAGCATGTGACATAGCCAATGGAAAACAGGCCTGTTAGGAAGGTTTTTTGTAATTGCAGAAGCAACTAATCTTGACAATGCAGTCTCTGTGCACATCTGTATTTGCTGCTACTAAGTACAACGAAAAATTCAGCATCAAGATTCAAGCATACAGATGCATTGTGGTCATAGAAAGCATTAGTACATAACTAACCCCTACAATTTAGGTTCAAGGAAGAAAAAAACCCCTACTACATTTTCTCAGCAACTTCACAGTCCTTTATCAAACTTGCCTTTTAAATAAATAATGACAAACATATTAAAAACCCTGAACAATGATCCCTTTTTTGCATTGTCAAGTAAACCTAAGGTTGAGCAAATGCACTAACCTCAGAGTTCAAATCATATCTATTGTCTACCATGTACAGAAACAGCGTAAGGCATAATTTAAAAATAATTTGTGTGCTCTGGCTGAAGTTGACAGTCATTTCAAAGAACCAATGCCAGGTCTCCAGAAAGACTGAGTTCAGTATGACCGTGCCCTTGCTGGAACTCACCCTTAAAATTGACCAATTGACCTTCCCATTCTTCCTAAAGACGACCCATTTCAACAGCTTCAGTATCCTGCTTTCAGGCTGCAACACTGTTGTTTAGTCAAACAACCCACTGTGTTTAAGCTTTAATTCAGCACTGGGAAATGACAGGCTTTCAGCTCACCCGTGTTGTACTCTGGAACCCCAAGCTAAGAATTTCATGGTCTTTATCTGGGGGCTTGGCCAGCATTCCAATCCCTCTATCAAACACCAGCCCTCAGCCCTCCAACCAGGCAATAAAAAGTTTAAAGCTTACTTTAGAGCTATTACCCAAACATTTGCAAACCAACACCTCAGCTGCTTAGTTAGATCAGCAGTCATTTCGCTCAAGAAAAAGAATCCGAGCAGCAGAGAGGCACCACACCTCCAGGCAGGTTGAGGGGAAGATCACTCTGAATACCTTCAGGCTTCTCCTGACAATAGCAGAAATAACAAATGCAAGAGCTGGGCGTATTTATATACTGATCCCATTACTTCCTTGATAACAGCCAGGGAAAAAAACCCCAGGTGGTCTCAAAACTGTGGCAAACACCAGCTGTGCAAAGTTTACCTGGCTAGGCACTGATGCTCAAAGTACTCAAGGTTGCCAGGACACGACAAAATTAATTCATTTTGTTCCTTTCTACTGCAAATGATGCAAAATGTTATGATGCAAAAGCTAAGATGACAGCAGGATCTCCAGACTTCTTCCCTTGCCTCTCTAAGAAAAATCAAGCCTCTCATGATGAGCATGAGGGAGAGGCTATCACGAGGACAGAATCGTATTTCAAAAAAAGAAAAAAAAACAATGCAGGCTGCATGCAAGCATAACTTTACTTTTGGCTTTTTTTTTTTTTTTTTTTTTATCAGCACTAGGAGAACTGGAACAAGTCACAAGCATGTAAAACACCTCAAACCTCAAGTGCCTTAGATGCTTGCAAAGGCTGCAGCCAGAACTCTGACCTTGGCACACACATGCAGACCTGAGGCAGTTTTCCCTCTGCTTCTAAACCATTCAACTTGTGGACTAAGCTCAAGATTCTTTTAAGCAGTGCCTCAAGTCACAGGATATTCAAGATAGTTCACAATTTTTTGAAAGCCAAGTCCCTTACTTGTCTAAATATGGACATATAAGCCTTACTCCAGACTCTTAGTTTTGAGAGCTTTAGCCTACTTTTATTAAGCACTTTGAAAGCTGGGATTACAAGCTCACGGATGGTGCATTACATTAGTCCTGGAACTAATACTTGCCTCAAAAATTCACTATTAAAATTCTAAATAATTTAAATCTGTGTGTCAGCTGAAGTCAAGGGAAGGGGAGAAAGGGGGAAGCAGAGCAAGCATGCAGATACATGCAACGGCACAGCTTTAAGTCCAATGCCCTTCTAACCTTTACAATTAATTACATCTTCTCAATGATATACAGGCCTCACTCATTTGTAAGTTATTGAACTATAAAACCATCAGTGGTTGCTGAGCTACACAGACACATGCTCAGGAATGCATACAAAAGCAGCCCTAGACCGAAGACATGTATAATGAATTCCCTGTATCTGAGAAATCACAATTATTAATACATCCCAAGTAGAATTACTTCACCTTTGACCAAAACATTTAATTCCTAAATGTTTTTCCCCAGTTTTAAAGTCACAATTGTGAAAGAGCCCCTGATATGACAATACAAACAAGAGTTTTTCATCTAAGCTCAACCTTAAAACTACAAAGGCAAAAGAACATGCATCTGAAATTAATAATATATTTCCTCCTTCCTTTAAAAGAAATTATAGATGAGGGTGTGAAACTAACATCCTAATCTGTGGTGTCAAATTGGGATTCTGGCTATTCCTGACAAAGCAAATTAGGCAGTGGACAGCCCTAAATTGCAAAAGGAAGTGCAAAATTCTGCTTTATGCCTCCAGGTGTACAAGGGAAATAGGATGTGAGCATCCATGGGCAAAATAAGGACTCTTTTCCTGGAAGAGAGCAGAATGGCCAAAGCAAGGCTGAAATCAAAGTGTGAAGCACCGTTTTTTCTTCATGAGGAAACTCACACCTCCTTGCTCGGCTGAAGTCACCACTGGTTTTCTCACTTTAAACCACGTTTCACTATTGGCAGGAGCAATTGCAGGACCCAAGTAAAACTCCTTCCAGGCACAGAGAGAAGCTGAGCACACGTACAGAGAGATCTTCAAGCACTAACAAGAATGTAACTCCAATCACAAACTCATTTATGTAAGAAAATTCAAGGTTTGTCTTACAGCTATCAAAAGCTCATTTAAATGTAGCACAGCCAAACTCAGAACAGCAGCACCTGCGATACTGAAAAAGAGAAATTCCAGTATGTTGTGCAGAAGAATAAAACATTACCAAGAATATGATACAAGGCAGTAAAAGCTCTCTGGTAGAAGACTTGAGTCCTGTCTGGGTGCTCAGAAAGGACTCTTGGCTTCACATGTTGCTGACAGAGGAATATCTGGCCATGAAGTTACTTACTATGCCTCTCTTTTCTTTGAGGGACAGGGATTTACAGACTTCCACCTAGGCAATGGAGGAGCTAAAACCTTGCTACAAGGCAACATCTCTGTTTACTTCACTGTTTTGATTTGCATTATCAGGTATTAGAAAAATAGATAGTTTTATTCTAAGGTATCACCCCTTCCTGAAAGACTGTGGAGAATTCTTTCAAAACTGGAATGTGTGTGTGTGTTATTGTATTCACGAATCTTACAAGAAATAGTAAAATTCCTCTAAGGTATGATTAAAAAACACCCTACAAAAACGGAGAAACTAGCTCTGGGAGAAAGGCAAGGGAGGAAAAGATTTCCTATAAACCAAGATTATTCAAAAACGCTAGGTTGTCATGGAAACTGCTCAGGGAGGGTCAGCCAGCCTCACCTTTGGCTGCCAGGATCATCTGTCAATGCCAAAGCACTGCAAACACCACAAACACACACTCAAAATTCACCCATCAAAATCTTTCCAGCGCAGGCCAGTATTCTCCACAGCACAGAATGAAATGAAGCTCTGTCCTCAAAGAGGCTCATTCCACCATGAAACAATTCGGTTTGGGAACCAGTCTGATTTTAGCCTGCTGCTAGAAGACAAAACCATCTGAAAGAAGAGAAACTCAGCCTGATTTTTTACCTTTCTTCACTTCTCAGTCACCAGTCTCTCCCACGGTCATATACCCATTCTAATTGCAAACAGAGATTTAATCAGCACTGCAGCATTACAGCTGTATACTGAAACTATCCCAGGTAAAAATGTTCAGTTCTCAGGGTTCAGCTCTACTTTCACAGTCAATATAGAGAACAGGCAAGTACAAGGGGAAAAATCCAGCCCAAGAAACTAGAATCAATCCCCCACCCTGCCCACCTGAAAAAGAGAAAACAAATTCACTTCCTGAGGGTCCTCAAGGAGCCTAAGAAAGGAAGTCCCCACACGGACACGTCCAGATTTACATCTTGAACCCTGGTCCATGGCTACTGTGAGCTCCCCTCCCTCCCCCCAATCAACAATTGCAGTCTTTGCAACTACAGGAAGAAATTCCAGGGAATCTGTGCCTTGAAGAGCTCTGGAAAGTTGTAAGTCACCAGCAAAAGCCCTAAGCCTACGATCCACACCTCCCTTTAGAGAGAAAGGAGTGGAAAAGACCCAAATCAGTATTTTAGGGCATTCTTAGCTCTAAATGCTGAACTTCTGCATGTGTATGTCAGAAATTAGCCCTGCACAGGATCAAAGCTGCACAAAACCAATGGACCTGATGAATAATATGAGTAAGTTGTTTCATCTGGGTTATGTGCTGTCTCCTTTCTAAGACCAAGCTAAATAAACAGTCTCAAATTTCTCTCCTCTTCCCATCTTTTTTTTTTTCCTGAAAAGGCAGAGGCAGAATGCTCCCAAAAGACACAGGAGCAGAATGGTGGTTTAAAATGCAACATACTGACAAGCATAAGATAAATGTTCTTGTATAAAGACTTTTGCATACAACTGGACAACACACTATACCAACTTGTTTAACAATATTTCTAATACAGTGGGGGCTTATATTCTGTAAGCCAAACACATTCTATGGCTGACTAGGAACATAAAATTTGGCTTCTCATGTTCAGGGAGTGGGAGAAAAGAGCAACAGTAATAAATTCTGAGACAGAAGAAATGGCTAAAAACAGTGAACTGATGATTCTGAAGGATTTCTGCAAGAGAAATTCTTTTAATAAGGTTCTGGGGTGGATTTTTAATACCATTCCTCTACTTACCCTTGATAATTTACTTTGATACACTGGAGTTTATCTGTGCATATCAAGTATTTTTGAAAAGGCACAGGGATTCGTGTCACATTCTGACTGCATATAACCAACCCAGAGCAGTATTATTAAAGCTTCTCCTTCCACCGAGGGAAATGGAAGAAAAACATCTTGTTTGTGCATTGGGAAATTCTTATAAACAATCCTGCCAGGCTAAATTGGGAGCTGTTTTTCACATAAAAGCAGCAATTTATTTTAACAAGGTTCACAGAGACACACAAAAATAATCAGCAGAGAGCATGAAATAGCATGAAATTAAAGAAAACTCTGAACATAGCTGACAAGCCTGGAATAATTTTTAAAATATAGAATGCCACCTAAAGAAATTATTTCTGTATGCATTTTATTTAGACTATTTACACTAAGCTCTGCTGTATCGTTTCTTCCTCAATTTACCTTTGTCCTAGAGAGATGATCTGGATAAAAGATGTTTATTTATGATCCAGGTAATTATCTCCCAGTGTTAATTTTGAACCTGTTAGTGTACTATGGCAATGACAGCACAACATCACAAGACCTACACTTACAAAATGTAACAATTTAAAATCATGTACATTAGCCCACAATGAGAAACTAAAAGAAGTTTTGGGTCAGCACTTGCAGCTCTAAGTCTTGATCATGTCCTGAGTTTTAGAGCTTTCAACACCTCTAAAAGCATGGCATTATTTTCAGAGAGAGATGCCAGGTGTATGTGTGCATAATAAATGGGTAACAGGCTTAAAAAAAAAAAATTAAAAGGCGCTGTTGTGCAATCCTACTAGTCAAATATTTCATGATCAATAATGTCAGAAACATTTTAGAGACAATAGAGGAGGTAGGTATCTTTTTCTCTAAGAAAAGGGAACAACAGAGCCCCCCAAAACTTGCAGGGAGTTAGTGACAGAGACAGAACTGCAACTTAAATTTTGTAACTGGAGGTAACCTGCCCTTCGGTCACGAGAATCTTTACTTCTTAAAATGTAAAGGGCATTTTCCAATCACTTTTATCTGTACTGCAAAAGCATACATAGTTTCAGAATTTGTCACCACTAACATGTACTATACAGTGCAGCTGAAAGAATCCCTTTCCCTCCAAAAGCTACTTTGTGCTTAATCTAAAGGATTTTTTAAAAACAAAGCCTACCATCTTTGCAGGTCTTTCCATTCTCGAGAAGTTTCACACCAGTGGGACATGCACACTGATAAGAGGGCTTGGTAGGAGACATCAAACACAAGTGGGAGCAGCCACCATTATTAATTCCACATGGGTTTGTAGCTGTTAAACATAAATCACACAGATTAATGCTTCTGATAACGAGTGACCTCATATCATGTGTTAAGACACATACGGCATTTGAGTGGTAGAATCAGTGGCAGCAACACAGATTAAAGGAGGAAATGATAAACACAGAACAAGTAAAAATTACTTCCAAGTGTTGAGTAGTGAGGTATTTATGGTACCAAAATGCATGGATGTTGAATGTTGCCCTTCTTGGGAAAGTAGCACTTAGATCTAAACAAGAACCTTGTTTCAGCTCTGCTCTTCTCATTTTTACAAACTATTCAGGATACTGGTGCTGAATGTATATATAAAAACAAAATGCAAACACAGTAAATTAACATAATGGTTAAGACAGTGGTTTCTACACAGAGCTAGTCCTGCTTATTATCATCTGCCAAATTAACACTACTTTCCACTCAGGAACTACCACTTTGAAAAATAAAAATACTGTATTGCCTGACATTATGGCACAGGAAACAGAAAAATACAACAGCATAAATATGTCAGGCAGAAAAAAAAGTAAGAGATTGGAGATTTTCTTGCACTTAAAAATCTCTGCAAAAAACGTAGAGAATATTTGGTTTCCCTTTGGGTCTTTTGCTATTCTCTGCACTGGAAAAATTGCATCACAACGCGGGTGAAGCCACCAGGCACCATACAGAAAGACTAATTAAGATTTTTGCAAATCAGTTCCAACTTGCAATTAAAAAAAGAAAGCAAGACAGCTTACCATTTGGCTGCCTCTTCTGGCTGAAGGCATGGATATCCATGGGAGAGAAGATGTTGGAATGTATTTCACGCAGGTCCTCCCCGGAGTACTTGCTGCAGGCCAAGATGGAATGCGTGTTCCAGTCAGTCCAGTACAACGTGTCCCCAAAGAGTGTCAAAGCAAAGGGATGTGGAAGGGAGCCTTTAACCACTGCCTGCCTAACAGAGCACAGGGAAGAAAATGAATGCTCAAACACAATTCATGCGACAGCTTTGCCTGAACACAGCTTCTGTGAAAAGAAGTTTGAGTACTGTTGATCAGAACTTTGTATTTATTTATTTGTGGGAAACAAATATACTGTCCCCACTTTCGGGAATGATATGAAGGAACAGCACAGCAATACTATTTTCAGGCTGCCTACTGATGCTGAGAAGTCCAAGAGATGCTAACTGAAACTCATACTTAGACCTGTGGATACTTCTTATCATCCCTTGAACAGTCCATTACCTGTAGGGCTCTCTGCCACCACAGGAAGCAGGGGGAACACCAGCTGATTTTATGCAAGTCTGACTGCTACCTGCTGATATACCACGTTCACCAATTTCAGCCTCAGCAGATTTCAGACAGGTCAATTAGCTGTCCATCCATCCCTTCCAGTTTGGCTCTTTTGAACCATCAAAAATACTCTAGAGTAAAGTAGTTTTTCACTAAAAAGAAACCCTTACATTTATTTTCATTATTATGATTATTATTAAGCTGTTGTTTTTATTATATGCAGTGCTATTAAACAGTTCTAGTGATTTTCTGCCATGATAATGGTATCATTTCTGAGCAAACTGGGTCACTGCCTCTCTCCAGGTTCACAAAGACAATTAAAGAGTATATCCATATATTTTATGTATATATACAAAGATACGCTCATTAGCCATCACAAAAATGCAGCACAAACATTACTGAAGACAGTTTTTCCAGCATCTTGTGATGTAGAAACTAATTATCTATACCTAAGATCCTCAGAACTGGAATTAAGTAGCTCAATTCTTATTTTTATTTTATTCAGAATCACAGAAAAATTTAAGATGGAGAGGACTACAGAGGTCATCTGGACCAACACTCTGCTAGAAGCAGGACCACACAAGTACCATTTACATGAGTGCTTCTTTCCACCTCCTGTCTTCCTAACTGCCTAAGTGAAGTGTGTTCCCACCTAGGCGAGGTCCTGCTGAGCAGTGGGGATCACCATCCCTTTCCTGAACTGGAGGCAGAAGGGATTGACACACAGCCCTCTACTCCTTCAGAATAAGGCACACTATGAACACCAGTCTCCCAATTTTGCTCTTGCAGGGAAGACAGTAATTACCCATACATTTACTGAGAAAACTCCCCCACACCATAGGCATCACTACTGGAAGTAAGTCTAACTGAAGTGGTTTAACAGATGACAAAAATACTCCTATTTTCCAAATATTTGCTGTTATAACAGAAGAGCGTATTAAAGCAAAAAGCTTGAAGGAGTCTTCTGCCAATGACTCTGAGTACAAAGAGACTGCAGTCATTACCGTTCTTTCACCTTAGCTTCTGGAAAAAGATGCATTATCTTTAAAGCTTCTATTTTTTTCTACTTATAAGAAAAAGATACAGATTCCCTTGCTTGTCACTCTAGTGTTCCAACTCTACACCATACGAAATCTTCTGTTTCTTGGTATTTTGCACTCAAAAGTAGGACATATTATGTTTTCTTTCTTATCTCTGTCTGGAGTCAGGTATATATTTGCTTCTAATTAAATGCACTAACTAAGCACCTTACAAAAGACCATTGTAATATAATTTAAAGCTGAAACCTGCCAGCCAAACAGTGAAGCCAGAATGACACAATACATTCCGGTACCATGCCAAGTATAAAGGCATTCTAAATCTGCAAGCATTTTAACCAACCCTACCCCCAAACCCTAAATGTCTTCAGATTTGAACTTTAGTTTAGAAGAGGCTCGGAGACTAAGTCTTTATGTATGACATTTGACAAATGACACATGTGACATTTTGCCAGATGAAACAGAAATAATAGAAGTCCAAAACTCTCACTATAACCAAACCTGAACCAAAGACAGCATTCCCTTAACAAGAGAAGCCACATTTTTATGAAACATTCTGACTAACTTACTTTAAACCAAAACAAACCAACCCCCCAAAAAAAACCCACACAGAGGAATTTTACATGTGATTCATGGTGGGAATAAATCTTTGAGTACAATAGCTGCTGTTAGACATGCCTAACTTTCAGACAACCATCTATTCATATGACAATGCATCAGGTGAACTGTGACCCTTATTTAAAGCAGCCCTTATCTGGAGAGATTCAGGAGCCCTTCATTTGACTGTGCTGTCAGTCACAGCCTTGAAGCAATTACTCTTCAGCTTGTATTATTTTTCTCAGCAGATATAAGGTTGCAATGCATGAAGATGGCTTTGGGCCCAAACACGAGTGTGTATTTCTTGCATCTCATTAAGATCAGTATTACCAGTAACATGTAGTCTGTAATCTTTATTTCCAGCAAGCCATTACAAGGTGATAGCTCACTTCCAACCTGCAAAACCAGCAGGGCTTTTTCCTCCTTGGAACATCCTCCACAGGCCACACTTGCAGCCTGGCTGAACAGCAGCCTCACCATGTGTGCCAGTGTAGAAGCAGTGCCTTCAGCTGAGCTCAGTGAGCCTCCACACCCTAATGAGGAGCAGGAGGAAGGGGCTGGAGAGCCCAGTTATTAAAAAACAGTAAAAGGAAGAATAGAGGGAGCAAGAAATGACCTTCTGATGGCTGCTGTGGGCAGCTATGCTTCAGCACAACCTACACTAGGAACTGCATAGCTCTGCTTTCGGCAAGTGAGACGAGGGGTTGTGACTTCTGCCTTGACTGATTATTTATTAAATACACCCAGGTAGATGAAGGTGACCAGAGTGTCACCTGTGGTACTCAGCTGCTGCACAGAGTTGGTGGGAGCAAGTGCCTCACCAACCCTCACAAGCACCCATACAGGGCTGGGGAGCAGAGAGGCCTCCACACTTCTGGCCCTGATCTGGGTTGCAGGCACAGAGCAGCAGGTGCAGTTGGGCTGATGGGACCTGGCAGCTCTTTGGTGGCAGCTACACCATCAGGCCAGGCTTGACTGGAACAGGTGACAGGACAGCAAAAGGCACTCCACCCTAATACCCTTCCCCAAGCTCCTTGGTTCCTTCAGACTGCTGCACTTGTATCATCAGCCTCATTTAGAAAGAGATGTCAGAGACGATGGGAAAGTGAGAGCTGGGGATAAGGAGTGATGTTATTCATTCAGGAGACATCTCCAGGGCTTCAGCAAGATGCAAATTGGCTCTATATTAGATGGTACTAAGCACACACTAACTTTAATAATCTTCCCTGCACCAGGCATATGATCATGCAAATTTGCCTTAAAAATTTGGATGGTGATGGACATTTAAAATGCCACCACCTCTGATGAGTTGGCTGGGAAGGAAATGCACAAAGGGACAGCAGAGAAGGAAGGTGAGAAGAGAAAGAGAGAAAACAAGCAGTTTCCACAGACATTAAATTCTATGTGTGTTGAATATCATGATTTCCCAAATACAACTATTTATCATCACAGTAGTAAGAGATGCCATTACAATAAATACTTGCTATGGCAGAGTTTTCCACTGTCTGAAGAAAATATAGATCCAATTTAAATATATTCACCTTTTTTTCTACTCTTATTCTGTTAGAGTCAACTTTGTGAAGATAAAGGAAACAGACAATAAACAAGTTAAGCAGGAATTACAAAAGGGACTACCAAACTCTTGAAACAGAATAGATATATGAAACTTCATAGACAGTCTATCCAGTTTTATATTAAAAATGACAAAAAGCACTTGCTTCAGGATAATACGCATTTCAGACAAAGACTAAACTCACTTGAAATAAAAATTAACAGCAAAATTACCAAAAAAACATTAAATTCATATCCTTTATTATGACCAGGAGTTCCTCAGTTTGCCTTTATTTCTTTTCCCACTAATACTAGCAATTTAAAGCTACATTATAGCTATGAAATTTAATAATTCAGTTCACCAAACAAAAGCCACTAATAATCAAGATAATTTCAGTTTAAAATATCGTAAGAACTACTGTTTTCCCTCCTAGAATTTTAACAGATATTTTATATCCAAGCATAACAGCATTTCTTCATAAAAATAAACAAGTAAACACTTTCTATTAACCAAATGCCTTTTATTCTTGCTGCATTAGAGTTTTCTAGCCTCAAGAACTGATCAGAACACCTGCAGGAAACCCGGGGTACTTAAGATGTTCTGGCCTGTATGTCTCTAAACCATTAACATTCCAGCCTCACAGCAGCAAAGCTCCTTTCAGGTGACCCCTGAGGCTGCCTGTGCTCAGTCTCCAGGGCAGGGTGCAAGCATTTTTAACATTTATGTTGCACTCCATTTCTCCAGTGTCCCTATGGGAGATCCCATACCTATTACCATCTCCCAGGCTATCAGAAAGGGGGAAAAAATTGCTTTTAGTGCTCATCATATTAAAGAAAGCATATAAGAGGTTTGCATGAAGCAAATTAAAATATTTTAAACAAAACCCCTTTTTTTTTTTTTTGCCATCTACAGAGTGCTCAATGCCTTGAGTATTTACAAAATTGCAGGAATTACCCATCTTTGACTTGTGACAACTGGAAATGTTAGCAAGTGGCCAAAGCACTCAGAGCATGAATCAGATGAAGCAGGATCAAAGACTAAAATACACCCATAAAATACCACACGAAGGATGCCACAAGGAGGGCAGGGAGTTCTGGTTCCCTCAGCTCACAGGATTTCCTCTTCTGCCAACCTAACAAAAACATTAGCAAAGGAAACTCAGAAAACTGAGTGGGATTTTTACCATGAATGCTTGTCCAAATATTCCTATCAGAAGACAAGCCTGCTTTTAATTACCTGAGAAAGTAAGCAGGAAACATGACGTGTGGGATATAATGCTCTCTTTTCAGACCAAAGTGTTTTTGTCTTTTGCCACTTCTTTAAGCCACAACTGCCATATGTTTCCAGAAAGAATATATAACAAACAGGTCTAGCCATGACATTTCAAATCCCACCTGCAATGAAAGTCTGAAAAAGTCAATCAGAAATCAAATCATGGTTGAGAAATGAAGTCATTCTGTGGGTCATTTTTCAGGCAAACAGATGTTTTGAAGCTCCATTTTTCCAGCATTTTTTTTTTTCAGAAGCACCTTGGGGAAGAACCAAGAAATTCACCCTAGGTCTATGTCCAAATCACCTAATTAATTCTGTTTAAGTAGGATTCTCTAGCAGTTTTAATTAGGGCATTATTTGGCTTCTGCACTGGCCTGTATTGGTGAGGTATTGAAACATTCTCACCACTGACTGGTTCCTCATCATTGCTTGAAGGTGTTAATTAATTTTATCTCACAGAAGTAAACAAAGATATAAACAGAACATGAGATTTTATACCTTGTACATAATGCCATGTACTGTACACATTATAGGCAAATAAGGAAAAAACCCTCTTCTAAATGCAGGGATACAGTATTTGTAGTGTTTCAACAAATCTGCAACTTATCATCTGGCAGACAGACATGAGCTGAAGCTTGAAAAGAGAAACTAGAAAAATCAATGCTCAAGTGCAAACTTAAGACATCCACCTCTTGCAAGAGCTTCCCAGCTTTCTGACAGTTGCTGAAAGTATGTTTTCTTACAGTGGCCTCAAAAACCGTCTCATTAGCACAAACACTTCCTGGGGGACCTTGTAAGTGCATTTCCCTTCAGCCAGTAACGTGTTAACTTATTAATTAGAACTGCTGCTGCAGGGTAAAGGAAGAGGAAATTAATTCAAGAACTGCCTTGGCAGGCCAACCTATCTCGGGGACTCTACTCACAGGAGAGCTGTCTGCAATTCAGTTTTGTTTAATTAGTGCCACAAAAAGCAACTGTTCCCTCTGATAAGAGCAGGGCAAGAGCTGCAAAAAACCAAAACCATCTCTTCTATGTATCAATTTAGTTCTTTAATTATTGCATTCTGACATGAAAAAGTGTTCATTCCTTTCTCTCACTGGCAAATCAAGGGCATTAGTCATCAATTTCTGTGCTCTTCGTCTTTATTCTAATGAGCCCAACACTGGAGCAGCTAGGACTAGTAAATCCCAGGGCTAGCAGGTAATGAACCATAATCACCCCTGTAAAATTTGTTAGAGAGGTTTTCTCACGAGTTTATGACTCTGCAACATATTTAACTGAGTACTACTGCCAGAGCTGTTATGCTGCACACTGGTTTTAGTGGTTCACTGTGACTCCAGTCCTTTTGGAAGAGGTGAAAAAACTCCACCAAACACGAATAATCAAGGCTTATACTTTGTTTCTCTCTCTGCATATTCCTCCCACCAGCCTATTGTACCCTTTCACTTTCCAGATCCCTGCAAACAAAAAGTAAAGGATTCATGTCTGTCATGCAGCTGGCATGGGGCATCCCTGGATGCACAGACTGGGAATGAGAGGCTGGAAAGAAGTGTCAGGGAAAGGGACCTGGGGGTCCTGGTCAGTGGCCAGTTGGACATGAGGCAGCAGTGCCCTGGAGCCAGGAGGGACATCCCTGTCCTGGGGACACCAGGCCCAGCAGTGCCCTGGGGGCAGGAGGGACATCCCTGTCCTGGGGACACCAGGCCCAGCAGTGCCCTGGAGCCAGAGGGACATCCCTGTCCTGGGGACACCAGGCCCAGCATCGCCAGCCAGGCCAGGGAGGGATCCTGGGGGCAGGAGGGACATCCCTGTCCTGGGGACACCAGGCCCAGCAGTGCCCTGGGGGCAGGAGGGACATCCCTGTCCTGGGGACACCAGGCCCAGCAGTGCCCTGGAGCCAGAGGGACATCCCTGTCCTGGGGACACCAGGCCCAGCATCGCCAGCCAGGCCAGGGAGGGATTGTCCCACTCTGCTCTGCACTGGGGCAGTCTCACCTAGAATGTTGTGTGAAATTTTGGATGCCACAATATCATATTTTTTTTGAGGGGGTTGGAGATGGCTAGGAAAAAAGACTAAAGGCTTTGTGGGTTTTGGGTGGTTTGGTGGGGTGAATTTTTCCACTGAAAAAGAAAATCGAAAAGGTTTTTACTTTGGCTGCAGAATTAGAAACTGTTTTCTTTTCTAGTATTAGTGAATCAGTTTCTGAAAAAGATTAACAAAATAATTAAGAGATAAAATACAGAATTACAGTTGTAAAATATAACATTGAGGAAGCTGAATTTGTTGGAGAACTGGAAGACAGTACCTAACACACACACAAAAAATCACTTTGGATAGCCCCAGAAGATCTTTCTTCTTAAATGCAGGCAGAGGCTAAGAGGTCACAGTAGAAAAAAACCACTCTATAAAATCTCACTGTAGAACAGCCTAACTTCTGCAGTTCTTTTTTCCCCCCTCCTAATGATGTAATTGTAAAGAATAAAAAATGAAACAAAAATGCCTGGATACAGATGTTGATTATTTTTTGAATCTTCAGAACTTTCTCACATGCCTAGGGAAAAACAGGTGCTCTTAGAATTGATTTGTGCCTCTGAGTGCTTAAGGGAAGTCATATGTGCTTTCCTTTCTAGGGATGACTTCCCTTTCTGCCCCTCAAACAGTAATATATTAACATACTGCCACGACATATTCCTGATACTGAAATGTATCAATTTGAAAAATAAACCCAACCTAAAGCATTAGACTGCTTTGGTTTTTATAGCTGTGTAAGAAAGATTTTTAGTAGATCTAAAAATCTAAATTACTTGTCTATACAGGTCTTTATTACAGGCTTAACTAATTTCAGAGACTTTACTGTGGAATGAGGTAACTACTGGGACTCAGGTGACTTCACTTCTGTGCCATAAGGCAACTGTTGGACTCAGCTGCCTGCACACAGGCAGGGCTGGTCAGCCCCTGGCACCAGGAAAGACCAACACCTCCAGAGCCTCATCCCCCAGGTTAACCAGTAGCAGATCATGGAATAAACACCATGAAAATAAAAACAGAATACCAAACCCAAGTATATTTACACCACTGTGCAACAAATCACCAGCAAGAGATAAACTGCAAAGAAGTCAGTAAAAAAACAAGATCGAAAAAGCAGAAGTGACAGCAGGAAGCTGAAGGAACTCTAGAATGAGAAAAGCTGGAAACACCAGATAAAATAAAAAATACTCAAATAGCTACTGTATATGCTAATTTCTATCTTTGTCTCTCTGTTACTTGAAAACTTATGTGACAGGCTTCTTTTTTGAAAGAAAGTATCACTATGAAATAGTGGTACTAAGTTTTGTTTTTTGTGAAACAGCAAATGAAGGAGTACTTCAAAATAGGTATTTACAGTCCATGTTTTGAATTAACCAAGCTAGTCATAATACTTACATCCAAAGACACAAATTTACAAATTTGCATCCAACTCCTGGCACTTTCCATGAACAAACACCATTACAAACATACTGCATGAATTTGTGATCGCTTAAATGGCAGAATTTAGGAGGAAAGTGATGTAACCTTTCAAACCAGCATGACAAAGAAATTGTGGAGCTCAAAATAAAAGTCACAGGAAGATAGTGGACATGTTTCATGCATGCTGCCTGTGCTCCTACTCACCAGTCCACACAAAACAATGATCATATCAATAGAATTAATTTCTTTATGTCAAACTAACATTTGTGGTGAAAGGTGGGACAAGTCCCTAAGAGGTCAGAACAAAGCATAAGAAAGGATATTTCATGCCCAGATAAACTAGCTGAAGTATCACAAAAATTTGCAAAGAACAGCCCCACAAAAAAAATCATCTCTCCATTAGACACCTTGGGCACAGGCTAACTGTGATTTATTCGTGTTTGCAAGCAGTACTTGTCAAAGCTCATCTAATGAAGAGGGTCATCGCCCAAATCAGGGATAAATGCATATATACAAAGTACCAGTTATACCCTTAATTAAGAAGTAGCAATGACTGGATCAAAAAGAATCCCATCATTGCTATAAAACTGTTCAAGGAAAACAGTAATGTTAACATAGCTCTCCTGTAAGGACTGTTTTCCACTGATTTCCCAGCCCCTAGGACTAATGAAACTGTAATATGAACATATGATGATCCATTTTCTCATATTATCTTCTGCATTGCTGAATACCACAGCAACACTGCACAGAAGATGTACTGAAAAGAGACAATTTTGCTGTACAGTCTTACACAATTAAGAACAAGATTTGAAGATTTTTTTACGGAACTGGTTCTGAGAAAAGTCTTTAGGAGAGTTACAGGACACCCTGAAGAGAAGCACACATTCCAATTCACAGTGCTGGAAAGGTGAGGATGGTGAAGGATAAAAGTTTCTGACAGCACTGGTTTGCTTAAAATTTTGTGAGTGCCAACGTGACAATTCATTGCAACACAGATTACAATATTGCTTAAGCAGCATCTTCTAAGAAAATCCCCACATTGCACACATAAACCAAAAACTTCTTACCTATGACTTCCATCCAGATTTGATTTGTGGATGAAATTGAGTTTAGCATCTGCCCAGTAGAGTTTCTGTTCCTCATAATCCAACGTCAGTCCATTAGGCCAATAGATGTCTGTGTTAACGATAACGGAGCGGCTCGAACCATCCATCCCAGCTCGTTCTATCTTTGGCACCTCTCCCCAGTCTGTCCAGTACATGAACCTACAATCATTTAAAAAGAGAAAAGACAAAAAAAGAACAGCAATCATGTATAAATCTACAACTTTCAGTAAAGACAAAGGCATACTCTGTTCTGCAGAGATAATGTCTGTGGAGCTCTGCTCTACTGGGTAAGGGGCAAATACCCTGTGAAATAAAGCAAACTTACTTTACAAAAAGTTGAAGAAAAACAAGACAAACCCACTATGTCAGGTTATAATTCCATACATTTCTTGCTTTCCTTGGGTCAAGTGAGAAAGTGGAGATATCCAATAGATCTTGACAACCATTTCAAAATTCATCATTAAACAGCAAACAGATACTACAAATTGTCCTAGAAGTACAACAACTTCTTTAATATGCATCAGAATTTAGGGGGGCTCAGAAGAAGGTGTGCAGACTTATAGCAGACACAGCTGCATGTGATGCAGTGAAATGGTTTTCAGGGAAGACCAATTCATGTTCTTTTATTTCCAGAGAAATTCTGAGACAAGAAGCTCAGTCAACACGTTTAGAAGCACAGCTTGCACCCAGTAACTGGGAAAAACACTCTGTAAAATCTTTTAAGACCGGACAAGGGACAAGCAAGTTTTAAAACATGTAACATACATCAATTTTTAAACATTATTTAACAAGTAGTGGGGAGAGGGAAGCTACTCAGTTCTATTTAAGACTGAGGCAGAGCAATGGAAACCACTTTATTTTGGCTGGAGACTAGCAGGGGGGGAAGAATATTTGTCCTTTTTCTGCAGGTGGTAGAAGATGGATTTACTTTCGTGGGTTGTTGATTGAATGCATAACTAAACTGAAGTAACATACAATATAAACAGATCAGCCAAAGGGTGTCCATGGTGCCTGCTCTGTTTTGTTGTTGCAGCTGGAATAGACTACTGTCCTAAATTGCTTCTCATAACCTCATGACATCTGCTCGTATCGGTACTCTTTAGCCTGGCTCAGTCAAAACAATCCAGATTAGGAAAGACCTGAAGCCTTTAAACTAACTCAGATCATCACACAACCACAACAGGTCAGTATATGGTGCCCACATGTGAAGAGGCCTAGCCACCCATTCTCTAAAGGAAAACAAATGTGCAACACATTTAAGAAACACTATCAGATGAAGTTATTCTTGGCAAAGATTTATTTTTATTATTATTATTTTTATTTTTATTTTTTTAAAGAGTCAGGAAATTCCATATCATCTCTTGCCCCTTAATTCATGTCTACAGCATGTTTGTTTTAATGTGCAGCAGTATCTGTGGACAGAAATGCAGCTGAATAACACAAATATTGCCCTATTTGATCCCAAATAAGTCATTCTTCATGGAGCAACATGTTTATCTTAACACAGAGCACAAAAATATCTGAAGACAACACGTGAGATTTCTCTAGGCATAAACAAGTGCCTCAGATAAACTGTTTTTTCATCAGGAAGAAGGACAAATCCCAAATAATGTCCGGATAGGTAGCAGAGTAGCAAAGCACCTGGCCAAGCTATGCAATAAGAAATCACACTTGAAAAAAGAAATGCTAAAAAAAGTCAGGCAGCATTTCACCAGTGAGCATGTGAGAAAGAAGAGAGAAAAAGAGAGATTTACTTTTAACTGCTTTAAGACAGCCCTTCTTTGCCCCAGCTGTCAAGTCTTAGACTTCCAAATCAAGGTTAATCGGTTCCAAGGCTCTGACCAGCCTGCTGGACTGATTCTTTTTGACTGAAACAGCTCATTAATCGCTGTACAGCCTCATATTCTTCCCTGTCTCGCTCTCACCTCTCATGCATGCTGCAATTACTCAAGCAAAAACAGGTAAGGGTAGTTTGGTAAGAAAGAAAAGGCTGCCCAGACTTCACAAAACCAGCCCTATTTCATTTGTCAGAGGAACACACACACACACACAGAGAACTGGCTTTAAGATTCAGTACTATTTCCAATTAGCTCCAGTGACCTCTGCACACTTTCCTCAACAGTTTGAGTGTTTGTCACCATCACATGTTTGTTTTCCTCCACCTTGCTTGAAAGCCTGTGGGTTTTAAGGTCTCCATTAAAAATCTTTGGAACCAGCCATGCTCCAGCTGATGACAGTAATGCATTATATTGTAAGGTAAGGGCCATTCTTCCTCTTCCCCATCCTCTTCAAACATATAATAGTTATTTTTAAAAAAACCAAACTAAAAACAACAACAAAAAAAACCCTCAAAAAAGCCACCACCAAAGTCCATGGGACAGAGCAAAATATTAAGAGAAGAGTAATGTCTTTTGCTAAATTATCTAGTTACACCTTGCTAAATAATTAAAACCCAGGAGCCTAGATTTTAATTTTACCAGCAGACTCTGGAAATGGTTGTGAGCTGTTATAAAAATCTAAAAGAAAAACAAAAACAACAACGAAGTGTATTTCTTTTTATCTGTTCTCGTAATTTTAATATTACAGAGTTATGCCCCCCTCCAAAGAGTTAAGGAGCATTTATCCTATGACATCAGGCAGGTACCAATCAAGCAAAACCCACCTGTAACCAGGATGGCAAAGTGAGGATTTCCACTTTAGAGCTGGCACCGCAGTGGAACAGCATGTAACAATAACATTTAAAACTGAAAGATCTGTGTGGATAGAAACACCTAAGTACAGTAAGATCACAAAGCTGCCACAGCTGAAAATCCTCAGCCACCTTACCAGCTACAGCTACCTTCTGCAGAATGGATGGAACAGAACAGGAAGCTCAAGGCTCCAACCATGCTGTCAAAACAAATGCTTCCACCAAAAATGTCAATTTTGATAGATCAGCATCAGTCAACTAAAATAAATGGTCAGATAATTCCACACCAACTTCAACTAACTGAAAATCCTTTAATGAAAGTATTAGCTCTTACTTCCCCATTTAATGTAGTTTATGTGATTTACCTCCTCAAATTAAGAAGTCAGATCAGCACCTCTGTTTCTTTATAAACAGCTCAGCAGCACATTAGCACCATGTTTTTTACAGTTGGAAGGACACAGCAAAGGCAAAGAATGCTTTTATCACAAACATTCCTAGAATCCATTCCAGAATCTCCCAGTGTTCCCAAAAATGTTTACACTAATTCTAGGTTTTGAAATAAATTTTTACATTTGCCCTTCTAATTAATCTCAATTGTTTGACAAGCAGTGCTGTTAGAATGAATACATAACAGCACAGCTGCTGCTCCACATGTTTTAAAACAATCACAAAAGGCTGGCACAGCTTTGGCCCAGGCCTAGGCCATTCAGACAGAGAATCTCAGAATTCCTCTTCCAGCAGGAGTCTGCAGGAGTGGAAGATGGGAAAAGGAAAAGCAGGGGACTGCATCGTGCTCACACACCAGCTAAATAACATCAAATGTCTTGAAAAAGAAAGTTAAGTCAGAAATAGTGATTTTCTCAGGATTTCTCAACAAAACAAACACCAAAACCACAATACACCACACAAAGAAGAACCAGAAACAAAATCCACAGTGAGCCACCCCTTGGAAAGTGTTGTAGTACACAGAGTATCTGCTCAGTG
This sequence comes from Drymodes brunneopygia, assembly GCA_013400955.1. Classification (NCBI taxonomy): domain Eukaryota; kingdom Metazoa; phylum Chordata; class Aves; order Passeriformes; family Petroicidae; genus Drymodes; species Drymodes brunneopygia. The sequence continues at coordinate 512,249 of VZTZ01028725.1, read as the reverse complement.
ATACACAAATCACTCATTCCACTCAGCTGTAGCGATAAGGCAGACTGCACCATTACTGAAATTCTTGTCCTTTCAGACATATTACACCACTAAATATGTGATGCTTCAGTAAAGTTACATGCTTGTAACTCTTGCCATTTCATAGCATAAAATCTTCAACTTAATCTGTACCTAAACATTCCTTATCTAAAGAATTAAGTTCTGAAGCTCGAATGATGCAAAGCTACTATATACAGTTATTATTATTTTCTACCCACTGATTTACTTGTGTAAACCAGCCGTTGGCATTTTCAGAAAGTTTGTCTGTGGGATCATTCAGCTTACTTTTGCTGACATGTTTTGCCCATTCTTGTGCTTCCAAAGAGATAAATGAAAGAGCTGCTTCCCTGAACAAATTCATCCAATGCACTCTGGAACACGTCAAGTGACACAGACAAAATGCGACAAGGCAGAGTAAAGGCTGAAAGAGCAGAGGGAACTCTTAAAAAGTGATTGGCAAAAAAAAAACAACCCAAGGTTTGCTTCCTCTTACGAAGTGTGAAACCAACCTTACTTCTCACAAGAGGAATAGCAGTAAAACACTTTGGTTACAAGGAAGTGGTAGAAAGGAGAAAAACCAGAGCTTGGTGTTCACGTGTATTTGTGAAAAACACTTTATCAGGTCACATTGTCTTCACTACTAGTTATTTTCATTTAAGTTAAAACCTCCTATCTCACCACTCCACTTTCATACCTTCCCACTTGTTAACACAGTGATAGACACAAACTTGAATTCAGTCAAACTTGTGAAAAAGAGACCAGGACTAAAATAAACTGAATTCTAAAAGAACCCATTGAACTCCTCCACTACTAAACTGCAGCCATACCCTCACTGAAGGGCAGCTCTGCCCCAAACCAGAATGCTGTCCATGCCCACTACTGTCTCCAAAATCACCAGCTGACCACAGAGAATTTCAGTTTTTGAAAACAACTTCAAGCACCTTGAATCCTAAAGAGGGTAACAAATCTATCCACAAAAAAAGTCAAAGAAAAATAAGACACTCTGAAATAAAACCGGGCATGGCCATCCCTGTCAACAGTTCCTATTGCTGAAACACTGAATAAGGTGTTGTAATCAAATTAACTATATAACAGGGCATGTGAATTGCATAACTCAGTCCACAAATGTCTAGGTGGAGACTGCACCAGGCCCTAAATTATCACTTTCTTAACTTACATGATTTCTCATCAGGCATGGAAACACAACTACAATAAAATGGTGTTGTCTTCAGCTTTGTAAAACAGGGTAATTCTAGGTGAAATAAAACTATTTAAGGTCAAAAGGTTCATTACATGGCTTGCCTAGGAATTTTTGTTGACTCTCTGGATATATCAATTGTTCATATCCCATTATGATTTTGGAGCATTAAACTCTGTTTTATTTTTTTACATACTTAAAACAACTTCACAATTAACAACACAAAGAAAACACCAAACTATCTCTGTGAAGATTAGTACACAGCTCTCAACAGTATTGAGAAAATAGATGCCAGTGACTTTGTAATTCCAGAGGGACAGGCTAAAATGAAGAAACAAGTCATGTAATATCTTCAAAGTCAGTCATGAAAAGGCTAATTGTTCCCATAGATTTTTCTTATTGTTTCTAAAAAAAGGACCCAGAACTTTTCCATCATAAAAACATTAGTCAAGCATTCACTCAACATATGTTTGACAAGCTTTGTCTTACATTCATGTGAACTTCTTGACCATGTCAACACCAAAGGAAACCTACCTAGAGGCAACAGAACATCATGAAAATGGCAAGTTTCATGGCTCACAAGAACCATTCATTTTTTTTCCCTACTTGAGTCGGTAGTTGCGAATTTAGGAATGACAATTCCTGATCAAATTTAGTCCTGGAAATCAGCAATAGAAGAATCATGCCAAGTCATTAATGAGTTTAAGATCAGACAGGCAGCACTCAAGTCAAGGTTTAAGCATCAAGTAACTCCCATAGATCACCTTCCACTTGATTTCAGGAGTGTTCCCATCAAGTCTGTTTAACTGTTCAGGGTCACTGTCTTTTGTTTTGTCTTTTCTTTCCTTATATATAGGACCTGCTAGTCGATAAAGAGCTGCCAGGCAGCATTTTTCAACACAACAAATTTTACCTTTGATCTCCATAAATTTACTTTTAGAGTATCTTAAGCAGTTTCTCTCTCCATCTTTTCCAAACATACTGATACCTGTTCCAATCCCTTAGTTCCAGGACCACAAAGTGTGAGGTAAAACAAGCAGCGAGAAACATGTTTGTGAAGGCCTCCAGATTAAACTCCCAAGGCTTTGCAGATTCTGAAAGACCTACACCCAAACCAAGCTGTTCTGTAACTCTATTCAGTTTTTAATGGGTTGGCTTCTGCAACACATTTCAAGCACTTCTGATTCATAGATCGTTTGGTGTATGTACTGCTAACACTATACTGGGGAACTCTACAGACAAAATATTCAGCAGTTGTTTGCAGAGGGCCAGGCTTTGAAAGCAGGAGAGTGACAAAAAACTTTAAAAGGAGCCAAAGCTCAAAAATCTAAAACCTCCCACCCTGTTGCACAGGTGGCCCTTTGGCATCCTATTCATACTGGAGAAAATGGGAAGACAATCTCTTTATGGATGACCATAAAGCCTACCAAAACACAAAAATTACCAAGCCTTTCTTCCAGCCACTGCTTGGCTCTATTTCAGGTATGTCCTGCTCTACATTTAAAAGTGCTGATGCATAGAAATCCTCCATATTCTGGATTTTCCTTTTTTAACTCTCATAAGCTAATTATCTGTGAGTGACCAGTTGATAGCAGCCACTTAGTTATGAAGGGGGATACAGAGAAAACAGAACTTGCAACAATAGGGTCACAGCTCAATGAGAATCTGCCCCAGACAGGGAAAATCATGACTGGAAGCAAGGAGAACCTGTTTATATTTCATGGCTATCAATAAGGCCACCCTTTCTTTACTTACACAGGGGGCAAAATGCTCTGGTTATACAAGCTGATGAATGATCACCATTTTTAATTATGTTAAAACAAATACATTTATATTAAGGACTGAGTTTTTCAAGTCTCATTTGCCTCAGTTTAGAAACTCAGTTTTCCAAGCCTCATTTCGGCCTTGAAATAGAAGAACCTTTTTATTATGCAAGGAGACAATTCTTCTCAAGTTAAGTAACAAATTTCTGTCAAACCTCAAGAACACATTGTACTTTCATGCTTTCACAGTATCCATCATTTAAATCCAAGTTTGGTTTGTAGTTATAAAATGTTGATTAGGACTATATAATTTATTTAATGCTAAAGCTTTTAGTGGCTATGAGCAGCAATCAGACCTTTACTGAAGCAAATCTCTGGTTACAGCATTGACTGGTTGGCCAAGCCATCCTATGCCTGCCAGCTCAGCACTGAGGGCTGGCTTGGACAGCACATCCAGCAATCCTTCTGCTCAGTCAAGAGACTGCCTTTACACGTGTGTAGAGAGAGGGCAACAGAAATGCTCAGTCAGAACCTCCAGCTACCACTGCTGGCCACAGCAAGCACATTATAAAATACTGATTAAAAGAGCAGGTCATCCTATTGCAACAGAACAATGAATTGTTTAATCGGGAAAGCACGGTAAAATTACAGCACAACCTGTGCTTTTATACAGCTAACAGAGCATTTCTGTGGCATCTCATGAGCAGGTGAAGCACCAGTTTACCAACATAAGCAGGGACAATAAAACCAGACAATTCTGGACTGTTAATAACTGCTCAACCTCCATCACATTTCAAGTGGTTACAATAAGAAATAGGCAAGTTTTGTTTTACATATCTGAAAGCTCTTCCAGGATGTTCTTCCAATTCAAGACCCACTAGAGCCCACTACTTTATAAACCATATATTCCTCTTGAGTAATTTCCCTCATCCGCTTAATTTTTATGCCAGGCTAACCAGGCTTACAAGCAGATCTAAACAGGTACTTACAGAAACAATTTTTTTTAGCATATACAAGAAAAATGCATGCTGAAAAATCATAGAAATATCAAACCAGTATATTTTAGTACAAGAGTAAGCTTGCCAAAATTTAACGTGGAGGTTACGTCATGATATAAGACATAGGTTTTATCCTATGACAAATATCTTGTTTATAGTAGAAGAATCTGCTTCTACTCGAGAATTAAAGACATTTTACATGCTTCACTACAATACACAGCAAAAGAATCACACAAGCTTAATTTGCAAGACAGTTTTCTTGCTTTTTAAGGGAATTTTTAAACAATGTGCTAGAGCAGACATCTTACTTATCCTCTGAATAAGAAAAATAAGTTTCACACTTAACAGAGACTTACTTAGAAAAAAGCTCTTCGACTTAACAGTGGTTTAGCTGCATAATTTCCTATCTTTACTACTTCTTGCTTGAAGTGACAGAGAAAACTTAATACAACTAATACTTTATGCTGAAACATGGAATTAAGATGTAAAAGTGAGAAACGACATGGTTCCCATGAGAAATGAAAATGAGAAATGAAAATGTAAAGTATGTGTTAAACAACCCTGGGGAAAGAAAGGAGGCGGGGGAAGAGGGTGGAAGAGAGAGGCCCAGAGTGCTGACTTTATTTTTTTTTTTTTTCCAGAAGAGTGGTATTAGAAGGATTCTAATTAAACCATTAAGGTCCAGAAAATGTGTTACTATTCTTTATATTTCTACTCATCAGTTCAAGGGGAAAAAAAGGGTTCCCTATTTATGGGCACTTGGGGTTTGCCGTTTGTGTTTGGTGTTTTAGTTGGGGTTTTTCAGAGGGGCGAGATGTTCTGTCAGTTTGTTTGGATTTTAGGTTTTAAGGTACCAACACAATTAGACTGTTTCAAATATGAGATACAATTAACTAGACACAGACACCACAAACACATATTACATATACCTACTCACCCACACATATGCATTTAAAGTACATAGTTTAAAATCTAGAGCAATACTGTGGAACTGCATCGCTGGCCCATCTAAAGTGACTCTGCTCCCACTGACAAGGCTCTGGTTTTTCCTATTACTTTCCTTCATTACACAACACCCACAACTGGGCTAGGTGTTTTAAAAACAACTTGGAAGGGGGAATCCACTAAGAAAGAAACAGACTGAGCAGAAACTCACAACTTAGGCTACAAAGCTTCTTCCTCTACAAAGAATTAAAAGGAGTAATTTCTTTCTCCAAGCATCAAGCAGAAGTCCAAAGCAGCAACTTTTGCTTTGCTCAGCTGATTTTTAAGACATATATACACAGATCCCGAAATGGTAAAATAGTACTGATTCAGATATAGGCTCAACTAACAACCCTGGCACTCTGTAATGTGAACCAACTCTCATCTGCTTCTGTCCCGGGGTCACTGCACAAGTTCTCAAAATGCTTATTTAGGTATTTTACTAGGCCACCTCAATATTTGTCCTAGTTTTTTTTACTTTGGCTGCTTCCCTAGAAACTGCATGGACTTTCCTTTAAAGCCCCTCTGCTTCCTTAACAAGCAATGCTACTTTGGACTTTTCAAGCAAGAACATAGAATGAACAACTTATCAGATTATAACTCTCTGCTGTAAATTAATACAGTCCCTTTGAGTTCCTATTAAGTTATTAAAAGTTATCTTAGGACTATTTTCATTTTTAAAAGTGTGTGAAAAAAATTTTTTTAATTAACATCATGCATAACAGAAGCTTAAAATCATAACTTTTCTTTTTTTAAATACAACAGGTCTTCATAGTCTAGACTTGGATGCTAAGTTATAATTGCAGGGACTGAAAATGCAGATACAGAGGCCTGCCCAAAGATTCATCACCAGATGTTATTCATGCAGAGCAGAAATTACTACCTCACTTTAAATACTTCGTTCTAACTTATTAAATAAACACTGCAGGCAAGTATCTGAGGTATACTTTGATACATGGATACTTTACAGCAAGTTGCACAAAGTTAACTAATTCCTGTCACCCTTATCACTGCAACACTGAGCTGCTGAAGGACAGTACAAATCAGACTCTTGAAGGTTACCTTAAATTGTCAATAGATCATCATTTTGCATACCATATTTACATGTCTCTCCCAAAGAAGTCTGATACTGAAGATAAAGTGAAAAAAAGCCAAACAACTTAAGTGTTCTGACAAACTCTACAGTGCTGCAAGATGCTACTGACTTTCACAGGAAGGTTTGCAGGAGGGAAAGCACAGCTCTCGACTGATCCTCTCCAAAGTCCTGTTTTGTATCCCAAGAACTGAATGAAGGAGGTGGGGATTTAAGACTATTTTCAAACTTGCCTACAGCTAAAAATCTCTACAACTTTGTTACACGAGTCTATAAGAAAAATGTTTGTCCTGCACTAATCAATGCTGTGCACTCTAGTTTGATTTCTAGCAAGCTAAATCTCTCCCACAAGGGGAAAACGACATAAAACACCTGCAAAATAAAGAAAATATATTAGCAAGCATAATCCACCGAGTTTCTGGCAACCTCTGGCAGTAGGGTGAGGACAGGCAGACAGTGGCAGTAACATCTAAAACCAGCACAGCAAGATTTACAAGAGAGGTCACCTCTCCAAGTCCTCACTGTTTTAAATATGTGGGTTTCTGGTTACCTTCCTTCACCTCCTCCTTCACATGAGGAGAGAGATGAGGAAAACATTAACATTTTGAGCTGTACAATAAAATGACGCCTTTACAATTTCTGCATCTATCCAACATGAAAATATCCTAGCACAGGATTAGAAACTAGCATCATATGGACCATACATGACCAATCTCAAACAAACTTTGCAAAGTTTTAAGAGAGGAACTTTGAAAATTATCATCCTGTCAATGAGACTAAAAAAAAAACCCTAAAGAAAAAGAAACAAACAACCCCCTAGAGTTAAAAGTCAAAGCTATTACAGTAAATGAATAGTCTGATCTTGTTCCCAGTAGCCACAAAGACCTTAATAGGATCAAGAGCCAAACTCCAAACAGCTCATACTTGAGAAGCAAAGGGAGCCAGAGTAGTTCTGGGGCAGGAGATGGCAAGGACATTCCAGATGCTGTGCCAGGCTCTTGCAGGATGAAGCACTGCATCCTGCTGGGTTTTGAATCACACAGTATAATCCTGGCCTAGGCAACCTCCTCTGCTTTGAGAGCCCCTTTCTGGAGATTCAGGTCACCCAGCAGTGCCTGTGCAAGGATCACCCAGCTATGGGTGACAGCAGAGCTGCATTTTAGATCTTCCCTGAGTTACATGCAGCCCCAAGAGGCAGGGCAGCCCACTCTCGATGCAGTTTCATCAGGACAACCTCTGCAAAACTCTTACAATCTATAAGTAACCAAAAAGTACCTTGTGGTTTGTTTAATATCCTAGCTATTATCTGCATTTAGTGATGTATTTGCAATCATCAACATCATCTGATCAACAGATCCTCTATAGGTGAAGAAAGATTAAATACACCTTATAAATCTCTGTGCTACAATCACAGGAGTCTGCAGATTTCATATCACTTGCCTACATGTCACCTGTAAAGCCTCAAAATTACCTCCTTAGTACACAGGCCAGGCTACACAGCAAATGATCAGCTGAGTACACTGATCTGTCACCTGTGAAACATTACTGTCAGCAGAGGAGCAGCAGAAAGATTTCCAGTCAGAAACAATCTGCTCCAGGGAGAGGTGGCATCAAGCAACAGAAGGTATGAAGCAAAGCCTTCAGTTATTTGCATTATTTTGGGAATTTACATCCAAAGTGCTGTTTTATGTAATGTTAACTTGCCTGAAAATGAAAATATACTGTACAAGTGAATTTACAAATTCTGAATTTTTTTCATTTTTAAAATGTTTTTTCCCAAAATCAAAGGTACTGTAATTGTTATTAGAAGTGTCCATTTCCCTTTCCTTATTCTGTTGGGTAACATCTACCACTCAGCAAAAGTACTACCACTTCCCACAAATCTTTTGTTAAAATGTGCAGATGCAAGGCCTGTACTGCAGTTGCTTTTGTGCTTGATACGCTCGGACACCAGTTTCCAACTTTCAAAAAACCAAAAGAAGTAGGTCCATAAAGAAAGTATGTGTTGACTGCAAAATTTTGCATGGAAAAAAATGCAAGTCTGCTGGGGGAGGGGTATCCATTAAACCTGAAGATCTTCCCCAACATTCAAAGCACTTCATCCAGAAATCAACTTCAGCTGCCATAAAAAGTATTGTAGCTCTTTGTACTCTAATTCCATTCATTAACCAAAACCCTTTACAACCCAAAAGTTTTACAAGACCTTAACAATTAAGGTAACTCTATATAGTCACTTGATTTAAAACATGTCCTGAAAAGCAAGCAATTAGTCACCACTTCTAGGAGGCACTTAAAATTCCCTTTGTGGTGAACAATACACTAGAAGTGAGAAAAGCCAGTTCACTCTGATAGTGCTTTTTAGGAAGAAAGCTGATCAAGTTGTCTACAGGGTAATTTTTGGGGAATTGAAACTATGGTAATGAATTCTTTACCATATGAACAAAAGGGCTGCACAAATTAAAAACCAAAAATAAACAAACATACCAACCCCCCCAACAAAAAAAAAACCCAACACCACAAGAAAACAGCAGTACAAATATACAATACTGCACTTTAAAGTGGTACTTGCTCAAGAATCTGGATATGCCTTTTTTTTTTTCCCATCTTGAGTGCTGAAGCAGAAAAATCTCTTTTCCACTTGCTCAACTTTCACGTAAGCTGCTCTTAAATACAGTGCTCTCCTGCACTTGGTGATCTAACACCTGGTCTTCTCCTGGTAAAAAGTCACCATTAAGCTGACAGTGTTATCCCCAGCTGCAGATCTCATTAAAAAGGGTCTCGTGTTTAACACCAGCCAGGAATAAACAGTTTCAGAAAAGGATGGATAGGACCAAGGAGCCTTCCTGAAACCTGCCAGCTCACTAACCCTAACAGATTTGCTTTACTTTTGACCTAGTTCATTTTTTATATTTCATGTATTTTCCTCTTAGTGTAAAGTATTAAGAAAGAGTAAAGAGTATGCAAACATCGAGTTGGGACTGCTGAGCATATCACTCTGCACATTCAGAAAATACAAATACTGTTCTAGAAAAAGACCAGCTGGCCTCACAACAGAGCTTTACTCCTAACCAACAAGAATCTCAGTCTCTCTGGTTACAAGCCAAATCAAAGCCACTTTGACTGTGGTTTTCCTTCCTTTTTCTCACACTTTTGGGATGGAGGGTAGAAAAGGAATGAACATTACACTTCTCTTACACTCCTTAATGGTTTTAGAATCTAATAAAATATAACTAACACTCATTGGCTCCAGTTTACAACTTGTAAATACACAGGAAGAGCATACATTCATCTTTTTGTTATTTCCACAGCTTGAAATACATGTACTGGAAAATAAGCATGTTTTCTGTTTATAAAGTGTCAAAGTACTATTGAAACTGTAGAAGAAAATATTCAAGATATGGTATTTCTATGAAGTTCAGGAAAGAAGGCGTATTTTGCAGAGATTTTCTTTTTTTGGAGAAAAAAAGCCAAGCAAAAATTATAATGCAAAGAAGTGGCAATCAGCAAAGCCCAACCCTCATCTTTCCAAAGAAACAGGACACTGATTTCTCCACCCCAGAAAGGAGTTGGCTGAAAAACATATGTGAAATCCAGTACAATAGATTAACTTTCTTGCTTGTTCAAGTTAAAAAAAAAAGATAGTAAAAACAAGTTCTATGCTACAGATTTAGAATATTTTCAAAACGTTACACAGCATCAAGGATATTCCATTAGTATTCCACTTTGGCTCTCCCAAGCACTTTGTCACAGAAGACTGCCCGTGGGGTAACCTCAAGCCAGCCATTTACGTAACATCATCAAAACTCTGCTGAATTTTCCATTGTTGGCAAACACTGCTTTGTCCCAAGAACAGAGCAAAAAGAGCCACATCCAGGGACTCAAATGGGAGCTGAGAAAATAACATCAATTATAGGAGGAGCTCAGACAAAACCACAGAATTTTTTAAAACAGGAGTTCCCCCAAGGGTGGGGAAAGGAGCCTCTCTTGGAAATTTTCTGATTAAGCTTCAAAACACATCTCAAGTTGTTATTAATACAGTATGTTGACTTCTCCCATTTCATCAGATGCTTCAATAAAACACGAATATCAACAACGAATAAAGTTCCAAAAATTTTCATTTCCTGACACTTCAGAGGGACACAAGTCTGTCTGTCCACAGGCAGCTGACAGCCTTTTGTGCAAAGCAGATTGTATTACTCCTCCATTTCTGCTGATCTTCTGCACTACAGCCAAACTAAGTTTCTAGTACTGTTTTTTAAAGTCTGATGATTCCTGATTGTTCACAAACCAATATGATTTCAGATGTTTGCAAATGACAGCAATAGAACGAGAAACAAATGATGCAAAATGGCTTAGGATAACTTTGACAACAGCACTTGAAATCATTTAACAAACAAGAAATAGTACAAATTTTGCTACTTGTAACTATTTAAAAAAAGACTTACCCTCTTGCAGGATCCAAGGCGATTGCTCTGGGTTGATCCAATTCTTGCCAAAACAAAACTTTCCTCAGTGATCCATCTAAGTTAGAAACCTCAATCCGATTTGTTTCCGAATCTGTCCAGTACAACTTCTCCCCCAGCCAGTCACAGGCCAGCCCGTCGGGCGACAGAAGTCCAGAAACGACCACGTTTTGTACACTCCCGGATTTGTTGAACTCTGTCCGTTTGATGGCTTCCTCACTGACATCACTCCAGTAAATCAAGCCCTTGAGGAACACGAAGTCCACGGCGGCCGCGTCCTCCAGGCCCCCCACGATCACCGTGGCGTTCTCCTTGCCGTGGGCAGCGTCCACCAGCCGCAGATCCCGGCGGTTCGCGTACAGCAGCAGCGGGGCAGCTGCACATGGGACACACAGACAGATGTGTTAATGTTGCTCGTATCAAGCATAACCTGCACTGTGATGGTGCATCAGGCCATCAGTAGCTACTGATTTAAGAGTATCCTTATAAAAATAAGAAATATTGTGGAGACACTTTGAGGTTTGACTAAAAAGCACCGACTCAAAGCTTTTCAAGTTGGTTACAAGTCTTCGTAATGGGCAGCTCACTATTCTGGGTTGTGCATTATTAAAATAACATTAAAGAAGAAGGGAGAGAACAAAGAAAATGGAGGTTTGAAGTGCCCAAATGACACTGCTCTCTAGAGAAGTATCAGAAAGACAAGGGTAAAGCAGTTTTCTAAGCAATCAGTACCGGCTCACCTGAGCAAGGATTATTTTTGTTTACAGAATTTAGTAATATCCACCTCACCTCTATAGAAGCATAATTCACGTCCAATACTCCCCAAAATTATATATCTCAGATATTTTGCACATGGTACATAAAAATACAAAATTCATTGCACAGCATGAGGCAAATGTCAGTTTAGAGTGTTGAAGGTGGTATGAAGAGGTAGGGAGAAATATAAATCTAGAGGAATGGACAACACGGTTCTTTCAAACTGAGCTCTACCATTCCTGCTTAGTTCTCTAACATAAAGCCTTCATTTTATATGCTTTATTTGCTTACTCTGTCAGTTTGCACAGTCTGTATATTTTTCATAACAACACCTAAGATGACTAATGTAAAGTACTAACCATGAAAAAAGACAGCTTCTTGAATGTAATATGCCTGCTTAATTGTCCTTAACCACAAGCTATATATAGCATTATGAAAATTCCAGCCTCATTCCTACTTCAACAAAAGGTTCATAAAATACTACATTTGTATAAGGCAGACAATGATATCCTTTTAAATCCACTACCAGAAAACATTTCTACCTTTCCCTGCATTTACTCAGAAACTGAGTAGCACCAGAGCTGTACAGAGGCATTTAGATCATAAATGCTCCTCTATGTATCACCACACAAATTTCACAGGGATCTTGCAGATTCCCTTCTCCAAAAAGCAATTTTTTATTGTGGAAAAAATCATTCAGTTTAGAGATTATCTTCCCATGCAGAACGTGTAGACTTTTTAAAATTAGGTGGAGAATCTTTGTATTAAGAATTTATTATTACCTTACTTTGCTATCTCCTTCTGTTCCTCGCATAATTTCCCATCCCCTAAGATTTAAAATTAATTACAGTACATTTTCTTGAAGGACAAATTGCTTATGATGACCACATGCTTCAGAAAAAAAAGTATTCAATAAACTGCAAGGTGTAAAAAATTGTAATAAAATAAAACCCTCTACTTTTTAAAGCCTGCCTACAACTGTAACCTGAAAAATCTAGTTAACAGCCAGCTCAGTGTCATCTAGTGCACACAGGAGAGCAGGCAGCCAGCTGGCACAGCTTTCTCTAGTAAGACAGCAAGTCCAGCGTTTGGAAAAAAGTAAATCCACACAGTACTGAGTACAAGCTCCATTATTATGTGCAACACGGAGCACCCATGCACACAGCATGCACTGAACTGGAACACCAGGTAACCAGCCAGGCCTGAAGGCACTGCTGAGCCCAACACAGCCACGCTGCAGAGGTTACTCACTCCCTGCTGGAGCTCAGACTGGCTGAGCAGGGACTGCAGGCAAACACCTCTGCATCAATGAGACAGCTGAGCTGAATGACAACTCAGGAGAAACACAGCTACACTTAGGATGTGTAGCTTCATGCAGATTGATTCAAAGCCACAACTTGTAACACATTCCAAAGGGCTGGCAGATGAGGATGTTAAGCTTTCCAATTTGTTGCGACATTCAGGAATGAAGCCTGCATCACCAAAATAATAAAAACCAGGTTTGTTCCCCACTGACTCCAGCCCTTCCCAGAAAACACGAAGGCTTCAATGTGCTATAAAACCCAGTTACTGAAGTTGGCAGCATTAGGACCTACTATCATCTCTGCATTTACTTCACTCAGGCAGCAGTGCCAAGAGCAAAATTGTGCCAGAAGACCCCACCCTGTCCCAACTTTGAAAGCACAGGACACTGAAAAGATGGCTTTCTTGAATAATGAAGTTATGTACAGTACTAATAACCTGGGAAGAAGTCCAGGAGCATCTCCTTTCAAAGCTGGGCAACTATTTGGCAGTTTAAGTTATAATGGGACAAAAACATCCAATTCAGATTTTTTTTTAAAGAAGCTGAACTCTTTACATGTTTTTCTTTCTCTTTCTATAGACAGCATAATAAAATATAGTGTAACTGCAACAAACTACAATACATTGAAGAGAAGCACATACTCCTGAAAGATAAAAACACCTATCCTAGAAATCAAAAACTGAAATAAGAGTGAATATTACATGTCCTCTATGATCCAAGAGGTCTACGTGCAGGTAATTCTTCTCATTAAAGTACCCAATACAGAGTAAAAGCTACGCTTAGCTATGAAATAAGGGACTTTTTTTTGTACACACCAGCAGGAGCAAATGTTTCCCTAAAGAACACAAAAGTTACAAAAACTGAAGTTTAACACATTTCAACAGTAACAAAAATAATTTACATCACAAGAAACTCCTGCCAATAGTGGCCCCTGAGCCTGTAACTGTTTCTTAACTTCAATGTTCACATAAGACCTTTTCTAAGTTTACCACATGCAGTATTAAAGTCCAGACATTGTCTTATCTGCCTTACTTTTACAACTAGAATTCTACCAGCATCCTTCTTCCCACCGCCAAACTCCAGTTCTTACACCATGTATTTCTCTTGGCTGCAGCTCCTGTCTCTCATACTCAAAGTTGCTAATCCCCAAGACACTCAAGTCTGGTTTCCCTTACACTTGTTTACTCAGGTCTTGCTTTGTACATCTTGCTTTGTACATCTGACCTGTGAGCATCTGTTACAGGCATAAAAATGCTGCTGCCCACAGGATGCAAAGTGATGAACCAACATAAAACAAGCACTTTACCAGCTAAAAAGGTTTTAAAAGGTCTTTGGTGTTTAGGTGGCAACTTTAAGCTGTCAGAATTTGTCATGCTTTTCGTAAACTAGTCCAGTGGCCTTTTCTACAAATTCCCCCTTTTTCCTTTCTACCTTCAGTGATCCAGGACAGCTCTGGGTGCCAGGTGAGGTCAGTGTTATCTTCAACATGCTCATTCTCTTTCTGACATGGAGTTTAGCCTGGCTAAAGCAAATGGCACAGTCTCATTTCCCCCAAATCCTTTTTTGTCATTCCCAAGCCCCGGCGATGCTGTTCTACCCCCTCCCTCAGTTAAGAGCCCCTCTCCAAGCTGATTCAAATCACTACGTCAGCAAAAGCTTTGACTGGGTTAGCAAGTTGAATCAACTCAAGAGGTGGTCCAGCAAACTGCAAAGCTGACATAAGGCGAGCAGCAGGGAGCTGGAAAGGGGAGCAGCTCTCCCCCTTCCCTGGCAGCCTGCTGGATCTGCTCAAGATGTGACTGCAGCCATCTCCTTTCTCCTCAGCTTCACTTCCAGCTGTCAGTTCCCGACCCCTCTTTCGCGTTGGCTCGAGCACTTGTCCCGTGCCATGGTGAGACAATGCTGGGAGCTAAACCGGCAGAAGGCTACTGAGCTCTCCCCACCACCGGCCAAAAAGCAATTTTTATCCAGCCAGCCATCATCCAGAAGGAGCAGGAGGCCAGTGAAGGAGATGAGTAGCTGTATCAGTGCAACAGCAAAGACACCAAGCTAGGCAACAACAGCATTTGGATTCTGCACTAAACTTAACTGTTTTCAGGCCTTTGGCCAGATACTAGTTGTAGAGACCAAGACATCCTGCAGCACTAGCTGGTACAAAGGCAGTAAGTCATCCTTTAGCCTGCTAAACACCAGGAAAAGAATTACCTTACTAAAGATAGAAGGATAGAAATACCAGGTCCAGGCATAAAAAGCCAACAGACCTGTCAGGTTATAGTAAAAGCACTCATGACTGAAGTACACCATGAAGTCCCAGCCTATGTCAAGCAAAAAACTTTCTGAATAGCAAGCATCACCTGCCAAATCATCCTGCTGGCAACAGAGCCTTACAGCAGGATTACCAGAGCATGGCTCTTCTCAGTGCTAAGTAGCACACTCACATAAATCTTAGTCCACCTTTCTGTGACATGGACTCCCCTGTTCTGATGTTTGATTTCTCTCTCATGGGGATGGAACACAGCACTTTAGCTCTGACATTTTTCTAACCTTATATTCTACCTGGCTGATAACAGGATGACCAGAAAGCTGATGCTCTCTCTGGTCAGGCATCAGCTCGCAGTTGCATTGCCATAAAACACTAACCTTCTTCCATGACCCTTCTGCTTACAGAGCAGCAGCAAAATAAAGGTGGCCTGGCACTTTTTAGGGCCAACTGCAGGCTATGGAAAGCAGGAAGGCTCCTTGGGGATGTGTAATCAAGTAGTTCTGTGATCCACATTAACGTCTGCAGAACTTCAACACTGTGCATCTCATTTTCTTAGGTGTCTTCATAATCTTCCTTCAACACTCTTCCAGCTTCTCAAACAGTTGTCAGAATAACACACAAGGCTGCAGATGAAGTCATACCAGTTCCACATACACTGGCAATACTTCCCCAGTTCTACAGGCAACACCCATATTTAAATCGACATGATCTGTTTAATGAAAAAGTTAGTTAGCAATTACCTCTGCTCCTGCAGAAAAGAAGTCTTGTTTGGCTCTACCAATGAGAGTCCCACATCTGAACAGGGACAGTATTCTGGAATCTGAACTAAGTGCTGTGATGACAGGGAAGACAACCAGATCACACTGAAACAAAACACTGCCCTTGACACGTTCTGGCATCACCTTTTCCTACAGCACTTCTTACAGTGAGAAAACAAACCAAAAGCCTCGACCATATTCCTCAGGAAGCTGTTGAAGCTGTGTCCCTGCACTGAAGGAGAGCACTGAGACACAAGACCGTGGTGCTGCGACAGTGGGAGCCCATTTCCCAAAGCCTAGGAAGGCTAAAGGACACAAGATACACTTTGTATACCCTGGCAAACCGAGGTGGGAATGCACCAAGATTTGTTGCTACTCTGGAGCAATTGCAGCTCATTATGAGTTCCAGCCTAGACAGCAAACCTCTGAGGGTGCACATGCAGTCGGGAAAGGCCTGGGAGTGTTAACTCTCAGTCACCCCTACCAGCTCACTCACCTCCTTCACTGAAGTGTAACCCATGCACGTGGGAACAGCCCAAGGGGTCTTACCCCAATTACTGTTAGCTCCACATGGAGCAAAAAATTCACACCCTCAACAGCAGCACGCTTCCAACAAACAAGGCCTTTCTCCACACTGACAGGAAGTTTACAGGCACTGAACTGCTCTCAGATGACTTTTCCAGCAATTTATCCAAGGTTGCACACCAGCCTACAGTATCCTCAAAAATATTTCTTGAAGTGTGTCCGTTTGCTTCACCAGGTAAAAACCAAATCAAACATAATACATTATTTATTCTGTTTTGAGGCTGGGTTTTTTGTTAGATTTTTTATCAGGAAGTTGCTGTAAAGCAGGAACATAGAATTTAGCACAAAAGATCCTAGTTCAAATGAACAGTTAGGGACTGTTTTTAATGGGTAAGGAAAGATGTGCACATACTTCAATAATTTTGAGAATTACTGGGCATTTAATTTTTATTTTGCAAAAAACTGTTGTACCACACTTTTGAATCTTATACTTTTAACTATTAATGTCAAATGTTCAACAGGCTTGCATTAGATGTAATGACACATAGGAAAAAAAAACCAAACCCCAAACCACCCCATAAAACATCACAGACACATATATATGCAGGATTCCTTGAAGAAGGTGAACGATCTTGTTTTTTTCACACTGAACGTGACTCATTTCTGGAAATACAAAAGAAAAAACAAACCCATAAACACAAAACCACCCAACCTGGAATTATCTTACTTATTCATGTTACCATTGCCTACACGGTAAATGGTAACTGTTGAGCTTCAGTTAAGTTTCTGAATTATAGGAACATCACTGCATTTTCTAAAAGGACATAAGAGTCACTACAAGGCCTACAAATTCCTATTCCTCTATTATTCTTAATATTCCTTCTCTCTGAATCTGTCTGCGGACAAGAGGATTCTTGGATTTCCAAAGTGTTAATATTTTAATTAACACTAACACTATGAGTATAAGCAGGAGTTTTATTCCCTGCTTTGACACAACAACTAAGGGAACATAGTTTGAAATTCTATGACACCTTAAATTTCTATTGCTTTCCACATACCC
This sequence comes from Drymodes brunneopygia, assembly GCA_013400955.1. Classification (NCBI taxonomy): domain Eukaryota; kingdom Metazoa; phylum Chordata; class Aves; order Passeriformes; family Petroicidae; genus Drymodes; species Drymodes brunneopygia. Next base: position 495,046 of record VZTZ01028725.1, on the reverse strand, counting down.
TTAACTTCCAGAATTCCAGCAAACGTATCAGCTACTTTCTAGAAGCCTGAACTCTCTGACAATGGACAAAGGAGAATCTTTGTTATTAAGGAGTTCTAGAGACACAAACAGTTAAAAAACCCCAGCACACTACATACAAACTATATTTTTCCTCTGGGAACAGATTGGGAAGAGAGGGGAGCAATAAGGGGTAAAATATAAAGGTATCATAGAGAAGAAAACAAACAATTTTTGATTAAGCAAAATTATATAGCTAGTTGATTAAAATTTTCTATCTCAAATATGATTACTTTTCAAATCTGACATCAAGAGCTCACACATGGCCCTCATAAACAGAATTAAAACTATAATCCCATTATTGCCACATTGATTATATCACAAGGGAGTAATTTTATTTAGGTAATGTGATCCTGTAACAAGATACTAAAAAAATCTGTATGAATGTTGCCATTTTCCATGTCTGTTTATATTAAAAACATTTCCTTATTGTTCTATCCATATAAATTCTGAAGCTCAAAAAGCATTCCATCTTTTAAACTGATATGCTTCTTTCTCCAAGTAGTTTATAAGATTCTGCAAAGGAAACAAAGCATTACTAACTAAATCATTGCTTCTTTTAACCTAGACTTTGGTTAATTTCTTAGAAGTATACTAAGAATAAGGTATTACAGACAAAGGTAATAACAGTACTCCCATTCTATTCATAGACTGGTATGTTTGACTCTATTTCAAAATTGGTGGGGAACTGTGCCAACTACATGGAACTCAAAAGGTCTGTAGCAAGATAACGAGACAAAAACCCCACCCTATTTTCATAACCATTTCACCAGAGAACATATCAAAAAGCAGAAATGACAACAAGATCATTTCTACTTGCAAATGCAAGCACTGTGCTCTGATTCAGTTTGTCCATGTGGAGCAAATAGCAAGCCTTTCACATTGTGAATGTCCTGACATAAATATTTATAAACTACAAGGATATCTAGAGAGTTTAATGATGGCTCTCTATGTTAGCTTGCCTGCAAATATATAAACTGGAAAAGGTTGATTAATATTTAGGGTGTCAATACCCAGCATTTATGCATAATCCATTAAAGATCCAAAGCTTTCCCCTTTCAAGCCTTGGACAATTACCACAAAAGAATGACACAGCCTCTTTGTTTGGAGCACTGTGTATTCTGTAACTCTGCAAGTGGTACACACTCTGAAGCCATACCTGACGTGAAAGCTGAAAAACTAAAGGTTATTAGGAGAGCACATACTTCGTTCACTGCACAGCAATTACGCTTTAGAAGAGTCATCTCTACAAAGTGCTCGGCACAGAAGAAGTGAAAGCACTGGCTGCCTGCTCATCCCAAACCTCACGTGCACACACCAACAGTCACCCTTGGTGAGCCACAGCATTTAAAACTTGAGGGCTCAGTTTTAAGTGGAGAGCATCAATTGCGAACATGAACAGACCATCCCTGACGTCTGCAGGGCAGCTGCATCCCCCTCTCCACGTCTTTCTAAGCAACTTACACCACTTACTGGTACAAGACCATCTCAGGGAAAATCCTTATCAACCTAAATTCTACCCAAAGCTCTCAGGTGAGGGGCTGAAATATGAGGGCTCCCTAGCAGGAGAACTGGAGAAGGAGCTGAGCACACTCCCAGGCACAGCAGAGCCACCAGCTCAAAAAAAGCTCCAGTTCCAACTGCATTGCTGGTGACACGCAACAGTAGCATGGACCCCTCCCTATAGTACAAGGAACTGGACACTTTTGAAGATGCCACCAGTAAAATAACCCAAGTCTTTAGCATTTCATAGGAAATTAATGAGGTTAAATACGCTGGGGACAAAGAATATAGTATTAAAGTCTGCAGACTGGCTGCCAGAAGAGATGAATGGTGACAGTTCAGGAACTGAGACCTATTTCTCCCTGTTTTCCTGCCCTAGCCCACTCCCTCAGGAGGAAGAAAAAATATCTTCACTCTAATTGGTTTAAACTAAAACGTAAATCCCATATTACATGCACTGCAGCAGATATTTTTTGAAGCTGGCATTTTTGAAATGCGACATCATCATAAAGGTGGATTACAGATGTCCAAAGGAATCAGATTTCTCCAGCTCCCAAAGACAGATCTTAAAAGGTTCCTGTATGTCCAATCCTGACCTATCTCCCTGGCCAGAAAAAAAAAAAGAAACAAAACAAAACCCTTCTACATATTCTACAGTTTGTAGCCAAATTCCTTACCTAGAACTTTGGGAATGCAGATTGAAACAACTCACTAGCAAAAAAGGAAACACAAATATAGTTCATGCCCCTCTAACCAGTATTGCTGTGAAAGAAGAACAAAGTTTTCCACCTGAATATCTTCATAGAACTCATGGTGAAGGACACAAGAAGTCCTTTACCTGCATATACCTCTGACCAGAACTTCCCTGTATCTGACCAGAACTTCCCTATATCTCCTTGTCAAAAATGCTACTTTACCTTACCTCTAAGACACAGCAAAAATTGCCATTAAACTTTTTAAGTCCTATTTTTTCACTTTTAAATAAAAGCTAAAGCAATAAGTAAACTGTATCACAGAGATACAATTGACAGAACTATTAAATTAACAGTAGATTTTGGAACACCTTAGATCACACTAATTTTAGACTATTGTATGAAAAGATGAAAGAGGAAAACGGCAGACAAGGGCACACTGATTTCTGAGGAATCATACAATGAAGAAATACAACTAGAAAATGGTGGATTCAAGCTTGGGTGAAGAAATAGACCATGACTATTAAAAAAAAAAAAGGTACTTCCAAGTCTTATTGTCATAGTACTGTACCATCTCTAGGTAAAGCGACCTTTCACCTGAATCCAAAAACATAGCTCTAGCTGGAAATGCCACACTTCATCTCCAACCTGAGTGCTTCAGGAGTAAAAACCTATTCCTTATCCCCTTCTCTGACTTCTGGTAGAAAATTTTATGCACATGCCACCAGTCAGAAAAGTTTAGCTAAGTTTTGAACACACCACAGCTTAGCAAAGTTTCGAACATTACACTCTTCTAAACAACATGTAAAGGGATCTATCTAAAAAAACACAAAAAAGCAAGTATCTGTTTATGAAAACAAACAGTGGATTAAAACCAATTAAAATAGTAACAATATTAAAACAATAATAATGGATTCAAATAAACTCTCTTCTGAACTCTAGGGAAGCATAGTTTTAAAACACCCATCACCAAAAACACATTTTCATTTCTTCACTATCTGACCTTAAACACAGAGGTCTGTAACATTCAGTAGGTTTGCACAAACATCCTTTATAAGATTTCTATTCAAGCAAGAGCTTTATGCATTGCCTGCATGACCAGGGTTTAAAGCCAAAACAAAACAGCAATTGCAGGCTGACTGGAGAGCTGTTTCAGGAAGAAAGCAAGCCATGAATACTGGTGGAGGAAGAACTCTCTTTATCACTTTTTAAAAAGCTGAAACCTCAGTTCCACAGTTATCTGTAGCGCCCTGACAGATGTGATGACACTGCTGTTACCTCTTTGCAGCTGTCAGTTACCTAACAATTATCTCTCTGGTTTCACAGCTGTCCTGCAGAACACTTCAAAGTGGCCATGGAGCAGCTCTAACTCCACTCTTCTGGAATACCCAAATGCAGTGGCTTCAAGAAGCACTGTTGGTCAGAGAGATGGAAGGCCAATCCCCCAAATCAAACCATGGGCCAAGAGGAGAGAACAGAGACCAGTGACATCTTTCTTTCAGCAGCCATAATATTAAAAAAACTCCCAGCCCAAACCACAGAATCCCCACAGCAAGCTGTCATGGTGGTAACCTTCTGTCTCTTCGAAATTCAAACACTTATCCTGACAACATCAGTAGGATCTGGTTTATGGCAGTCCTGGGATGATTTCTGAAACAGGTGCCTTGCCCTGTGCATCCATTTCTAGTCAGTAACAGCCTCATACTTCTTCAAGTCCTTATGCATTTCCAAGGTACTGACTTTATTCCTTTCCAGACTGGTAAGCAAGTCTGCCATAGTTTCTTCAGAGTAATAGTTCAGTTGTTGTAAACCTTTGCCCATTTGCCTTTTCTACGAGAATAGGGAGGCTGGTTCTGGAAGCAGAGAAGATGCTGGAACCCACAAACACACACTATTACATTTGCTGAGTTCCTGTCTCCAGCACTGTCGGCTTGGCATCCTCTACAGCACTGAATTCACAAATCAAATAGTGAACTTCCTAACTTGAACTCTGCTTTCATGTATAAGCTTATTCATACTCATTAAGGAACTGCTGACACCTCTTCTGAACTCAACACATCTTACTCAAACCTACTCTGCTTGCATAGATGCTGTTTATTAGGGAGGATGTATGCATTAAAATTTGATTTTTGTTTCTTCACGGTTCAGTTGTTCCCGCTGTTTATCTCTATCTAAAGTAACAATTAGCCAGTAGGAAAATTACTATCGTGTCACAAACAGAGGATTACAACTTCAGGTAGGCAATCAAACAGCAGGGCACCATGAACACAGAAGAAACAGAAATGCAGTTTGGATACAAATGTCCTTGGCAATAGACGGAGATGAGAAATGAGAAAAGAAATGGCAGCCACATGATTTATAAACTGAGTGCTTCCTCAAAGTGTCCCATTAAGCACGTAGTATTAAAAAATCTGCGAAAGCACATGCCACTATTCTGAGATTAATTTGCAGAAATTAATAATATTATGGGACATCACATACAACAGCTATTTCTGTGCTGTCATTTGAACTAGACTGAGCATCAAATTAAAGCCAAATACATGGTCTATTAAGAACATGTATAATTGATACTTCTTAAAATAAACTAATCAGGAAACAGCTTCTCCCTATACTCCATAGCCAACTTAACTTTTGAAAATTGGGGTTTAACTGCCACAATATAAGTATGAAAAGTTACACATGCCATTTAAACAAGTATATTTGTATCTCTGCAAATAGGATACAATATGGCAAACAGATGCACAGGGTAAAAAAAATAGGCTATGGATGAGATTAAAATCTTTGTTTTCCAGATTACTGAGCAATTGGAGACTGAGCAGTTACTTCAACCTACACCACCTTTAAACTAACTTTCATCATAACGCTCTAGTGGGATTGAATTCTCTACATCAAAATGTGGTTGATTAACTGTTAGCAAATAATCTCTTACCCATCTAGTATGAAAAAATTAAAATCAAGTAAACAGAAAAATTATGTATGCAAGCACCACAGGCGATTTCTTCCCAGAAAGACTGAACATAGATGAATATTCACTGTAGTTAGATTTACAGCATTAAAAAAACCAAACACCTGTTTTCTTTCAGATTGTGCCCTGCAAGACAAGAAATTGTATTGGAGCCGGGAAGGAGAATCAAAATTCTCAGCTACTTAAAGTGACATCCCCTCGTAAGGCACCCGACTGCTCATTTAAAGCTGTATGAACATCCGTGGTGGCTCAGCAGAGAAACACAAACTTCTCTCAAGTCCCAGCGCAGCGCCAGCCCAGCTGAGAGCTGAGCATTGCCTGCTCCCCTCGCTCCCTTGGCTGCGAGGAGAGGGTCGGTGCAGCGCCGGTCCCCGGGCACTCCCCGCTCCCGCACGCTGAGCACGCGGGGCTCCCTCCGCACCCCGCAGGATGGAACCGCGGGGGCAGAACGGGATCAGCCCGGCGATGGGCACAGCGGGACCAGCCTGACACCGGCGGGGCCGAGCTCCGCCGCAGAGCCGCCGGCAACCACAGACTGCTGGGGGTGCGGAGAGACATGGGGGAAGAGTGAAATAGTTTAGGGGGATCCTTTAAAAAAAAAAACAACAACAACAAAAAAATAAACTTGAAAACAACAATGGGGCGGCTCGGGACGCGGCCGGTGGCCGCTGGCAGGGCGGGCTGCTCCCGGCGCGGTTCGGGAAGTTGCTGAGGAGCCGGGGAGGCGGAGGCGGCCGGGAGCGAGGGAGGGAGCGCTGCCCCCGCGCCGGGCCCCGCGCCCCGCCGGCAGCCAGNCAGCGCCCGCCCCCCGGCACCGCTCCCGTCGGGAAGGGCCGGAGCGGAGGGGCGGGGGCGCGCAGCTCCTCTCTCCCGGGCGGGATCGCGCACACCCCCGGCAGCCCCACAGCCGGCAGATCCTCGACGGGCACCGCGGCCCGGCGAGGCGCCCTGA
>VZTZ01028725.1:476241-488863 GCA_013400955.1 Drymodes brunneopygia | reverse complement strand
GGGAGGGAGGGCGGGAGGGTGAGCGGGGTTACGGCACCCCCCGAGCACAGGGACGGGGCGAGGTGGGGGGCGGCCGCATTCCAGCGGGACTACTTTGCCTCCCCTCGCCCCCTCCGCCGCCTGCGATGCGGTTCAGCCCTGGCCCGTGAGGACGGGACTACTTTCTGCCACAGAGCTGCGGCGGCGTCCGAGCAGCAGCACAAAGGCTCCCATCCCGATCCAGATCCCGGTCCCCATCCCAGTCCCGATCCCCATCCTGCTCCTGGAACGGGCTGTGCCGCCAGAGCATCGCCCGGGGGGCGGGCTGCAGGCAGGCAGGCAGGGTGGCAGAATGAAGTTACGGTCCGTCCCCCCAGTGTGCAGACTGAAAAAGCAATAAATCGCGGCCTTTCCCAGAGCAGAGGGAGCAGGCGTCCCTTATCAGCAGGAATTGCTGCCCGGCTGATGTAATGGTGCGTGATTTATTTTCCAGCGCTTTTGGGGTTGCTCTGCGTTGTTGTTCCCCTTGCTAAACTAAATGTGGTGGGCTGGGTGTGTGCTGCTTAGAGCAGTGTTACCAATAATATGAGTGGCCAGTGTGCTGTGTTTAAACATAACTTAGTCTTTTTGCCTCTTGCATTCAAGTAAATATACCCTTTCCTTTCTGAAGAGGCAAAAAAGTTAAGATTTTGTAATACATCCTCAATTGAAAAAAAACTTCCCTCCTTACCTTCTTTGTCTGTTCCAAATAAACAATATAAAATGCACCTTTCTTGCATTTCCTCTAGATTAGAAAATCTATTTCATAATTTCAACATGTCTAAATGTTTTCATTAAGTCTAAATGTCTACATCACGTTCTCCCTCCCTCACAGAATGTGACAGCTGGTGAGTAGAATAATGAGATGAAGCAGAACAACTTGGAGCAACATTTGAGGTACTTACATTCCAAAACTGGTGTTATTTTCAGGATTATTAGAAACTCACAGAAGCATTTAACTTTTACCTTCGTGTCTGTTTAACATATATTTTCATAGCTTTTCTTGTTATTACAGTAGGAGATAACATCTGGGCTGGATTAAAGGCCTGGGCATTGTAGGCTGATTCTAAAGGGCTTCTGGTGTCATGTGATATTATCAGGCTCTCAGCTTTTACTGCGAAATAATTTAAAAAATAGAAGAAAACAGAGGTTTGGGGTTTTTTTATGAAGTATATTTCCAACTTTCAAGGCTGCAAGAAAAGATTTTGAAAATGTAAACAATTCAACTCAACAGCAGTATCTGCCTGAGGCCAGGTCTATATTACAAAATTTTGTCCTTGACTGTCTGTTGGGTGAAATAGCCTCCTGTGTTACTGTGCTGTCATTTGGGAGGATCAGCAAACTCGAGCAAGATCCACATGGATGCTGGATGGGAAGACTTGCCATACAAATGTACCCTGGAGAAGAGAGAACCTGCGTCCAACCCTTGTATGTCACCACAAGATTTTGCAGAAGCAGGCAAAAGGAGCACGCTTTTATATTTATTGTCACCGTTTAATTGGAATCAAAAAGGAAAATGAGGTTGTGGTTGATCTGGGGTTTGGGGTTTTTTTTGCCCTCACAGTGTTTCCCTGTACTTTTTCCATACTCATAGTGTTGCACAAGCTGTCATTAACCTCTTGGAAAAGTATGGCAGATCTGTAATGAATTCTTTGCATCTTAATCATACCGTGCACAGCTGAAGAAAACCTCAAGCCTGCACCCCTGCATCACAAAAACACATTCCTCCACATGACATTCCCTTTCACATCTTATCTGTTTCTGCTGGAAACACTCTGGTGTCTTGCCTATCTTCCTTGGGAGTCTGATCCCCTGCCTGGTTGCTCTGACTCTTAAATACATCTTCCCTACTGTCCAAGCTGGCTGGTTTTATTTTTAGCTTTTGAACACTTTTATGCTGTCACCCCTCACACTGGTGCATTTTGCCATTTTTCTGTAGTTCAGACCCTTTCCTGCTTGGATTTCCTCTGATCCAGTTAATGATAATTGGCTTCACCTCCCTCAGCCTAGCCCCTTTCGCCACAGCCTGCCTCGAACCCTCCTCTGTCTATTCCAGCCCAAGTATCATAAAACCATCTGCAAAACTGCTGAGGGTGCACTCAATCCCTTCATCTGTGTTATTCATGAAGATATTTAAAGGATGCTGGTCCAGTGTGTACTCCTGAGGGACACTACTTGTCACAGGTACACCAGGACTCTGAGCCGTTGATCACTACCCACTGCAAAAATGGTATTTTTTGAACCTTTATCCCCACCAATGCTTAGGATTCAAGACCAAGTCTATCTCCTAAATGTTTGTCAGCTTTACTTCTAATTCATACATATAGAATTAACTCTATAGCAGAGGCTTTTACAAAGTAAAATAGGAGGCAAGATTAGCACACACAAAAAAGCCTCCAAGAGGCACGATTTCTCTGAGATGATTATGTTCTTTTATTTGAGCCTAAAGTCAAAGTAAGTGGAGAGCAAATGTCTCTTTTATTTTAGTAAAAAGCTCCCCTTGTTGGTTGCAGTTATTTTCATTCACCTTAGAAAGAGAAACCTTGGTTTGCTGGATGAAATCCAGCTAAGGCTGAGAAACCTGGACAGCTTTACCCTTACCTGTGAATTTGGATGGTGGCTGAATGTCACAAGAACTTTCACGGGATTATTTTTATAGTTGAGTAAATTCCCTGTTTTAGTTGGTGGCCCAGCTTCACAAGCAGTTGTGTCAGCCCCCAGGACAGCCAGGGACAGCAGCTGGAGCTCATGAAACCAGCAGTGACTGCTGAAGTAACTCTGCTTTTGAACTGTGCTCCAAGTACAAGTGGAGTCAATGGGATCTTTTGTGGAACCAGAACCAAAGTCCCTAATGAGCAAAAGCTGTTAGAAGAAGATGGATGCTCAGCAAATGAACTTGTGGCTGCCCACATCACAGAAGCCACTATCATAACTAGCTTTCTCACTGAATGTTTCAACAAGAATTAATGGGCATAGCATGCTGGAATGCTGGTCCCTCTGAAGGCAATGGTAAAGTTCTCACTGATTTCAAAAGGGCCAGGGTTTCATACTGAAACTCAAGCTCAAGTGCTCGTGCCCCCAGCAGGAAAGTCTGCAGCCCAGGAGCTTGGAAAATGGGATGTAATGTTGCCATCCAATTATGCCTGTTATAACCATTTCACAGATAAAACAGGACATCCTAACTTGTGACATCATTTTCATCTTGCCGCATTGCCTAGGTCGTACAGTTTAGGAAGAAAAATGTTTACTCCAACTCTTCCTCAAAGCAAGGTTAGTTCTAATAGATGTGATAGAAATGCCTGACACACTTTATCCTATTCCAAAAGGGCAATGGATTCACCATGGCGTTTCCTCTTTGATCAATAGAGGACCAGATCATAGAATCATAATAAAGATTTTCTTCCTAGTATTTGCCTTCTTTCAGTTAGAAGCCATTCTCCCTTGTCCTATGACCCGTGAAAAGCCCCCTCCATCTGTAAGCCCCATTCAGGCACTCAAAGACTTGAAGCTTCCTCTTCTCCAGGCTGAATGACCCCAACTCTCTCAGCCTGTCTTCATGGCAGAGGTGCTCCAGCCCTGTACTCATCTTTGTGCCTCGCCTCTGGATCCAGCAGGTCCACATCCATCCTATGTGGGGGGCCCCAGAGCAGGATGCAGGACTCTGGGTGGGGTCTCATGAGAGCAGAATCACCTCCCTCAGTCATCATATTTTCCTTCTTTGAAGTTCAATCACAAGCATCAATACTTTTCCCCTCACTTTTTCTCCCATACTGTATGAACTGCACCTTTTTCCCAGGATATAGGCACCTTACAAGCAGATTTACTTGAACAGAGTCATGTCTCTAGTCCAGCAATTTTCTACAGGCATCAAACCTGACTTGTTTTTGCCACTACTATCACCACAGTCAAAACACAGCAAATATTAGCACTTCCACTAATTCTGGGGCAATTTTCCCATCAAATAGCCCATCAAATCCCCCTTTTTATCACATACAGAATTGCCTTTTCTCCTTGCATTTCAGTACTATTTTATTATTCCTCCCAACTCTCCCCTCCCCCCTTAATACCAATTCTTTCTTTCCCATCTTCTCTACCAGAAGAGGCTGCCTGGTGCCCACGATGAGAACTGTGTTTCTTTGTGGCTAAAAAAAAAATCCTTACAACAAAAACTTCACAGAGGAGAAAGTGCTTGAGTTCAGCAGCCCATACAGGCAAGCTAGTCTAACAGAAATCCAGCAATATCCCCACAGGGAAATATGAAATATTATGACCTGGAAGGCTTGGGCATTTTCTTTATGCCTTTGGAGGAGCGTTTGGACTCCTGCTGATGGTGCATTCAAGGTCAGGCTGTCTACCTACTACCTCTTTTCTCCTCTCCCATCTCCCAGGGAGTTGAAAACAGCACTGCCTGAGGATACACTTCTTCAGCAGTCATGTTTTTTAGTGTGAACCACGCAGAATTCTGATTTTAATTTGGCACTGCCCACCAGACCACAGGGCAAGTCCAAGACTTTCTTTAGGAATATTTAGCCGTGGCTACATTTCAAAGCCATATTATAAAAATGTCATTTGAGAAAGTCACTGTTCTAAAATTTGTAAAGTGCTTTAATGCTATGTTGATACTGCAAAAACATCCTTTTAAAAGAGCTCACATTTCAGGCTGACAGACACCAAAACACTATTTTGTTTTAGCTTGCTCAGCTTTTCAAAACCAGTCAGCATCTGGGCTCTATTAACCATAACGTGCGTGCCTTTTAAGCAACAACAATTTAAGAATATTTCCTTTTCAACCCCCTTTCAAACCCCTTCAGCGTTTTGCAATATGCATAATATTTAACAATTCTGCTTCGCACTGCAGCCTTTGAAGTTTAAAAATTAGTTACTGGTAAAGCCTTGTACATTTTCTTGCACTCTCTTAGTCACCGGGATTAGTGACTAGAATTTACGCCTATGGTCAAGAAAGGTAAGTCACTGTGTCACAATAATTAGCAGTCTTTCCTACAACAGTTTTCAATCTTTATGTGATGTGCATGGTGTGACACACCATGCATGTGTAGAGAAGAGCTCGTTTGCCACCTGCAGTAGCCACTTCTGGGCTGAAGTACTCTACCACAGAGTGCAGTTTATGGTAAGCAAAGAGACTCATCCCTCTTTATTCAGACTTCATGAGGAAGAGTCATATTTATATTTCCTATTTGTATTTCATATTTATAACCATGCTCATATTATATTTATGTTGATATTTATATCTTCATTTTTATGTTCATATACAAATGAGTCTGCAGTTCAGTGAAGATACAAAGCACCTCAAGAATAGGGGTGTGGAGCATCAATCATGGTATCTCTTCAGGGGTGTTGTTTTTATGAGCTGTTAGTCAAGTTCTCAAAATAGGCTAGAAAAGCACACTGAGTTTCTCAGAGCAGGAAAGATTGCCCTCTAATGGTTAATCTTTAGATTTACTGTCTGTGATGTTTTATGAAGTGCTCCTCTTTATAAGGTAAGGTAATTTGTAAGGTAAGGCCACACAGATGCAAGATGTTGGAACAATTTATTATTTCAAGGAAAACCCAACTCCTGCCATAACAGAACTGGTTACCTTCAGAAAGAGCCACCCCAATGTGAGGCTTGTCATCATAGTGTGGTGATTGATGATCCAGTTCCACGTGTGGTGCACAATGAAAACCACAGGAGACGTCAATGGAAAAACAGAAGACTGCACAGAAGTTTTAATGTTGGAAAGGATAACGAACTGGATGGATTTTTTTAGTTACTTTGTCTCACTCCATTTTGATTCATAATACAAGAGCATTATCCAGGCAAATAAATAAGCTCCAAAAATGCTAGTCAAAAGAATGATGATGGGAAATCTCTCTCCTTCTCTGTTAACTGGAAATGCCAATACATGACTAATAATACAACCCAATTCAATGTCATTAAAATAGAGAATATGCTTAGTTTTGTTATCTTCTACATTATATGATATAGTAAAAAGTTTTAAAAATGTGTGTATATAATTCTCCACCCAGAACCTTCCAATAAACAAAAAGCTTCCCTATAAAACCTTTTTGCAATGAAATAGCCATAGTTTGGAAAGCTAAAAAACCAAACTAATTAAAACTTTTTAAAATCATCAGAATTCCTCAAAACTTGTCAATTCTATTTAATAAACTGTTGTTGCCCTCTAGTGTTCAAGCATTGCTTGTAAAGGCCCCTTCAGAAAGATCCAAACTGGTTAGCTATCAATTCATTCCTCGTTAGTTCTTAATCCAACATGACAAATGGATGGGAAAAATAATTTTTCAAAAGTGTTTCAGTACACCTGCCTAATACCTCATTTCCTTTGCTCGAGCATAAAAGATTTTTCATGTAACAACACTTAAAGTCGTTTGTTTTACTCAAATGTTGTGAAAGGCCACCGACATCAGCATCCTCACCAAATCAGTCATGGTGCTTGTGCACCTCAGCTTTACCTCTGCCATTCCCCGTGCTGGGCATGCACTGCTGATTGGGCTGGAGGGCAGCTCCTAATGACACAGGCCACACTGAAAAATCAGAGAGTGGTTTGGGTTGAAAGGGGTCTTAAAGATCATCCAATTCCAACCCCCTGCCATGGGCAGGGACACTTTCCACTAGACCAAGTCACTCCAAGCCCCGTCCAACCTGGCCTTGGACACTTCCAGGGATGGGGCAGCCACAGCTTCTCTGGGCAACCTGTGCCAGGGCCTCACCAGCCTCACAGGGAATAATTTCTTCTCAATATCTAGTCTAAACCTTCTCTCTTTTAGTTTAAAGCTATTCCCCCTTGTCCTATCACTACATGTCCCTGTAAAATGCCCCTCTCCAGCTGAATACATGGCCTATGCTCTGAACAACCCTGAGATTACATCTGCTGGTTTCTCTTGAATATTTTGCTACTGCACTGTAACCAAATCAATTAATACCAACCACTTTGCCCTCCAACAAATTATTTACTGCAGCAGAAATGCACAGTGAGGATTTAGGGGTTGTTCTCAGCACCTCTCCTGCATTAAGCTGCTGTGACGGCACCAGCAACATAGAAAGCTTCTCATGAAGGCTGCAGTTCTTATGAGAGAAAATTATGGTCAACCTCAGATCTGTGTCTGCATTTTTACAGTTAGGCCTAGCACTTATCATTCTGTGAACTCATTTCCCAGAAATGTTCCTCTTTGTCATGTTCCAGAAACCTCTGGAAATAGCTATTAAAAAAAAAAGAAAAGAAAAGAAAATGAGGTTAAACAAAGCTCAGTCAACAAACAAGCTGATCAATCTGAGCTACTTTTCTTCTGTAATTTTGTTCACTTTTAAGAGGTTATCCTGAATGTTTTTCTTTAAATATTGTTAGACTTAAACAGTGTAGCAGACCAGCAGGTTCTGTATATATTAAGCAATTTGCAGCCTCCATATAGTAAGAATTCAAGTTCTTGACACAAGGAACACTGACTTTTCTTTGATCTCTGAATAATGGCATTTTCAGAGAATTTTCTGCATTTAGTTATTTAGAGCTTTCAGAACACTTGCCTTGAGGCCATTTTTTGGATCACGCCCGCTTCCCACCACACTAAGCTTGACAGATCTAAGAATCTCTTGGATGTGAGTCAAATTCCATATTTTGTAATAGAATTGTTTCCCTGCATTCATGAAGCACCCTTCCTTCTCTGCCATGACGTTTGTTGTTGATTATGCCACCTGACATGAATACTTTGAAATCTAGTCTTTCATTCTAAAACCGGGTTTAGACTGAATGTATGTGAAGGGAAATTTAAATAACATGAACTGGAAGTTGTGTCGCAGTAGATGCTCCCACTTTCACTCCCTGTTGAAGAGTCAGGGAAACATAAAATCATAGAGCTGTTTAGGTTGGAAAAAACCTCAAATATTGTCAAGACCAAATGTTAATAAGCAGCTATGCTGATTACCAGTCACATGAAGGGGACACTAGAAGTGAGGAGGGCATGCTTTGAGAGCACTCACATTTGGAGTATGTGGTTTTAAGGATACCTGTGATGTATGCAGAAGAAGAATTTTAAAGATATGTACTTAAACTACATTTAGATAAGGAAAATTAAATTACGCCTTATGTAATATATTTTTCCCTGTTTGTACCTAAAACCATTTAGATGCAAAGCTCTATTACTAAGTATTCCTTTAAAGCTACAAATAGGGTAAATAGGATTGCCAGGCAATCATGTAACACTCTGGCATTTGGTGCAAAAAGCACTGAAAATGCCCACATGCTGCATAGGTACTCAATTTATTAGGTGTACTTCTATTTCACTAATCTTGTCACAGTACAGATTAAGCCCATGAAATGCTCCTTAAATATAAGACCTTCTTAGCTTAACTTGGATTTAGGTGTTTATTCTCAGGATTTTGTAATAAATCAAAAATGACAGACATTATAGTTCAGCATAGACAGAGCATTTCTTCTCTCCACCAAACCCATCTCCTGTCTCCTGCTTTCCCATTAGAGCCCAAAAAAGGAATCCATCCTCTTCTGAGATTTCAGTATCTACTGTTCCATTTCAGAGTTCTCCTCTCAAAAATGAGAGATGCTCCTCAAAATTTTATTCCCTCTCCCAGTCAGACATCAGCATACATTCCATTGATCAAGTAATCCAGCCTGGTGTAAGGCCTCTTCTGAAGAGATTCGTGTATTTTTTTCCCTGTCAGCACAATAACTAGCAACAAGAATATCACCCCAAAAAGCAAAGCTGCTACAAGGCTGCTTTTCTCCCCCAGCAGAAAAACACCTTTCCCTCTCAGAACACCTTCTGACAGGGAGCTTTCTGAGTCAGATGGGTCATAACCCCAAAGGTCATTTTGGGAAGATGGGGGGGAATCACTGGACAGAATGAAACCTGGAAAAGAGAGGAGGGTCCCATGGCTGGTATCATTGGAAGAGACAATGGTTGGCTCAGGAGCCGTGGCTGGAGTTCTTAGCCCTGATGGGGCTGTAGCAGACCTGGGATTTGTGGTCACCTGCTTGGTTGTAGAAGTAGAAGCAGAATTTGTGGGCTTGGAAAGAGGAACATGAGTAACAGCAATGCTGGTGACAGGGACACCAGGTTTAGCTCCAGTGGCTACAGCAGGCAGAGAGGCAGCTGTGGTGGGGGGGGTTGTATTTGGTTTAGCAGCACCAGGATGCAGAGAGGTTGCACGAGGCTCCAGCTGGGCAGTACTTGCAGGCAGAGGAGTAAGAGGAGCACTGCTGGTTTCAGGAGTGCCTGCCTGAGCAGTGATGGGGAATGGAGCAGTGGGGTTTCCATCTGGAACAGCAGAAGGCGTGTTTGGTGGCAGATTAATCACCTCCTGCCTTGAGATGGGGTCTAAGCTCTCAGACTGTTTTGCTCTTTGAGATTCAGGAAAAACTGTATGAAGTTCCATGTTGTCCAAATGCTTGCCTGTGTGGTTCAGGAGTTCAGATGCCTGAGGAAAGACAGATTGCTGCAAACTGGCAGTGTGATTCTGATGGATATTCTGATTGTGAGAAATAAAGGTTCCAGCATCTGAAAGCAAAGAATACTCATTTGAAGAAAAGTTCTCTGTTTTGATGAATTTATCCTCTGGGGCATGGATGTCTGGAAACAGAAATACTGGTATTTAATTATTAAATCTATTTTTAACTAATGTAGGCATACTCTATTTGTATTTCTTAGAAACATACAAGGGGGCTCTAAGAGATAATGACTAATGAAACTTCCTTTCTTTAAAATATGCACAATGACATTTAAATTCTATGTCATAAAAGTTGTCAGCCTCAAGCCTAGTCATATAACAGTGTTCTGTGGCTGAAATACCATACAAATGGTAATCCCAAGACCTACTGGATTTTGCAGTATTTCTTCACCAGTACTTACCTGATTTACAGGTATTATACAAAGTATTGGCTGAGCATGAGCTCTTGGAAAGACTGGCTAATTGTTAATTCACATTACACAGATATATAATTTTAAAATTATATCTATAAAAATATAGAAATAAATATATAATATATTCATAATAACCATTCAACTGCTGCACAGAACATTTAAAAGGGAAAATGCTCTCAAGTTGTTCTGACTCTCACTCATCTCTTTTTATTATTGAAAGAAAAGGTTTGTTAACTGCCTTGGAATTGAAATAAACAATTTTAAAAGTATCTTTCCCCCTTTTAGCTTGGTTTTCAGTGTAACCACATACAGATTCTCATATGAAAGAACGTATTTTGAAACATTTGTTGGTACCGACACTGCTCAGGTGCTACCTTTGAAAACTTACTAGGAACATTAAACAAGCTAGCACAATCTTTCCACAATTAAATGTTCACAGAAGATCAAATCTCCAAAATAAAAAAGAAGTGCTAAATGCAAAGAAGTTGTTCACTCAGCATTGCACTACATGCCAAACAAAAGCACAAGCACGATTGCATTTCTTGTTTCTTTGTTTGAAACCCTAATGTTCTCCTAGGGGAGAAAGAGCTGGAGGAAAGTGTAAATACAGTAGTAATTTTACAGAAATGCAATTCATTTGTTGCACATTGTTTTTGCACAGTTCCTGTGTGATTGTGCTTGCACAAAAATACTCCGTAACATTACATGAGTAATCTTTCTATATATCCTACTATTGCTCCTTGCATAGTTCCTCTTGGAAAAGTTCCCTTGTACAGGAAATTTTCCTTCTTGAATACCTCTAGATGGAAATAGCTTCTTTTTGTTTTAAGCAAGGATAAATTATGAGGAGTTCTGAATCTTACATGAAGTAATTTTATAAGGGTTGGGACATTATTCCATGCAGGAAGCTGGGCCCAAAAGGAGCTCAATCTGCCCATCCATTTCCCACAAAGAAAAAGTGCAGTATTTTCAATTCATAATGCTTGGCTTAGAACACTTTACTAAAAATATGACCTCCAAACAACTCCTGGTCACTGCTGAAGGTTCACAGGTGCAAAAGTCATCTGGTGTGAGGGCTAGTGGCTCTCACTATTATTTACCTGTAGTTATCTTGTAGCTCACAAGTCCTGGTGCAGGTTTCATTGGACAAGCCTCAGTGCTAGGACAGTAAAACAAGTAGCAGTTTGGATGTGTACTTGCTCTTGCAGCATAAAAAATAATCAAATTACACTTCTTGTCTCCTGCAAAACAAAGTAAATGCCTGTTTCAGCAATAAGAAGTTTTATAGCAGTATGGTAATGAGATCTAGTTTGTTAACTTTTTCTCATGTGAGTAAGAGGAAAACTACTAACACATAACATTCCTACAGGAAAAACAGCCAAGGACTGCAGAAGAATGGCCCAGGGCCAAAATACGAAAGGTCACACCTTCCTTTTCCTGTACAAATAAAGTTGGGGAAATTATGAGTCTAATCTCTCATCCTCCCCTCACCCATACCACACTGGCACCACTTTATACAATTTCTGGCTTACAGATCCTTATAAATCTGAAAACCTCTTGGGGAAGAAAATTATTCCGACAGTTTTTCTTACTACATCCTAGGAACTGCTTGGCTAGTTGCTGCTTAGGGGGGTCACCTTCACCACTGTCATTTCTACTCGCTGCTCTACCTCGGACTGCTCCAAGAGCTTGACTCAAACCAGCTCTCTTAGAGGAGGGTGAGCATTCTTACTCTTGGCTAAAATTAACACAGTGCAAAATGTCAGTTACCTTTAGTGCATCTACTAAATACAGCTTATTCACCTTCGGGGTTCGGGATTTGTGAGGTTTTAACACTTAAAAATAATGCTGTTTCTGTGATGCAACTATTTTCCTGAACACTACGGGGTCTTGCGATAAGATCTAACACCTACTGGCAAAAGAAAGTAGCAGCCGCAAGCTGGAACTAAGCGCAGCCTGAACGAGAGCTTAAATTCTGTGCCGAATACGGAGAACACCAGCAGCTGAGCACCCCGCGAGCCCAAACTCCAGCATTATTCTCCCAGGCAGCGGCGGAGAAGGAGGCCGAGGTTACCTGCGAGCGGGGGCCCCGAGCAGCAGGCGCGGACACACGCACCCGCGCTGGGGACGCGCAGCGGCTCCGCGCCCCGGACGCCGCGGGTCAGGGACAAGTTTATATCGATGATGGAATTCTCCATCTTCTCGGCGGAACACTCCTGGCTCAGGGCCGGCCCGGCCATCACGCAGGTGATCACCAGCAGGCGAACCGGCCAGCGGCTGCCCCCGCGGGACATGGTGACCCGGATCGGTCGCCGTGGGGCTCCTCCGGCACGGTCGGGGTTCGCGGGCAGCGGCAGCCGGGGAAGCCGCGCCGAGGGGTCTCCGCTGCTCCCGTGGCGGGTACGCGTTCCTGGGGCACCTTCGGGCTCGGGGGAACCGTGGCTGTCCCGGCACGTCCGGGAGGAGGGGCCGTGCGAGGCGGGCCCGGGCCGCCTGCTGCCCTCCTCCTACTCCCGGGCTTCCTGCTTACCTACCCACCTGCCCTCCTCCAGCCTTCGTGCTTACCTACCTATCTGCCCTCCTCATGTCTTGAGGAGCAGCTGAGGACACTGGGTCTGTTCAGCTGCAGGAGACTGAGGGGAGACATCGCAGTTACAGCTTCTCCTGAGGGGAAGAGGAGGGGCAGGCACTGAGCTCTGCTCTCTGCGACCAG
>VZTZ01028725.1:426651-476213 GCA_013400955.1 Drymodes brunneopygia | reverse complement strand
GGGGGACGGAGGCAGCGCCATGGGCGCGGAGCAAAGCGCCGAGGCCGAGAGCCGCCCGGGAGAGCCCAGCGCCGCAGGTCGGTGCCCGGCAGGGAGCGAGGGCCGGGGCTGTGCCCCGGGGAGCGGGGCTGTGCCGGCACAGCGGCTGTGCAGAAGGGCACGGCTGTTTCCTTGGGAGCTGTGGAGAAGGGAAGGGCTGTGCAGAAGGGAAGGGCTGTTTCTCTCGGAGGCAGCGGTGGCGCGGCCCGGCCCTTCGTGTGCCGGCGCAGGGGCAGCGCCTGGGCCAGGGGAGCAGAGCCGGGGATGGGGAGCGCCCTGGGTGCTGAGCTGGGGGAGCAGGAGCGAGCGGGCCCTCGGTGGTGCAGGTGTTCCGGAACCGGCTGTTCCCCGGTGCGGAGAGAGAAAGGAGCTTAGAGCTCTTCAGTGATCTCGGCAATGTGCTATAAAAAGCATACCTGTGCAATGTTAAATAGAGCAATATTCGCATAGAGTTGGATTCTCGTGCGATCTGTTTGTTAATTTGATTGTTCCCTCTCCCTCCCATATCCAGCATCTCCGTTGCCAGCCAAGCAACGAGCAAAAATGGACGACATTGTGGTCGTAGCTCCAGGAACGCAGTCCTCACGGAATGTCAGCAATGATCCAGATGTCATAAAACTGCAGGAAATCCCAACTTTCCAGCCCCTTTTGAAAGGTAAGTGGTTGTTCTTCCTCTGTTTTTAAATGCTTTCTTTTTTTATATCTAATGGAGTTTGTGTGTCCTGAGGTTTCTACTGAAGTTCATATTTCTGTCCCTATTTTTCACTACCCCTCTTGTTTTAAACCTTACTCTCTTTCGTCATGTCATAATTAATCCCAGCCTTTTAAATAGTGCGTGAACTGGTTTAGAGGTGTGCTGGTAATGTTCTCTGCAATGGAACCATCTACTGTGAAGACAGAACAGCTCCAGGCATACCAGCTTGCCCTGTACCACTGGTTGATGAGAGATGATGTATTATATTCTAATATATAATATATGTTTTGCTCTAGTCTCTTAAAAACAGTTGTGTGTTGCTCTCAGAGTCATAGATACCTGTGTATGCATTTCAGCTGCATGAAATCAAGATACCTTGTGGAACTTTCCAACACAGAGCAGATTTTATTCTTGTTTTTTGCAGTGGGGTAGATGGGCTGAGACTTTTCTTTGTTTCTTTTCCTCCCACTCTTTTTTTTTTCTTTCATCCCCTGCACTCATTCTTTGTTCCTTCTGTTCTGTTCAAAGGGAAGTGGAGATTTCAAAGTTGTCAAGCGTGCAGTTTAACAAAAATTGTGTGTTTTGTGGCCTGGCTTCCTGCTGTCTCTTTTTGAGGAGAATGCAGAGTGTCCTTAGGAAGTGAGATGTCTGCAGCAGCCTGAACAAATTGATTTGGTAAAAGCAGTCTCCTCCTGAGTTCCTCTCCTTGGAATGGTTTGGGTCAGCAACCTTGTGTGACTGTGCTGTGCAGTGGACACTCAGTGAGCCCGTAATTTGAAAATTGCTCATGCCTTGCAGGTCTGCTGTGACAGAGAGGATGGAGCTGGGATGTTCAGCCCTCCCTGCTCCTGGAAGGAATGATGTGGTCTTGTACAGCTGAAGGTTTAGGCACTACTGGTCACAGTGTCACTGATTCATGCATGGCTGCTGGGCAGTTATGGGAACCACTTTGCTCTAGAGGCATCACTAGAGGTAATCTACTAGAGGTAGCATCACATCACCACTTTTTGGACAGAAAGGACTTGCTTTTTGTTTGTTTGTGTATGTCAGCTGCATGAGGGCCCTGGAATATGACTAGAACTTGTGGAGACAATGTTAGCCTATTGTGCCAAACATTTAGCATTTTATTGAGGATTTTATTTTATGAGTTAAGTTCTAGATGTGCATGGCACTGACTGCTGTTTCCTGCAGAAAGGGCAGAAAGATGAAAAAGTGCAAACACACTTTGCCTGTAAAGCAAAAGCTTTATCAAACATAGATGGTCTTCATCTTACAGCCTTGTGAAGGGTATTGTGTGCAGCTCATTAGCATCTTCTGTAGAGCTCAAAATAACTGGATTCTTGTCCTACGAATAATCCTGCTGTTTTTCTAAGAATAGCAAATAATGGGAAGAGATTTCTTAGTAAGGTTGTGGCATTTCTGCCCATAATTTTTTAAGGACATATTAAACAAAGATCTATCAGTCATGAATTGGAACTAAATGAATACGTTAAGGAGTGTACAGTGAGAACTTTATTTACTGTGCTGCTTGTTACCCATGTTTATTATTTTTCTTTATTAAGAAAGGCATTTCACTAAGAACAAAGTGAGACTTTTACTCTGAAAAGTTGAGGCTGCAGTTTACCTGGAAGTAGTGCAACAAGGAGACTCAAGTGACATGGCAGAAAGAGTAGGTTCAGCATAAGGAGTGTCCTTTTGGTCTTGATGTATTTTGAAGTGGAAAACTTGTTACATATTATAGCTGGTGTATGTCTTTAGCAGAGAAGCACAGGGATATGCTGAGAAATCTGTGAACAAGAAGTGGCGTGAAACTTGTGATGCTCTACTGATGCTCCATGGATCTTCCCTTCTCCTCCTGAGACAGGAAAGAGAACCTTGTCTTACCTTGAAATGATTGTTTATACTTTTAGAACTTCTTTTATGAAGTAATTTTTCAGGCAGGAAAGCTACTTGTCTAAAAAATGCCAGTGTATTTTTCTTTCTGGCGTGGTGTGTAGAGGAAGGATGGATATTTAGAGTTTACTGCATATAAAGCAAGATTTTTTCACATCTCACTCCTCAGTATTTTTGTACATCTCTCTCCTTTCCCTTTCCTCACTGTATGCTCCTATTTTGATTTATAGTGTAGGGAATTCAGCTAATAGCACGTGTCAGTGAACTTTATTCCTTTAATTCTCTACACATAGTACTTGAATACTTTTATAGTTCTGTTTCTGTGTTTTACAAGGAGAATCTGCTGCTTGCAACTGCTGAGGGTATAGGCCTCTACTAGAATTTGAAACATCCAGGTTTTTTGGATGGACCCCATGCCTAGTGCTTATAACAAAATGTGCTCTGAAAATGTGCATGTTGGGTGGAAAGAAGTACCAAGAATGTGAGTACATCTGCCTGGTGGGTTTGGGGGTTTTTGTTGTTATTTTGTTAGTGGGATTGTGGTTTTTTTTGGTGTGGTTTTCTGTTTGGTTTTTTTTGTTTTAGGCTTGCAGCCCAATATTCTGTATTGTAGAGATCTGTCTCTCCACTTTGAATTCATGACTTGAAAGTAGCTCCTGAAATCAGAATCTAGAAGATGCTTCCGTTTTGAGGAAAGGAGCTTTCCCTTCAAAGGACAGACAGCTGAAGGAGTGAAGATGATGTCTGACTTCCATACATTCCTCAGTTGTTTGTTGGCTGTTTGGAGACCTGAACTAACTCTGTTTTCTGTGTCAGAGGATTTAAGTCTGTGGTTAGACATTATCCAAACAATATGTTCAACACCCATAGGCAGAGCGTTAGGGACTGCAGATACTGAGTTCTCTACCTTTCTACCTTTCTCTTTGCCAGCTGTTCCACACCACTTGGTGTGGTTGTGTGTTGGCAGATGAACAGAGTGAGTGTAAGCCTGTCTGCCTAGGGGATTAGCCTGGCCTCTTCCTGGCTGAGGACCTTGGAGCTCCAATGCCTCCTGAACCCATTAGCCGTGACTCTTACCTGGATCTCCTCAGGCACAATCTGCTCCTCCCTACATCTTGCTGCATGGGAATAAGCTTTGGTGGTCATCTCAAGTCACCTGTAGATCCTCCTTCCTTTACCTTCACGGAGCCTCTGTGGCAGAGCTCTTCAGCTGGCAGTGCAGCCCTTGAGGTGCAGCTCCCCTTGGAATACATTAGAAGAAGTGCTGAGCAAAAATACCATGTGGGAGGGCGGTAACTGTGTCCTGGCTTATCACTTTGCCACACACTT
Organism: Drymodes brunneopygia; assembly: GCA_013400955.1. Classification (NCBI taxonomy): domain Eukaryota; kingdom Metazoa; phylum Chordata; class Aves; order Passeriformes; family Petroicidae; genus Drymodes; species Drymodes brunneopygia. The sequence continues at coordinate 472,258 of VZTZ01028725.1, read as the reverse complement.
CAATGAGGAGTATCTGCATGCTGGCCAGTGTATCTTGTAATCACTATTAACTGGCTAAGGTGAAAGGCAAAGAATTGCTTAGAACATCCAAAATGTCCAAATTTAATTATAATTGCTCACAGAATGTGTAATCTCTTTATGTGAGGAGGAAACTGGACAGATGCCTCTGATTGATAAGGCAAAGGAGCCAGTGTGTTCTACTGGAGTGTAGGTAGTGAATCTTCCCAAACAAGGATAAGCATGTAATGGGAAAGCACATGGAGAACTCTTTTTTTGTCCTCAAGGACTTCAGGCATCAAAATCTGCATAGAATTTTTTCTCTTTTCTCTCTCTCCTTCACATTTGTGTACTTTTATTCAGCATTACTGCCTTGTTCATAAGTTAAGACTTGATGGAATCTTTGAAGGGCCAGTGAAATTTCTCACTTCTTTTTAGTGTATCTGTTGTCATCTTTCTGTGATGGATATCCGTTGTACATGATATTTTCTATCAATGAAAATTGCATGCAAAGAAATGCTCCTGTTAGAAACATTTCTAGGAGGTACATTTATGCCCTGTATATCTGTACTGTACATACCTTTCTTTTCTGTACATACCAGCTGCACATAATGCAGCTTGCTTTGTGTGTTGCTGCATGACCCCCTGTTAATATTCTTTCTCTTGATTGGTGGCTCTTTTGGGAATGTTTGTGTCTTACTGCTGGACCAGCATTGCATTGCATTGCATCACTTTTGAAAATTGAATGTTTCTGCTTGATCTTAGGCTTTATAGGAATTAATAAGTTTATCCAAGTCCAGAAAGTTATTTGGTTTTAGGCCAGTTAGTTTATTGAGAAATACTACACTTATGCAACAGGGTGTAAATTATTGCACCCTAATTGCTGATTTTTTTTTTCCTATGATCCTGAGTCAGTCAGGTGAGTATGGTAGAGGTAAAGGATGAGAAGATGCTTCTGTATCTACTGCCTGTCTGCAGTTAACTGCACTTTCTGTAACATCACATCATTCAAAAACTCTACTCTTGTCTTTATTTTGTGCCCAAACAGAATGAAGAGCAGATTCCAGAAAGTCATATGTGTAAATAATTCCCCCCTTTTCTAATTAGTGTTTGACTTACTAAAATGATATAAAAACGGAAAGGGTATTAAGGTACAAGAGAAAAAGCAGGTCTGCTCCAGCCCTAAGCCTTGTTATCAAAGCAGTGTGGTGGGAGCTCAGCTTTAACCATGTTCTCTCTGGATAATTGTGTAAGATGAGACCAACAGCTGACCAATAAGGCACAGGTCAGCAAGCTCATTGTTATGGAACCTTGAAGTTTAGAATCAAATTTGATCTGCCTCTATTCCTTTCTTAGGGCATCTGAACAAAAGGGAAAATAGGAATTTTGTGGTTCATTTGGCTTAAACACTGAGATCTGACATACTGAATATTCCCTCTATTGTCCATGTGGGGCTGGCCATGGTATGCTTGGCTTGTTGACACCCTTGCATGCATAAACCAGAAGATGTGCAATTGCAAATTGCATATTGAACCCTGAGATACAGATGATCTCCTGAACATCTGGATTTTCAGTTTGCAGTAGTAACAGAATGATGAATAGTAATGTTGGTGGGAAGTGGAATTGCTGCTTATTGTGCTGTGGAACTCAGCTCGGGAGTCTCCTTCATCCTGAGGCAGTGGTCAAAGGAGGAATCAGTTAGTCAAGGACAATGGGCAGGAGGAGATGTAAACACTCCAAAGCAATAATTTGTGTCAGTAATGAATGTTCAGGGTGAAATTGTGACTTTGCTGACGTGTAAGGCAAATCTTCTGTCAGTTCCGACTGAGTGAAGATTTTTGTCCCAAAACAGTGTGCATTCCTGTATAGTTTAAATTTGTATGGTAGAGTGTTAAGGTTGATGTTTGAAGTTTAACAGTAAGGAACAGGTTCTGGAGACTGTGTGGAAAGTTGCCCAGTAGGATTGTTAGAATTGATTCTCCCTCCTACCCTAAAACTAGATCCACAAGGGCCTTGGTTATTCAGAAGGTGGGAACTTCTTGGGGGTTTTGTGCTCACCTGTCTGTGTTAATCAATTACAGGCTAGGAAGCATTTGTTACTCAGAAGAAGGCACTGAAGATCAGGATTCACACTCCTTCTTTCACTCTATCTTGCCTTGTCTTTGAGACATCTTGCTCTTCATTCCTTGACCATGCAGACTGAGCTGAGGGGCTCCAGGCAGCCTTTGGTGGGAGCTGCTGAGACACGACTCGGCCTGTGGTCATCCTTGGAATACTTCAACACAGCGTGCGATATGTTTTTCTTTTTTATGGTGGAAACTCTTATCTTTCAACAATCTTAAGACACTTGAGAAGTTCTGAAGATGGCACTGCAGCAATGTGAGCACCTTTCATGTGTGAGCTGGTATCTTGGATGCTTGTGGAGTTTTTTGTTTGAGGTTTTCCTGTTTGTGTGTGATTGTTTACCTCAGTGCTTTTACCTGTGTTGCACATGTCTACTTCTCTCATGTTTCAAAATATTTATTAACTGTAATTGCAGCACATAATTTCAGAGGAGACACAATATACCCAGGCTGCCCCTTGATGTGTTCATTAAATGCAAAATGTGCAGTATCTCCTGCCTGCCTCTTGTATTAAAGATCCACTATGTTTCTTCACGTGTTAAAGAGTTGAAGGGCAAAATTAAATGCATTTGCTATTTACGAGAGGTTTTTTAATGAGATTGAGGGTAAACACTAAAAATACTAAGCTGCTGTTTGAATTCACTTGTGTGGGGTTTTTGGGGTTTTTTTAATATCCTGATGCATATAGAAATGACATGCCTGAAAAGGTAGGTGAGTCTGTGCTAATGCAGTGAAAACTGAGACTTTATGATCCCATACTGCAGTTGCTAGTCAGGATATCCTCTGAAAGTCACTTATGTAACTTGGACAGAAGTATTGCAGTGTGAAATGCAATTCAGTGTTGCAGTTAAAGACCTGAGAATCTCAGAGATTAAAATCAGATTCTTTTCACCATGTTCCATCAGCATGGCAGTGATGTATTTGTACCCAAGGGAAAGGTGTAACAGCAAGTGGGGTACTGGGCAGCAGCACAGGCTGCTAGTGTGTAACTGCTGTGCAGGAGAAATCTATGCATTTCATGCCATGGGAGCAATGAGGTGCACCAGCAATCCTTCAGCTCAGGGTTGCAATGTCCTTCCTCTGTTTTCTGACTTGCTGTTTTTTACCCCTGTAGTTAAAAATAAGAGTGTTGAGATTGGAAAGCCTGCAGTCTAGGTATGTGCCACAGGGTGTCACTGGAATACAGAAGAAGTAGCAGACATGATTGAAAAGGGCTGGAAACCTTGCTGAAACAGCACGCTGGAAACTGCTTGCTCTTCAAGCTCTTTCCATAAATGAACATTTATGTTCTATTTGCACTGGTACCAAGGGACCAAGGTCTTGGTGACCCTGCTGGGTTTGGTACCTGTTGAATCTGTGAGCTGAGCCACACTGTGCTTTTTATTGAGGGGCAACTATGGGCTGAAACAGTACTGGGTCTAGGAGGAGGAGATGGTGCACTGATCTTCAGCTGAAAACCCTTCAGATGGCTTTATGATCTTGAAAAACAGAAATTTTCAGTTGTTGTTACTAGTGAGTTTCTAAGTGTGTGTGGCAAGAAAATGTAAATATAGATCAGCAGTAATTCAGGTGGAAGAATTTGAGGTTCAGAGGCTGCCCATGGCTCTTGATCCTCACCTCAGTACACCAAAATGTTCAGCTCAATCAGAACTTCTTTCCAGTTCATCACCAGCCCTACAAACCAGTGTTGCTGCAAGAGTGTGGAACATGGGATGAGCTGGGTGAGGGGAGAGACATGAAGTGAGAAGGGGAAAGGGAAAGAAAGTGATAGAAGAAAGTGCTAAGTGATAGCTTAAAATTGCAGACTTTTACCCCACCTTCCTCGTGTATGAGTACAGGTAATCACATATAAATGAAGACATTTGTTTGGGAGAACCTTTGTATTGATCACATATGTCTGTTCAGCTAAATCCAGTGCTTTGCTAATTCCCAAGTTATTTTTAGGAGAGGGAGTGTGGAAGGGGAATGTCTTGAACCCTAATCTCTCTTGCCTTGGAAATGTCATGAAGGTATCTTGTGTCCAGTCTGTGATGCCAATAAAAGCCCTTTGAGTCTGCAGGGGTTTCATGTGACTCTCTTCTCATCAATGCGTTAATGAGGGGTCTGTACCACAACATCTGGACATCAGCTGGAGAGAATTGTCCTTCACTGTATGCTACCCAGTGTGATGTGAAAGTAGCAAGGTGCAGGTGATGGAAATGGAAGTACATGTTTACATTTATTCGTTTGCAGAGACAGGACAAATCAGGGTAGAATACTTACTCCTGGTTTTTGTTGCCTCCCATTCAGGCAAGTTGTCACCAGTTTTAGTATGAACTGAAATTTGGAGTCAGTTTGGGTGGTGGCTGAATTGCTTTTTTTTGCAATAGATTGAAATTCTCTACTGTTGTACAGTCCCTTAGTTATTCATCTGATTTATTATGTTCTGTGGTAGAGAAGACAGTAAGAATTTCTAGATTAATCACTTGGAACGTAAATGATTTCTTTTGTTTAATGATCTCTAGTACGACAACTGATGATTAAGCTACAGTGGTGTTTTAGACTTTCACTTCTTTATTTTAAATGCCAAATGCCTTTTATTACTATCTGAATCCAATTACTTTTGTGGTCAGTGTTTGCATGTGTATTTAGATGAGGAATGTAAAGGCCCTGCCTAGCTTTTAATGCCAAGCAATCGGACAGATGTGGTAGGAGCAGAATTATTTTTCATGTCATAGCTCTTGCCCGTGCAAAGAAAATTGAGGTGATGTGTCTACCTTTGTACCACCTCAACTTGCAGAAGAAAACATCTAAAAAGGTTAAAGTTTTGATTGCATCATATTTAAAATGTAAATAAAAATAAAGCTGTTTTCTGTGCTGTGAAACAACAGAAGTGAGTTAGATACTGAAGTGCTGTACTACAGGAGTAGGATTGATGTGGAAAAGGGTCGTCTGTCCATAAAGATACAGTGGAATGGTTGAGTGAGCTGGCTAAAAATGGGCTGTGCTAGTGTGCCATCATGGTCAATGTGCAACAGGGAAAGATAAGAGTAGTGCATACAGGACAAAAGAAAAGGTAGAAATTGTTAAATATTAACAGATTTGGTAGAGTTTTGGGAAAAGGTGAGAAACTGAGGATGTTTGTTTACTGACCTCCAGTCAATTAATATTTAACCAGTGGTCCCGGGTGACTCATCTCTACTCCTTGTAAAGGAAATTTTAATATGAAAGGAAGATAGGGTGATCAGAGTAACCAAGGAATTATCAGGGAAATAAAAAAGGAAAAATGCTTCTGGCAGGCAAGGAGCTTGATTTGGCTCCCCATGGGATCTGGCAGGCACTTTGACTGGTGTGGGGAGAAATCCCAGGGGTTGGGGACTGAGTTCATGTGGGGACCAGCTGAGCTCAGCTTTGCCAGCTGAAGGTACTTTAGGACTAAGGCAAGCAATATCCAAAATTGGCTTCTGGACTTGGTGCAGGAGAAGATGACATGTGCAGGATTTATTGAGGCACTCTGACTTCCCACAGTGTCCCATTTGGATTCATCAGTGCTGTGCTGACCAAGTTACCTTTCAGGAAAGTGGGTGAAGCACTGGGTGGTGATACTGTGGCAGGAGCAGAGACAGCTGCACCAGTGGACTTGCACCTCTGGAGCTTCTGTACAATTATTTTATATTCTGTTCTTTAATTCCCTATTTGGTTTGGTGATTTTTCCAAGAGCTAGGGTGAGCAGAACAGACTAAACCTAATGGCTTGGGGCTCTTTTCCCTAAAAGCATCAGAATTGGTCTTCACTTTGGAAAGCAGCCATCTAGAAGGAACTGAGGTTGGAAAAGATAAAAAGTGCTGAGATTGTTCATAAACTTTTTGTTTAGAAACAGTTTTGATGCCAATTATTTTGATGCTTTTGATTTTCCTGCTCCATTATCTTCTTAACAGAAGGGACTTAGTACTTCTTCTAATTTTTAACCCTACTGAAGTTTTTCAGAAGACTGAGGTGTCATCAGGGAATAGATTATACTTCTGCCATTTACATTGTCAGCCACATGTATATTGTCCATTTCAGCTGATCTGTTTGATTTTTATCAACAAACTACAGTAAGAAATTTGGACCCAGCAGTAAGTCCCTAGTGGAATAAAATTAGATTTTTTTTTTGACCATGACAGCAATGGTTCTGGATACCAAAGACTCTTACTAATTCTTTTTTGTTTTTGAAGTCATTGAATGGTCTGTTCATTCTTGGCTGTTTTCTTCTATTTCTCCCCCTGTGAAGTGATTGCACAACTTGACATTAAAATCAATAATTGCTCATTGATAATTGCGCTCAGGCTATGACATCAGGATTTTCTGGAATTATAAATTCATAGTGCTGATAGCAGACTATATGATTTCACTCTGGAAAGTGGCCAGTACAGTTGGATTCCCTGATGTACAGGATGCAAGGGAGGAGATGAGACAACATAAGTCTGTAAACGTGCCTGACACATTTGGTCTGTGTTTTCGAGGGACTGATGTCTTACAAGAGCACAGTCTGGAATTCAGGTGCTCTCTGATGAAACCAGAGCATCTCCTTGCTATTAACTGCTCGAATATTTTGCTGTTCTTACTCAGTGATCCTGTTTTCTGCCTTTGCATTATTTATTTTTGCCTGGCAGAGTGATTAAGTGCTTCTTCCAAATATTGCTGCGGGGATTAGTCTGCCATAGGCTTTTTCCTTCTGGCCTCCCCAGAGTTCTTGGCAGTTTAATACGTGGATTTCAGAGGCCTGGTGCAGACCTGTGTTGAGGCAGTGCTCTGCTCTGAAGCAGATGTATTCAAAAGGATTATCAGGAACATTCTTCCCTTGCACGTGGGTGGAGTGGGCTCAGTGTTTAAGTGAGAAAGACCGCGGCAGGCAGCTCCAGGAGTTAGGAATTGCAATTAGATGCTGGAACAGTCAACCACAGGATGCTGCTGGGGCCAAGAATTTAACAAGGTTCAAAAAGGAGTTGGATCTTTGCTTAGGGGTTAGAAATAGAGGGAGTTGTCAGAATAAATGATTACCAAACGTTTTGGAGGGAGTCTCAAACCTTATGTTTTTGAATCCGTGCTGGTTTCTAGGTATCAGGCGAGGTTACCTGTCTGCTGCTGATTCCTGGGCTCCTAATATTCCTATTAAGGAGTATTAATGTGATTAACATTACTGATTTCTCTTGGGGTGCGATGCAGCACTATTCAGTCCTCTAGTTAGGATCCACTTCAGCTGCTCTCTTTTTGAAAACTACGCCTGAGGCTTTTGGGGAACTGGAAAAATTAAATTTGCAGGTTTGGTTTGCAATGCAGTTAGAACCTCTTGGTTTTATACATTCTGGGGGAGGGCTGCTTGTGGTAAGGGAAGATACGTACACCCTCAGCAGTGATACCATTGCTGTGAACACCCAAACTGCCTTGGGATGGAGTAGATTTGGGTGTTAGGGACTAACTTTTAGGCAGTGCAAGGCAGTGTCACGGAGTCTCAAAGCAGAGCAGTGGGGCAGAATCATTCTCAGCTAATAAAGTTGTTATGTGTGTCCCTGAGCTCGAGCTGTGCTCTTCCCCCAGACCTCAGCCTATGTCTTTTGCAAGGGACCATAGTGGGCTTTGTAGCTTTTCCTGCTTGTTCAGCATTGACTTGTACCTCTTCACAGAGCTTTTTACTTTCAAACATATGCATTGTACACACCTCAAGCACTGCAGTGGTCCTTGGGGAGTGGCATGAGCACAGCAGGTTTAATCTCCTGACCTTCCAACTGGCTCGCCAAGTTCAGTTGGAGCTTAAAGCGGGTTGAAGGCAGTCTAGTTTTCCCTGCTCCCCTGTGTTATCCCTGCCTCTCATGCAGCCAGACAGGGAGCTGAGCCAACTAAAAACTTAACCCTACCCTCTCTAAAATAATACTGATTTCTCTCAATCCCATTTCCCTGAACTAGCTTTCCACCTAGCTGTAAAAGCAGCAGTGATGTAAAGGAGAGGTCAATATAATATTGGGTGTAAGTTAAAAGTTCTGTTCTGGTAGTGTTTCCAGGTAGCTCTTTGTCAGAAGGATACAGTATGAGTGTACTTCGAAGGGGTAATGTGCTCAGAAGTTTTATAATATTCTTTAAGAGTAGCAGAGATTATGTAAGCACTGTTTGCAAGTCATCAGTGCCCCTAAAGACCCTAACATTTGTCTTTGCTTATTGCTCAGAATTGCTGAAAGTGGCTGGTGCCTCTGGAGACAGCCTAGTCCAGTTTCCCTGTACAAAGCTAGGTCAGCAGAAGTAGATTGCCCAAGACCCTGTTTGGTTGTGTTTTGAGTTATCTCCAGGGATGGAGACTCACCATCATCTTTGGGTACCTGTTCTGCTGTTGGATCACCTTCACAGTAAAAACAAAACCAAAAGAAGCTTATGTTTTTGTGTTTCAATTTTTGTCTACTGCCTCTTACCCTTTCACTCCATACTTGAGAAGAGCCTGACTCCTTTTCTGCCTCCCATCAGGTGTTTATGATAGATGGGAGTCCCTTCCAAGCTTTTTCTTCCTGAGGATGAGCAGTTCCAGCTCACTCAGCCTTCCCTTGTGGGACAGATTTGTAGCCTCTTAATGATCTCTGTGATCCTTCACTTGACTGATTGCCAGCGTGTCCATGTCTGCCTTGTGCTGGGAAGCCCAGCACTGGACACAGCCCTGGGCTGTGCTGGGCAGAATGGAAGGACCATCTCCCTGTCTCTGCTGGCAGCTCTTCCCCATGCAGCCCGGGATCTCCTGGCTGCCTGTGCTGCAGAGGCTTGCTGCTGGCTCATGTTTAACTTGCTGTCTGTCAGTGAGTCCTTCTCTGTGAGGCTGCTGTCTCCCCCAGCATGAGCTGGGGCTCGGGGTGACCCCTCCCCTGGTGCAGGTCTCTGCATTTGGTGTTGCTAAACTTCATGAGATTCCCATCAGCACATTTCTCCAGCCTTTCAAGGTGCCCCTGAATGGCAGAGTTGTTATCAGGTATTTTGTGTAATTTGCAAGTTTGCTGAGGGGGCTCTGTCCCTTCATCTAGGTCATTTATAAACATGTTAAACAGTATTGGCCTCAGTATCATACTCTGGAGTCACACCACCAGTAACTGTCCTCCAGCTGGACTTCATTCCACTTACCACAACCCTTTGAGCCTGGCAGCTCAGCCAGTTTTCAATCCACCTCACTTTTTTACTTCTCCAGCCCTTTCAGAGGTTGTATGAAGTTAAAATCCGTATCAGTAAGGACCCATCGAACCATTGCTAATTAAAAGGTCCAGATAAATATTGCTGGAAATAGGAGCTTAAAAAGAAATAGTAATGCAGAGACAGAAGGTTGCAAAAGAGCAGAGAGAGGAATGGAGGTGGGTAAGTACAGTTTTAGGTGGGAATTTTGCTAATGAGCTGTGGCTTAGCTTTTCCTTTGTCTGTAAGAGACTTTGGAAATGTGGACTGATTTTTGGAGGAAAGTAAGTCAAAATGTTAAGAAGGAAAAGTTCACAATCTTGTTTGGAGATCTCAAAAAGCTGCACAGAAAACCTGAGTCGTGCCATGGCTCAGTTTCACAAGGACAACTGGCTGAAATAAATGTACTGGATTCAAATCCTTCTTGTCCCCATAGGAGAACAGCTTTCCTTTGATTATTGTTGATTTATACAAACTTTTCTCTCTTGAGTATGGGAAATGATCCAGTACTTAATTATTAGGCATTGTGGACCTCAAGGTTATGCATGTTATGTACACGTTTATCTCAGCTGGTTCTGTTTCAGTTGATACTAATTGGTTTTGTTGAAAGCAAAGCTTCTGATCTCTAGTTATCAGGGTTCCTTTGAAGCTAAGTAAACCCCTGAGACAGCACTGCTACATGTTTCTTAATTCCTGTTGTGAAAAGAAGTGTTTATTTTGTTCACAGGCCTAAGAATTCCTGTATTGCAGCTCTCACCTCCCTTATTGCATGGGATGTATCCTACTGGAGGACAGCTCTGGCAATTTCTGCAGTCATTCTGTCTGTTGGAACAGAGCAGCCAGGGAGGTGTCAGCCGGCCAAACGCCACTAAAATTAGATGGTTAATTATAGTCAAGGTCGTTTGGGAATTTGTGTTCCTGTCAGTATTTCTGTGACCAAACATCCTATTTCTGGGTACTGGAAATACTCACATACTTCAAATACCGTAAATATGGATACCCTAGAAAAGAACTTAATCCTAAAATGAGCATAGGTGTGACTTGGCACACAGATTTCCTATGGAGCTGCATCCCTATTTGTCAGCCAAGGCTTGTTTCACCTTTAGGACAGCAAAACAACCACTGATGGGGTAGCATCAATTGGATATGCTTCTGTCCCTCCAAAAACATTCTCCCCTTTTCCACCCAAGCTCTGTCTGGACACTGTCTTAAGATATGTTTCAGTGCAAATGCTTGTAAGCAGCTTTGTGCCAAGAATGTTATTTGTGTATTCTGGAAAATCAGTCATTTTTTTGAAATTGTATTTTAAGACGTGTGTGTATTGTTTCTGTTTGTGTAGGGTTTTTATGGCTTACCCATGTTTGGTTATAGGTTTGTAGTGTTTCTGTGTGAGGTGTTGGTGCATCTGCCTGTCTGTTTAGTCATGGAAAGGGACAGGATAACCTGGAAGGCAATCTGTTGCAGTAGTGGTGTAGCATCTTATCAAGCCTTCAAGGCAAGAGTAGGTTTTCCATTTATTTAGGCTGGCTGTCTTATTGGAAAGAGAGAGGGAATCCAAATAAGATTAAAGCACACTACTTTGCAAAATTTGTATTTGATGACTTTATTTTTCAGCTGCTACTAATGTTTTACAGTTTCAAAAGAGCTGTTATGAAAAGAAGAAATAAGACCTTGATCTTCCAAAACATCTCTCTAAAAGATGGCAACCTTCTCACTGAAAATTGATATTAAAAAAGTCTCATTTGTTGATTAAAGTTAATTTGAAAGCCTGAATGTTACTTCCTCATGGTTTGAGAACATATTTCTTGCCTGACCTTGACTATGATTGTTACTTGTACTCTGCCTGCTTCCATGAAAGCAGTCAAGGCTTTTAGAAAATCAGGTGATGAGGAGGAACTGTCTTGTTTGTTAACATTTTCTGTATGAACTAGAAAAAAATAATAAAGGGAAGTACACAAAAACATAGCTTTCTGTTATGTAAGAGGATGTTGCAGATAACCCTGTGGCAGCAGGTATTGCTGGGATTTGTGAACTTGCAAAAAGCACTTGGATCCAAGAGACACCACTGAGAGCTGGAAAGGCTGAAGAGCCCAAGGACAGTGTGATAGGCCTGTCTAATCACTGGATTCCTGTGCTTTGTTTGAAGCCAGGTTGTCATCTTGCCTTTCTTCCTTCTAGCAGCCTCCTCTAAGTGATGGTGGCAGGGCAGGGAGTCATTTCCTGTGTTCGTTTTTCTCGGTACTTCTAGTGCTCTAGTACTGCTGGCGTATGTTCATGGTAATATTCAAAACTAAAATATTTTTCTGCACTTTTTCTCTGAAGGTACTTGTTGTTTGTTCTGTCACATATAAGCTAAAAGAACATTGTTTTCACGAGCTTTTAAGAACAGCTGCAACCTTTTCCTGAACACTGGAGGAGGTTTTAGGATGGGGTTCCTAGAGAAGTGGGAGACAGTAGATTGGTGCCAGCAGAACATCTTCTATTTACAGCAAACCTTTCCTTCTGTATAACTGTACAAATGGATTTTTGTTGCTCCTGGATGACCCAGGGAGGGATGCAGTTGTCGTTTCAACGTATCCATTATCCTGTAAATTGAAGTTTTTGTAGAGTGCTTTCTCTTTGATGGAGTTGTATGTAAGAGCCACTCAGGGTTAAAAGGTGTCTATTTCTAGTCTTTATTCACTGCTAGACATTTCAGGGCTCTTGAACTTTACTCAGCCCTTTAGGTTCTGTCAAAATTTTCTCTCCTTCTTGCTTTCATAGGTTGTCCATGGGCTCCATGTTGCTGGGACAGACAGCAATGCATTTCATTCAGCCCTCGTTGTCTGAAGGCACAGGTCGATGTACTTCAGATAAATGTCAGCTTGGGTAGGGGCTATGGGGAGCATGCCAGGAAAAGGATCATTTGCTTCCCTTTTCTTCAGAAAGCTGGTGGCTTGTGAGGAGAGGATGGATAAAGGAGGGAGGGGAGAAGAGGAAAACATCTGAGGTTCTTCACCAGGTGGAAGGAAGGTACACCAGCCCTTTAATCAGCTATGTCTCTTCACTAACTTTAGAGCATGCTAGGAAAGGATATAAGAAAATCTGTAAAAAAAAAACAAACCAAAAGAAAACTAAGGTTAAAAAGACATAGGTCTGCACTCCTGAATTTTTTTTTTTTTTTGCTTCTCTGTGCAGTATCAGCTTTTTCTTGTTCACAGAGAGACAAACAGACTCTTGTTTCAGGGGAAGGGGGTGGTGGGAGACCCGGGTAAGCAGCGAGGAATGTCCTGTTCACCGCCTCAGTCGGCTCCAGGTCGAAGACATGCAGGGGGGAGGATTTTAATGTATAACCAACAGCAAAGTGTCAGAAAACAAACGACAATGAAAACAAAATGCAGCCAGTAACCTTGGGGCTCTGACACTGAGCAAATGTTTATCAGAGGAAGATTCTGCTGGACATCACCGGATAAGAATGAGTTGATGTCACTCTTGGCAAGGGCAGGAGCTCGTTTTTTTCCACACAAACAGCACAACACAGCAAGAGGAAGGAGAGGGGACGGTGGGAAGGAGGGGAGGGGAAAGAGGAAGAGTAGGAGAAAGCTGTTTGCTATAAATTGTGCTAATAAAAATATATTAAAGCACGGCTTGTTTTGTTGGAAGGGGTCTCAGTGCTGGGACATAAATAGACAAAGGTTAAGGATGGACCAGGGCTCCTCCTACACTGTGGCTCTGCAGACCTGTACACTGATTCCTGACAGCTGTTGCGTAATTTGCTTTGACTTGCTCCCAGTCCAGAGTGTACTACAGGCTTATTCCTGTGGCCCTCATTCAACAAAACCTCATTTGGCTTCAATGAGAATTTCTGCTTGAATAAAGAAGTTCAGCTTTTGTGACCTCTGGTAGTTTCCATGCCTAGCCAATGAATAGGAGGACATCCCCTCACCCTCAGTCTTTGTATGTCCTTATTTTAAAGCTTCATCATATTTTTTACTTCAAGTAACGCAGAGTTTTCTCTGTAGAAAAAGAGACATCACATAGGCAGCAGAACAGTGCAAGCTGCCTTCCAACAGGCACCACTCTGTAGCCAAGAAGTAACAACTGGTAGGTATTTGGTGAATTTGAAGGTGAGCAAGTCTTGGAAAGCACCTCAGACAATATGAAGATATGATGACTGGATGTAGTAATAGAACAGTTCTAGAAGAAACTACTTCTAGAAACAAAACAAAGAATCTTCTAAAACAAAAAAATGGGGAATCTTTAACAGCATCTAATCTATGGATTGTCTGTAGTGAAACATCTACTGCTCATCATCCCCTGTATGAATGCTCCTGCAGAGCACAGAAGTGACAGGTATTTTAAAAAAAAATATTTTAAAACATATAACGAGTAGGAGTTGTGTCATTTTTGCTCTGTGTTCATGCATTCTAGTTCAGAGCAGACTGTTTCTAAAGTGGCACAAGTTAAACTAAAAAAGAGCTCTCCTAGGCTGGAATAGGTGCCAGTACTGAGCCTTCTAGGAGTAGAGATGTGAGGTACTTTGTGTGTTGTGTATCCTTCCCTTTCCTCATCCTCACCATGTACTTATGCTGCTGTCAGCAACCTGAGCTACCCAAATGTCTCTGAGGTGTTGGTGTGGTTGTCAAACAGCCCTTCAGGATACTGAGCACTTGTGGGAAATGGGGCTGTTCTCTCTCAGAACTTTAAAGCGTTTAAGAACTGGATTGTTTGCAGCCCAAACTTTGCAAATCAGTTTAACAGTATAACCTGTTCAGCTGGCTCTCACCACCAGGCTTGTAGAGCTGCTGTGGCAGTGTAAGGAGGCAAAGCTTTACGTTTGACCCTTGTGATGTGGGATTCCCTCAGGTGTGTATGACCCTCTGGAAGCTTTTCCATTTGATCACTTCCTGCTAGAGCAGGCTATCTCATTCAGAATGCTTGGCCAGCATGGCCTCAAGGGAGCAGATTGAGTGTTCTCTGGTGTATGACCTTACTGGACTTGTGCACACTTGAGACCTTTGCAGTGACTCAGCTCTGGGCATGAGCAAAGAGCAGTGCTCCAGCCCTCAAGGCACACTGGACAAGGAAAAGAAAAAGCTGTTTTGTTTGTGTTGGCTGGAGCCTTTGATAAGTGCAGGCAGTTCAGCTTGGGAAGGAGGAACAATCAGGTTTGTTTCATGTTCCACTCCTTTACTGAAAGCTATCAGAATCAAACAAACATTTAACTGCTGCTGCAAGCTCTGCTCTCCTCTCCTAAATTAAGTCATAAGAAAGGGAAAAAAAAATCACACATTCATTAACTACACAGTTGAATGAAAATATTTAAGGTTCTAGTGAATTTTTAAGAGAATATTAAGAAGTCAAAGCTCTGGACTTTCAAGTTCTAAAACATTCTAAATTGTTTTATACTTTAATTTTAAATAAATTGAGGAGGTAGATACTGTCATATGTTGCTGTGTGTTTCTGTGGATCTGGTTTATCAGTTCTTTCTTCCCCAATCCACAAAGAGATGCATATGTGTGTGCACTACCACAGTTTTTCTTATTGCTTTTAAATTTTTGTTGTTTGAGTGGAGATGTGAAGTCAACATGTTGATATGTATATTACTCAGAACAAGAAATGGTTCTTCTGTCATCACCCCTGTGGTTACAGTTTCCCACATGATCAAAATTTTTCCCCTACAAAAAAGTGTGGCCTTTACCAAAATCTACCTCCCAGTCTGTTTTTTTGTCATTTGAAAAAGCAGTGCAAAAGTGGAGATGTTTGTGTAGGACCCAGTACGAACACAGCATCTGGAACAGCTACTTTCTGTTAATAGCTGCAGAATTAATTGCTGCCAGTGTCACAAACCAAGTTGTTGTTTCAGTGAAAAGAAAGTGAGCTTTATGGGCATATATATATATAAACTCAGCAGCTGAGTAACTGTTCAGTGTTCTTAGTTCTATTTGGCTTTTGTGCGTATTTTCTGGTGTTAGGAGCATCTGCTATTAGTATGTCTTCGTGTACCATAATTACTGTCATTGGTGGTATTCTGCTGCTGTACATATCCATAACATGATGCATTTTTCTTTCCCTCAGGAAGATGATGCCAAGAGTGAATTCTGTGCTTGGGGAGGTGCTTTTATGAGTTTGAATGCCAGACTCTGCCCCAGACTGTGGAAGAATGTCTGTCTCCAGATCATCCCCAGAGCAGGAGAGTCGATCTAACAGCTGTGAGGAGGGAGGACATAGCTATGGCTTTGTGTTTTGTGCTGCTTCTGAGGCTTGTTGGCCCCCTTGTGAGAGGTGCAGTGGGATGAGGAGAATCCAGGAGTGACAAGTAGGTAGTTTTCTGGTAGGTTGGTGGGCTGAATCCATCTGTGCAGGAGCTTAGTGAGAACCAGAACTAGAACAGGAATGGCAAGGAGGGGTGGCAGAGCAACGAGATGAATTCCATTTTTGGTGGCAGAGCACCCCAAGATCTACTCAGGATGTAGTCTTTAACAGGGATAGGGGAATTTTCCAACTGCTAGGAGGCATTCCAGCTGGAAAGGCTTTATGGGTCTGGTAATGGATCTTGTAAGTACCTTGAGGGAGATGTGATTTAGGATGAGCAAAACTCCACCTGCCGTGTATTTAAAACCTTTATGGTGAAGTTTTGCTGTAAAATGACTGATACTTTCCATGACAGACATAGGAAATAGATTCATGCTGTGTGTGAGCACACCATCAGCAGGCTGTATATAGAAAAATAGAAAATAAGGGGGGGATGTTTTTACAGCTGCACTGTTTTGAGGGGGTTAAATGGAGGAATGAATGAATTGTTATATTCTGCCTATTTCTAACTGCAGAGGAGTGGTGCACATGCTTGCATCAGGCTCAAGAAGCTCCCAGGCTTCCTGACCCTGGGCTGTTACTTACAGCTGGTAAAAGCAGTACTCCTAGATTGCAGTTACCTAGAAGGACAGGATCACACAAATGTTGTCATTAGGTATTCAAAGCTTGCTTAAGTAGCAGCTTATTTTAATAGTGAGATGATGCTCTTTCATAATATTTTTACTAATGAGTTCATTTACTGAAGTGCAAAAGGAATGTAAACTGAGGAGGTGCAGTTTGCTTTATTTTTTCTCCCCCTCCTCTGGGAATTTTAAAACACTTTATGCTAAGGATTCCTTATTGTGCTTTGTCTTTCTTCAAGGCACTTTGCCACTTGACAGTATTTGACAGAAGATGATAAATACAGAGGTAATACAGAGCACAGGGGGCCACTTACTTCTGTGTAACTATTGAATATTTTAAGTGCCATAATAAGACCCTCCAAGCTGAGTGATTAATTTTTTTAAAAACTGAGTTTATTTGATCCTGCTGTCCCATTTCTCTTCCATCTACAGGCTAGAAAACTGCAGTGAGAGAGAAATACAAAAGGTAGTTAAGGTCCCATTATTGTAAGGAAGATGGGTGGACAGGTGAAGTTGAGACTCACTCAAGGCTTTGCACGCATAAAATAATTGAAGTGACATCTTGCTGCTGCTAAAGCAGAGAAGTTTCCCTCTGTCCTTTCCTTCCCTGTCTCCTGCCTCGCCTGGGACTAATTCTAGTATTTGATCTCATGGTGCCCTGATTCCTTTTGCTACCCTAGAGGAAAGAGAAAACCACAGGATTAGTTGTCTGTGGTTTTAGTGGAGTGAATGATTTTCTCTGCAAGAGCTGTGGTGAGGCACATGATGAGGAATGTGGGAGTTGGATCTTCCGTGGAGCATGAATTTGGGAGTCAGAAGGAAGAAGCCATTGATTTGGCTCTAGTTTTTATGAACCTTTATTTGATGTCTGGGAATCTCTGTGGGAGAGGCTGTGTCAATGCTCAGCCCTTGTAGTGCTGTAGGAAATGAGGCTCCTCTGCTGCCTGTCCTGCTGGCCTTTGGTATTTGAGGGCCAGAGAAGGGGAGGGATGTTCCGGTGCTGAAATCATCAGGCCAAGGGACAGCAGCTTCCATGTGGTCTCAGATAAATCATCTTATCTCTTGGTGCCTCAATTCCTCATCTTTTTAGATGATGTTAGTCTTCTGGCTTTTGGGTTTGCAGAGTACTTAGAATAACAGGGTCAGCTGCAGCCCGTGGGTATGACGTGCTGATACAATCAGATGATGGTAGACCTTGGGTCTCTCTTGGTGTGTTTTCAAGAAAAAAAGATTGTTGCAAAGCAGATACAGTTTATTGCATAGCACAAGAGCATTGTCTCTCACCTCCCTGTGAATAACCCTGTCCTTTTATCCACCCTTGTGTCTGTTTTTATACTGTGAGGTCTGTTGCAGGAAGTTGGCCCTCTGATGTTGCAACTGTGTAGTCAAAACCATTTCTTTTCCATGTTATTTCTCTGCTCTAGAACTGAAAAGTCAGTGGGGAGATGGACTAAGTAGGCTCTTGGCTGCTTTTAGTTGACAAAGTGCAGCTGTGTGCTTTCTTCAGAGTATATTATATACCTTTTCCCCTATCTGAAGCTTCAGAAGAAGCTTCCAGTTTTGTGGCAACCTCTAGCAACTTTTTGAAGGTGTAACCCCCAGGCAGTCTCGTATTTGCAGAGAGACCCATCTTGAGTGGTTGCAGACTGAAATCTCAGCACCTGCAGATGGTGAGCTCTTTTCTCCTTTTGGACATTCAGGTTCCTAACAATCTAAATGAAGGCAGCATTTCTAATTTCTTTCAGGTTCACTTCTTTTAAAATGGAAGGTTTCATTTAGACAATTTTTTGCACCACTGAGAGACATTTGTGTTTTTCAGCAGTCTTCAAAGTCCTGGTCATGATCTGGCTCTGTTGTGCTAACTGCTGTATGGCTCATACAAAGCATAGAGCAAAAGTCATCATGTGAGAGAAGCTGCAAACTTCAGTGGTGCAAAACACTGTGTGTGTGTTATTGGTTATGTGTGGCCATCCCTATGTGACAGAGAAAGCTCTAATGACATATAGAAATCTTTGCAGAATGTAAGTCTTAAGCAAAACGAGTCTCCATAGGAAAGCAGAAGCGTCACAAACAAATACTTATTTAACGTAAATAATAATAGCAGCAAACTCCCCTCTGAATCACAGTTTCTTTAACGTAAGTTATGTGACCTCAATAGGTGGAAATGTGTAAGAATGTGGGTGGTTTGTCTTAGAATTGTAGCAAGCTACATTTTTGTAGAAGGCTAGATGTCCTGAATTCTTTTAGTGTTTGTGTTTTAAGGCACATGGTGGAGGAACAAAAGGGGAGGTGGTTTATCTATCTCAGTGACTGTAACTTAGAGAGTGTTAGGAGGGTTATTCCAGGTGGGGAGTTCACACAAAGAGCATGTTTGAGCTCTGTGGTCAGAGAAGTTGCCTCTTAAATGATATGACAAGAGAAGAGTCCTCAGCCCATCTGTCACCCATGCAGAAGTAAATGGTCACATGGTACTGACTCCAAAGCAGAGGGAAAATCTGCTGCCACAGCCAACATTCCTTGCAACAATACAAATGTGTTCTTTGCTCACACAATAGCTATTCAGTTTGCCTACAGTCATTGTGCTCCCCCACTAAAGTTCAAAGGAATTGAAAATACACAGGCGACAAAGCCAACTTCTGTTTTGGAGTGAATATGTATTTTAGTACAAGGTATTTTTTCAGTGAGATTTTTAGAAAATTAACTGCTCTGAGAAAAAGATCACGTGGTTGTCTACATTTCAGCTGAAAGATTTCTGGGTGAATAGTAGTGATTTTATTTTTATTTCATTTTTTCAGTTTCTTTATGATTGACTTCTACTAATTGCCTTTTTCTTAAGGGTGGCCTGAGTTTTCAAATGTGAGTGTATAAATGTTGATGTTTCCTAACTCAGGTGTTATTAAAAACACACAAACAAACAAAACCTTCCTCAACCAACCAAAAAACAAACCACCAGAAACCCCACAACAAAACCAAAACAACCTTCAGAAAAGCTATTTTAACTGTTCAGGCTTTGCTGAAAAATTTAGGCTTTTCTTGATTTTTAAGAATGAGAGAGGAAGTACACAATTAGAATTCAGAGCATTTAGCCAGTAAGAGTCCTGTAAATCTGATTACCATATCTGTATGCAAGTATTTTAAAGCCTTTTGTTCTGCTGCACATAGGTGTGCAATTCTTTCTTTTCAGTAGGTGATATTAAAGTGCTCTTGCATGGAGAATATATGGAAATGAGCTCTCTATTTCACCTAATAACAAGCTGCTGCCTCCAAACATGTGCAAGCAGCAACAGTCAAGAAACAAGACTCCGTTTTTAGGGATGTAATTTCATCTGTTTCTTGTGTGGATCTTTTTTGGTACTTAGGAATCTTGAAGGTACTGGCAGAACAATCTTCCCATGCAAATAGCAGCAAGGAAGACAACTGCAATAGTTTATCTGTGGCCACTGAGGTAGTGAGCCAGCTGGGTAGTTTCTGCCTAAGAGATTTAAAAATGCTTTATGAGGCAAGTTGTGGGGTTGGTCATTTTTAAATACCCTTGGAACACAGAAAAATTCCTGGAGACTTGAAAAACACTAGTTCTTTTTGAGCTGAAGCTAATGTTTCCTTAATGATAGTGAATGGAATGACTCCATTATATCTACTACATTATTATTACATACTATAGTAACTGTAGTCTACTCAAATTCATAAGGAATGGAAGAACTGAAAAATTTTACTGTCTTGGATTAATTGAACAGGAGTATCATAAAAAAATGAGGGTAGCAAGAGAAGTGAGGAATGGCTGAAATAAGTTTCAGGCAGTACCTGTACTATACTGGGTTTGAAGAATGGGAGGAGGAAAAACAGTGTGGTTAAAGCAGTGTGAAGGGACCTGTAGGCAAAAAGATACCCACACTCCAAAAACAAACAAAAAAACCCCCCAAACCCAGACAAAAATAAACTTGTGTCAGGAGGGCAAATGATTATAAACTGTAGCAGGTTAAATAGGAATTCATCAGAAAACCAGAACGGAAATTTCCTTCAAAATGGCTTTCTACTTGTATGTAATTAGTAAAAGGTTTTTAGGTTCTCTAGAAGCTTGCTGGAGAGTCTGTGGGATTGTCTTCAGAGAAGAGTTTCAGAAAAGCATCATTCTTTGTGAGGATGAATGAGAAATGTTCACAGAAGAGGTTTTAGAGAAAATGTCCATCATAATAAACCTCCAAAAACAGGTACCAGCATCAGGTATGCCTCTGTAAAGCTGACAAGCCATTGCTAACCATGGTGTGGAATCTGGTGCTTTATTTAACCTTGGTCTTGGGGGAAGAGGTGATGACATGTGCAGTACACTGTAATGCACACTCTTAAAAAGGGTGTTGGTGATTAGCAGGTCCTGCAAAGGGGTAGCAGGTATAAAAGCAACTCCATTTTTAGAGGTGTGACCAATATACTCTGGAGAAGAACTGACTTGGCTTTTAAAGAGGGAAGTAAGGCCTCAGGTTAGAGGCATTTGCAGGTATTACAGAGGTAATCAAAGAAATTAAGTAATCTCTGGGAGAGGAGACTGAGTAGTGGGGTATTTGAGCTTGGAAAGATGTTGGAATGAAGTACAATCTGCTTTGACTTCTGTTGTGTCACAGCACAACTGCAGAGCGTAAAGAAAGTGAGAAGGGTTTTTTTCATGCTGTGTAAATTAGCATCATACTTATTGTCACAGGATATTGTGGAGATAAAGGTGTACCTTTCAAAATGGAGTAGTGAAATTCAAGTATGCACAGCTTCACTGAACACAGTCTTTTCTGCCAGAAATTTTTATTAATAACTTGGGAGCCACGAAAAAGATGGGGTTTTTCCTAAATGTCCACTGTTGTCAGATATTGGAAGCAGTGTTCTGGGCAAGGTAGACTTCTGGTCTGATTTAAGAAGGTGTAATTTCTGAAGTCCTCTCTTATATTCCACAGAAAGGTTGGTTAGCTGGTGACAGCAACTCTTTCTGGCCTTAAAATTAGTAACAAGACCCCACAGCATCATATGCTTTGCTGTCTGTAATAAGAAATTAACAATCCTTTTTGTAATGCCTGCTGTTACTGGTTGAAAAGGGGATTGACAAGTGGAAATACAGAAATCAAAAAGAAATGTTAACGTTTTTCAGGTTGGAAAGCACTCAAGGTGTTGTTGAGATTGGTCATTAAAGCAACAGAACATAACTATGGTGGGGTTCTGTGTTCTGTATGTGTGTAGAATCAGTATTGTGTGAAAAGCTTTCTTTCAAGAACTTCACTTCTAGTCATAAAAATGCTTTTCAAACTAACAGCTTTCTTCTGCTCAGTAGGATGTGATTTGTTGGACGCGTATGTTGACCTGGAACCAGCAAGGAGATGACTAAGTAGGAGGAAAATGGCTTTAGCATGCCTCTGCTTTGCCAAGGAATATGGAAACAATAACAGATTTGTCAAGTCTGTGGGTCAGCTAGCCTTGTAGTGATATATGATATTTCTCTGTGCACGACATACTTGGTATATTGAGCTGGTTTTTTCTGGAGCACCATTGTGCTTTAGAAACGTGACTCTTTCTTTGTCCCAGCTGCTGTTTGTCACCTCCTGGTCATGTTGTTTACTGACCAGATGTGTCTGAGTAGGTAGGAGACTTGGCTTCTCGTCATCATGGCAGGCACCAAGGTGGTCTGTGGTCTTCCTTGTTTTATGGTGTAACTGGATAGCCAGGACTGTGCAGTGTTTGGCACTTGCCAAACCCTTCTGGTCCGTGCCCTGGAGCTCTGCAGGAGGCCTTCTCCTGTTCTCCTGTTCCTGTTCCTGTTTTCCAACCATGACACCCCCGGGCAGCCGTCCCTTGTCACGCTGGGGCGTGCTGCATCACTCATGTGCCAAGCAGCTTCTTCCCAAGGCTCCAGACAGTGCACTGAGGATTCCTGGTGTGCTTCCTTCTTTGGAAGACAACCAGCAGAGTACTCAGTTTAATAAGAAGTGAAAGCTCTCGATGCTGTTTTCTTTTCCTTTAAGAGCAGAACTGTGCTCTTGGTGGGCCGGGGAGTGATAATCTCACAGAAGAAATCGCATTTCACCATTTCCTCAGTGAAGAAGGGCTAGTTCCCCAGTGGTTGGTTGCTCTGAGATGTGCTGGTGGCCAGGTTCAAGTTCTGGATGTGTCAAGAGCGAGCCTGAACCACTCAGTGACCTCTGTCTCTCCCCTTTTTGGCACTTGTAGGAATGACCTAATAAATATGTTACTGCAACAGATGTGATCTCATATCCTCTTACAAACCACATGTAGACCAGTCACTGAGGGTTGGCCCTGTTCAGTGGAGAGGTCAAAATATGGGACAAGACATTAAGAAGGAAGCAATGATTTTCAAGAGGAGAGATTTTTCTAATACATTATATTATTATAATACAAATAAGATTTGCTAAAAAATAAAATGCAGCGAATTAATGAAATCATAGAATGGTTTTGGTTGGGAGGGACCTTTGAAGATCATCCAGTCCAACCACCCTGTCATGGGCAGAGTCATCTTCCACTACCTTTCACTAGATGAGGTTGCTCAAAGCCCCATCCAACCTGACCTTGAGCACTTTCAGGAATGGGACATCTGACTTCCCACCACCCTCATTGTAAACACGTCTTCCTTGTGTCCAATTTAAATTTCTTCTGGTTTAAAACTATTGTCCCTTGTCCTGTCACTTAAAGGCCCTGGTAAAAGTGTCTCTTTGTCTTTTTCACAAGCCCCTTTAAATACTGAAAGGCCATGATGAGGTCTCCCTGGAGGTTTCTGTTTTTCAGGCTGAACAGCCCCAGCTCTCTGTCTTTCCTCACAGGAGAGGTGTTCCAGCCTTCTGACCATTCTTGTGTCCCTCCTGTGGCCTCGCTCCAGCAGATCCATGTCTGTCTTGTGCTGGGACCCCAGAGCTGGATGCAGTGCTCCAGGTGGGGTCTCACCTGAGTGGGGCAGAGGGGAATATTTGTAAGAAATGTTGATATTTATGGCATGGTTAGTAAGTGGTTACAGTGAGCAGCAGAAAATGGTGGATTGACTTTCTGACAATGGGAGTTTCTGCCAGACTGCATGGCCTTTTTGGGCTGTTGTTTACTGTACTTTTTCCTTCCCTGCAAGTTGAAAATAAGCTGAATTGTTCTCTGGCATTCTCAGCATTACCCCAGAGGTCTTTGGAGAAGATAATTCCTTTGGTTTCTCCCTCCTGCATCACCCAGAATAATACCATAGTCTGTCTTTAAGCAGCATATGATGTTTGTTTTTTATCCCTAGTGCAAACATTTGTACTGGATTGTATTTCCCCCTCTGCCTTCTTATGAAGAAATTCCAGCTGAATAGGGAATGTCTGCCTTCACTCGAGCTTGTGTTTTTCTGGATAGGAAATTAGAGGCTTAGGTTTATTAATTTTTCTTTGGCGTTATGTAACCTGTACAAGGCAGTAAGTACAGGAGTTTAAGTAACATGTTCTTTATTAGCTCATTTTACAGTCCTTGGTCTGTTCCACTTCAAAATTCTCATAAGCAGCGTAAGTTGGCCAAAGTACATACTTCATGTTAATTAAATCTCTTAAACAGTGTCTAATTTTCTTCTTCTTTTTGAAGTTGGTGAGAGATTAGTAATAAAAGAAAATTAGTTGGCTGATAGCATCATGTATTTGATCAGTGCAGAGACAGGATAAGTGCCTCAGGTGTATGGTGAACTCTTCATTCCTGCGTGAACATTCAGCATATTAAAAGTTGACAACATTATTTGAATATTCATCCTGACAAGATAATATTGTAAAAGATCACAATTCGTGAACTGAGGAAGCACTAGAACATGAAACATAAGCAATTTTAAAAATTCTTACTTTCTTCAGTGGATTTATTCCTGTCATAGTTTTGTACTTCACCTGAAAGTAGACTTGAAAGATCTACAACTGATATTTATGAATCTAAGATTTTGTTTGCGTTTATTCCCTCCAAAACATAAAAAATAATTTGACTCTTGATAATACAGGGTTTTGATATTAAATGGTGAAGAGTTTGTTTCCTCTCCTGACCTCTTGACTGAGGCAGCACAACTGTAGTGGACAAATCAGTTAAACAAAATTACCTTTTTTTTTATCTCTTATGATGAGGTTTTGTGTGGAGAGGAATTAAGAGCATCCTGGGAGAATAAGATGTTGAGTGTTGATGAAATGTAAACCTGCTTCTTCTTCATATTTGATGAAGTTACTGTCCTAGTTGTATTTTCATTTTGGCCTGCAAATGTTTTCAAAAAGGTTTAACTTACACATATTCATAAGATACTTCTGACTTGTGTCTTGGTTTCTGTCTTGC
This sequence comes from Drymodes brunneopygia, assembly GCA_013400955.1. NCBI lineage: Eukaryota > Metazoa > Chordata > Aves > Passeriformes > Petroicidae > Drymodes > Drymodes brunneopygia. Next base: position 447,753 of record VZTZ01028725.1, on the reverse strand, counting down.
TCTTGTGCTTTAGCACAAGAACATCAGTTGTCACCAGTTGTAGCTTCCAACAGGCATGGGGGCCATTCAAAATACTTTTCCATTTTCCACTGAGGTACATTCTTAGGAGAGCTTTTCCAATCCAAATAACTGGCATTTATTATGTTTTAATTGCTTAGTGTGATACTTGTTTGCATTTGCTGTTTTAATGTCTTTTCCTGTCTGTAATATGAGAGTCCCAGAGGGCACATGCGTGCAGTCACTGAATTCAGTTTACATAGCTTGATGGATGTTTTGGGAAAAGCAGATTGTGTGTATGTGCAGTTTGTCACAGATGATGTCCCAACAAGAAAAAAGTTGTGCTAATGCTGAAGGAAAATGAAATGGAAGTAAGTAAATGAAACAGCAAAAAAAGGATGGCCTGTGAGCTTAGCGTCATTTTTTCCAGCTGCTGTGGGGAAGGCGGTCAGTGTGGCACACACATGCTTGAGCTCAGCAGACCTTCTCAAGTTGCACTGTGTAGGCAACAAACAATGGGCAGGAGAAATTTCTCTGGGCAAATTTTGCTCCTCTGAATATTACCAGTGTCCCACTTTTAAGTCCAATGTCTTTTTTTTTTGGTGAGCTTTTTGTGAAACGTGGTCATGCAAGTAGGTAGGGATCTTAATTCCATATTCAATAAACAACAAGAGGTACATTGCTAGTCTTTGAGAGTGTAAAGAAAAGCCTTAGAAGGTGAAAGAAGCTTTAAAAAAGGCAAGGTAGGCAAAATACAGACATTTCACCCCTAATAATATAAGGTGGGCCATTTGTTTACTCAGGTTCATTTTGGGGGACCAGTGAATTTTTAGAGCTCTGGTCTTGGGCAGTGTGAGTCTGGTGAAAAGAGTATGAGTCCAGTGCCCTTCTGGGAATGCAGATTTCAACTCCTTTGTCTTCTGGCATACATAAATTAGGAGAGGGCTCATTCTCATTTGGGATTGCGTGTGGAGGAGAAAAAGCAGGACTTGCATATCGCTGAAAACCTGGGAGATGTGCGTTATGGACCTGCATTTAGAGTCTGTGTAGGTTCTGTCAGGGAGGGCCAAGCTCCATGGCAAACTGTTCTACGCACTGCTATGAATTCAAAACATCCTTAAATGATTCTGAATTAGCTTTTCACCACCCCTCATAAATCCTGTCTGCTGGGTTTATTCTGCTGTCTCTCGGACTTCTGCTGAGCTAATTGTATGAACAGTCAGATTAACTCCAGCCTTCCTTTGCTTTGCAGGACTCCTCAGCGGGCAGACGTCCCCGACCAACACCAAGCTGGAGAAGCTGGACCCGCAGCAGGTGCTGCAGCTGTGCCTGCGCTACCAGGATCACCTGCACCAGTGTGCAGAGGCCGTGGCCTTCGACCAGAACGCGCTGGTGAAGCGCATCAAGGAGGTGCGGGGCGGGGAAGGGCCGGAGCCGTGTGCCGGGGCTGGCTGGGCATGGCCGTGCCTCTCCTGCAGCAGCCTGCAGAGCAGCCTGGGCACGGCAGGACAGCCCTGGGGCTGTGCCCTGCAAGCCAAGTCCCCGGGCTTGCACTGTGGCTCCTGCCAGGCTGTGTGTTTGCTGGCTGTGCCCGAGGAGGCCTGGCCGTGAACGCGGCTGCTCCTCGCCAGTGGCGAGTGCTGCGAGCAGCTCTCAAAGAATAAAAGGTTACTGAACCTTCTGATGCAGCATTCCTTACTTAGGTCTGTATAGCATACGTTTTGTGATGCCCCATGGTTAGGCTCTAATTTAAGGAAGGAAGCAGTTACCTTGACATCTTCTATGGCTGGAGAAAGTAGTACTTCAGTGGGTTTGTAGAGCTAGACCTGTTTTCAAAGCCTATAACAGCCCATCTCATTTCTGACCTCTATGGCAAAAAGGTCTCCTGTGCTGCTGCTTTTACCACTAAACCATCATCTGGAAACCACCGATCTGTTTAAATATTTAATGATACTGTTTGGGATTGAATTAATTCCTGGGATCAGTATCCTGCAATGGGATTGTCTTTCTCCTGTGTGACTACTGATGGAAGCAGTAGAATGACTGCCAGATTTTTTTTTTTTTTTTAAGTCAAGACAGACTGGCATGAGTGGGAAATGTTGCTTGAGGTGTTTTCTCAGATACTTCCAGATGTGTAGAAGAGCTGGTGAATGCTGCATATGTCAAAACTCCTTGAGACCAAATACCTTTTCAGTGTCAAAAAAAATGTTTTTGAGCTTGTGGTTAATTTCTATTCATGCAGTATAAACACTGACCTTGATTTGTTGTTGCTCTATTGGCTTAGAGTTAAGAAAATCCCACATGACAATCTGGGTAATAAATTTGATTCATGGGCTGTTTTGAGAAGCTGCTGTCATCATGAAGTTGTAAGTCCAAAATAATGTGGGAAGTATTAAAAAGGCCTTTTTACTTTGGTGTATCAAGATCTGAGGCCAGCTATTACACAAGATGTAAAGATATTTGCAGATGTTAGTGACTCAGATCGCACAATCTCAGAAATGGGATTTAATTTCCAGCCTAATGACAGTGTACTGCATTAATCCAAGCAGATTGTAATTCTTTTGGCTGTGAAAGTGTGAGAGGGGATAGTGACATGATTTAAAGACATGGTAGACACCACCAGTAGAATCTTCATTAATTGGGTTTACCTTCTATAGGACAAGTGGCAGAGTCCCTTTCAAATTAGCTGTGGTGGTTTTCTTCTGGTTCATAAGGCTTGTGATTATCTTTCATCTAAAATAAATTAAAATATGATACTGATATTCTCACTAGCTTCTTTATAAGAGACTCCTCTGACAAAGTGATGGAGAAATGGGGAATTCTTTAAGTCATGGAACTGACAAATCAGCTGTGGTTTGGTGTTTTGTTTTTTTTTTTTTGGTCACAACTTTTAAGTGATTTCAGATGCTTTCAGTCCATCTGCCAGATCTGGTGGGTTTTTACTATTAATTTTCCTAATAATTTCTAAATGTTTTTCTTGGTTTGGCTGTTCTGCATGTGTGTTCTGGAGGAGCTGGGTGGGACTCACTCAGCTTAAATCATTCTTTCCAAATTGTTTGGGCTCTCCTTGATGCACTAAATCGAACCGCTGCTGACAGTTGTTGACAACACAGGGTGCAGCTAAACCAGAGCAGGGGATGTCCCTCCTTACAAGTGCAGACAAAGGAAATCGCCTTTGGCTTCACCCATTTGTCAGCAATGATTTAGTTTTGCCATGTACACAAAGCTTTGACCCTTAGCAAAGCATAAAAATGAAAGACAAAATCAAGTGTGTTGTGAAAAGCAGAATGTGTGCACGAGCTGGGACAGTAAATTCTTTTATCCTCATTTTGGTAGCCAGTATTTCCCTTTCCCTTTCTTTAACGCTCTAAGTACTGAGGTGTTTTTCTTCTGACAACAGAATTGTCAAGTAACTGATGTTTTTAACTGTCTACAAAATGTAGACCTTCAGTCCAATTTCCTACCATTTGTGTGAGGTATGTTCACTTCTCAGACTCTCACTCACTGTACTCAGTGAGTTATAATCCTGCTGTATAATATGCTACACTCACACTGCCTGCAGCCAGGATTTTTTTTTACTTTTTCCTTGACAAAACGTCCCAGGGCAAATATTTTCTGTTCATTGTCTGTGTCGCCAGGAAAGAAGTTTCCTGGTTTCTGTCAAAACTCAGAAGTACTGCTGTAAATTAATTGGTCCTCAGTAACTCAGAATTGACTGTGGTGGTTTGTAAATGAGCACACAGTCTGAATTGCAATGGTTCTTAATAGGAAAGAGAATGACTTAACACCCTTAACATCATTAGGTTGTACTTGGCTCACTCCATGTGCTTTTCAAACATGGAAGAGCTGATGCAGAGCTACAAATAGGTATTTCAGGGGTTTTTCAAGTTATCACTGACTGACTTCCTTAGAACTGACATGCCTTTGAGTTTACCTGGCAAAGGGAGGTTGATTTGGACTTTAATATGAGAAATGTGGCTGGCAGGAAAAGAGCAAAAGCTTCATCAGGGCTCTCAGGTGTCCAGAAATCCCCAATTCCTGACTGCTGGGCTCATGTCCATGCACATTTAACACTTCAGCCTTCTTGCATGTGTCCAAGGCATGTGCAGAGCACATGGAGGGAGGTCTGATGCCTCCACATGTGTTGGACTGGCCGTGGGAGCATGTCAGGGTGTGTGAACCCAGCTTTGCAGTTCCCCAGAGGAAAAGCAGGGAGTTTTAGATAATCCTTTTAGCACCTCACACACAGTAGGAAATAGTTAAAGCTCAGCTCCTTTGCATTCTGTTAGAATAGAGTTAAGAGCACTTTCTCCTTAAATATAATTTTCTTCTAGTTTGTCTAACCGTGACTAAACACAGCATATCATTCCCTTTTGAAAGACTTCTGTAGGACATGTGGAAAAGAAGACCTACAGCTATCAGGTCCCATCTGTGAAGCTGAGAATAAATAGCAGATGGCTTGCAAACATAATGATTATTTTCATCCTGAAATGAGAATGGTGGTGTTTTCTGAGAAACCTCTCCCTAATGATAGTGGTCATCTCTTTTCAAATCAAAGCTTATTTGTGATGGGAGAACCAGCTTGCTTAAAGCTAGTCATTCTGACATGTTGAAAGTACAGAACTGAAACTTATTATGAAATAAACCCCAAAGGGTAAATAACATCTTTAAGTGCTCTTGTCCTGTAACATTCATGCTCTGGCTGGGTATAGGAGTGTTGTGGGCAAATGTGTCAGCAGCGTAAAATCAAGAAACTAGGACACTGAAGGTTGTGTTCTATAGCAGAATTATTAGGTAACCTGAAATAAGAGTTTTGCAAGTTATTATTTAGGCAATAGATCTGTAACAGATACATATTTTTTTCTTCTTCAGGAACAGCTAATTGAAGACAGATCAGGAATGTGTTATTAATTCCTGTGGAATTGTGTTCCACAGAAGAGAGGTTTTGTGACAACATAGCACATACAGGTGCAATAATCTTATTTGGGTGGGATATTTGTATTTGCTTTTCTTACACTTGCTTATTTAGAATAGGTATGGAAGCATTTCTAATGCTCAGGATGTAACTAAACATTTTTAGCCATTATAAATTTTAGAGGTGACTTCTTAGATAGATGTAGATTGTTCTATGAAAGCAGCAAATGAAAGCTCTGGAAAGGTGTTCTTATTAATCAAAGACAATGAGCTAGACATTACTATGACCTTTTCTTGGTGACAGTTTAGAAAGCTTACTGGTAAAATTGGATGGTTTTGGTTTGTTTTCCTTTCTGCTTTTTCAAGAACCTTGTGCATTTAAGTCTGACACAGCCACAGCAAACACTGAGTCCGAACCCAGGATTGTGTGCAGGGGGAGAGATGGTGCTTTTCACTGTGTGGTCCTGCTGCTTTGTGACTGCCAGGCTGGCAGTCAGGCCAGCTCATGGGCCAGAAGACCAAACCACTGAAGAAGGAAGAGAGGGGCTGGGAAGACTCTGTTTGTTCTGAGGACTTAGGTGCAGAACTAGGCTTGTGATTATTCAGCTCATTTGAAGGAGGAGGATGTGACTGCTGCTTTGCAGTGCCCTGAGTCTCACTTGCTTCTGTGAAAATGGTTTGGCTGTTTTGAAAGATGATGATGGGTATCTGTGGTGTTGAGGGAAATATATAAAGACAGACCAGTAGAATGGGACTGTGATAAGAGATGTGTCTGAACTGGAGAGCTGGCTGTCAGGTTTTGCTGCCCATCTTCCTGGGACGTGGGGCCCTGCCTTTTTTCAGTGCTTGGAAGTCTGTGGGTTCATTAGGTCTGGGCAAGAGCTAGGTAGTGTTTCAGTTGTAGCTTTGGGACTCTTTTTTTAGCACCAGTCAGTGATAGCAGTCATAACTTAACCTTGGGGAGCTGCCAGTTGGCAGAGGGATGCTGGTGGCTCTTGGGCAGGGAGGGCTCTGGTTGGAGCTGGGAGGGAGCTGTGGGCTGAGGAGGCCACACTGTGAGTGACAAACACATCCTGTCCAATAACACAGCAGGCAGGGAAAGACTGACAGAAAGGTGGAAAAGCTTATTTCTAGAATAAACCTTCTTATTCTTTGGAATTCTGAATGGTTTTGTGTGTCCTGAGGCCTCCCAAAATAATTAAACCTTGATCCTACACGTGCAGCAGCTTATGTTGATACAGGTTATCATGTATCTACTGTAGTACTAAGGGACTGAGCATGGGTTTAATTTAGATCTTCAGGAGTAAGGACCTTGATGTACCTATTAATATTGCTGTAACTCAGTTCCAGAGCCAGGTAAAATGGTTACTCTTCATTCTGTGACTCAACTGTGATCTGTGCAATGCTTAGACAGAATAACCCTTGTTTACAGCAATGACAGATCACAGAGGGAGCAAAAGGAATATTTTGGCATGGGATTTGATCTCAGATGTGATAAGGAAAACTTAAACACAAAATATAGTTGTTTACCTGACAGTGGGGCAGGGGAGGGGTGCAGCTCCATGAGAGCTGTGCTCATGGCTGAAGCTGAAGCTGAAGAGAAGGGTGTGGGATCCATGGCTGGGCATCTCACTTTTGTACCCTGGCACAGAAGCTGCCCCAGTCAGTTTGTCACTTAGCAGTGTGTGCTGAGTGGGAGAAACACTCAGGATGTTCCCAGCATCAGGAAGTCATCACAGTGTATTGTGCTGACTTTGCGTGACATTATCAAAGAGAGAGGGGAAGAGGGAAAAAAAAGCCATTCATTGAGCACATTTGTTTTCAGGCAGTACAGAAGGAGGAGCTGTCTTCAGTTTTAAGTGTGTTGATTGAAAAGTATTTTCACACCAGCACATCGTGACTAATATTCCATGCAGTCATGTTCCTGCCTGCCACTTTGTGATGTGGGTTGTGTGCAGCTGCAGGAAGATGTTCATTTAACCCCAGTCAAGCACCTGACAATGTGAAGGAAAAGCTGCTTGTGCTCAGAGTGCTGTTCTAGCAAAAGAACTTTCTGGAATAAGGATTGCACCTTAAGAGCTGTGTGTAATTTGGAGGGGCAGCCATAGGGGATGGGAGCTGAGAGGAAATTGTTGGGACAGAAGGACACTGGACAAATGCATGTCTGGCTGAGCTCTTGAAGGCTGTTACTAAATGTGGAGGGAAACAAAAACATCTTCTTGCCTTACTGGCATTTTAGGAGGGACTGGAGAAGCTGGGAATGTCCGAACATCCTCTTATGGAGATGGATTTGTTTTGTTACAAATGTCAGCAGTGCCTCGCTAGAAATTTGATTCCAAGTTTAATGAACCTCTGATTGCATTTGCATGCTCTGAATCAGGGAAAATGTGTCTAGCTGCAGTTTTCAGTCTCTCAGTCATTGAACTAACAAGATGTGACCTCTGTTTATGAGAGCTCGGGACACTGACGTGCCAATCACAAGGGTGCTATAAAACCATGNAAGAAGAATTTTTAAATTAATGCAAGAATTTATGGTGTGCAAGATGTCTGACAGTATCCTCAGTTGTTTTTGTGTTTCATCAGTGTGGTGTTACAAATGGGCCTGTGTAAGGCAGAGGAGACTCAGGGCTGACAGTGTGAATGGTGTAGTAGGAGGGGCTGTGCTGGGGCCCTTTTAAGTGAGGAAATATCCATCTTGCACTGTTGTTGGAAGTAATTATTAATCTGTTTTCATTTGACGAAAGAAAAGCCCAGTAGATGTCATTTCATGTTTAAATGTGAAGCTGAGGCACAAATTAGTGTCCTGCTGATGATAATCCACAGAGGAGGCAAGAGCTTTGAAACAGAGACACAAATTCTGAATGTCACTGGCTGTACCAAAAAAGTGTCATGCTGGACAGAGACATGTAGGCTTGTCCATTTTTATGATCCTGTGCTTCTGAAAGAAAAACTGAAGAAACTCCTCCATCCTTTTTGATGTAGGAAGGGGAGGAAGATCCTGTCTTCCACTCTGGGCATGTCTAGCCTCAGGTTTGCTGCTTTGATTTTTGGAAAGAAATAACATGTGCGTTAGGAGCTCTCACCCCTTCCTTGAGAACACTTTTTTTTTTCAACTCCAGATGGGGCAGAACCTCTTGCTTTTATGAGAATTAGGACTTTGACCTCACATGCTGGTCTCTGCCCTCTGGTTTGCTCTATTGCTTCTTTACAGGCTTCAAGTCCAGTCTTTTTACTCTCCAGAAACCTTTCCATACCACTAAGCTGGGGACGGTCAGAGCTGACTTGAGAACACTGTTTGAAGGACAGATTGGTGACAGTGAGGTTGTCAGGGGCTGGTGACAGTGCTGCTTCACATCTGTCATATCTGATGGGTTCAAGGCGATGGGGAGTTGTCTGCAGCTCTAGTGGCCTGGTGTTCTAGGAAGCTGGAGGCAACCAGAGCAGAAACAATGGCTCAAATAAACACTCTCAGATGGCTGTAGGACGGTGAAGAACTATTGGCTCTGGGGTGTTTTGCTGGGCTTCCCAGAGAAGCTTCACAGACTGGGATGGGCAAGAAGGCTGAGACTTGAATGTTTGCCAGAAGAGAATGTGTCAGGGCCTTGTGTCAGGGAGATGGAAGCTGTTCAGAGAAGGCAGATGTACTCATTGACCCTCGAGGGTGTCTTGGACTGCCTTGGCTGTAGGCAAGGGAGCACTCTACCTCAGTTCCCCTTCTCCAGATGCTTTTTATTGCTTCTGTATGAAATTAAATAGATAGGAATGAGGTGGAAATTAAATAGATAGGAATGAGGTGAGTTCTTACACGTGTTCCCTGCTCATTCTGGATTCCTGCAGGCCAGTGTTAGTCTCTGTGGTGGGTAAATGGGGCTGACCATCCGAGTGCCAGAGGAATGGGACTGCATGCCAGGAGAGGTAAAAGCACAAGGTCTGGCTCTGGAGGAGCTCGCTTGGAGGGGGAGGAGGCAGGAAGGATGCAAGTGTGTACTTAGGCCTGCTTCAAGAAAAGCTGAGAGAGGCATTGGCATTTATCTACAGGAATTAACATGTAGTTGCCTTTTTTAATAGTTAAAAAGACCAGGTTCAGACTGAGTAAAAATTGACCTTTCCTCACAATTGCTTCACTTCAGTTCTCCCTGTCGTGTCTCTGGCTGTGCAGCTGCTCTGGCCTCCCTCAGCAGGCAAACATAGATGGTAGGTGTGAGGAACCCATAGGAAACACTCACTTCCACCCTTTCTCTTTCTTGTGAGGCAGCTTTTTTTATGGTCATTGTGAATGTGTCCAAAAGTAGCAAAGAGCTTGGAGGCCACTCTGCATTTCTTCTTCCTATTGAAGGTCAGCATGAGCTTCTCCCCACGTTCCCCACCAGCAAGTGGACGTTACTCATACGCGCACTAGGAGCCTAAAAGTCAGCAAATGGAAATTATTGGAATGGAGAGAAAGGGGGGCCATGAGCGTTTTTTGCTTGAAAGCTTGGTAGGTGCAAGCTTTGCTTCTTGCACAGTGCTGTGAGGCCATGTGCAGAGCCTGCCAGTGGAGGAGAACATCAAAACCAGAGGAGGTTTCTGCCTGGGTCCCTGTGCTGCTCTGTTTAATGAGGCGTGCTGGCTTTTGGCAGGTTTCCCACTGGCTGCCCCTCCAGGCCACTGTCTCTCATTAGGTAGGGTTTTTTTAGGCACTGGATTGAACTTGCTGGTTGGTGGTGGTCTGCTTTTTACACACTCCTCTTTACAGAGCTAGTGCCAAGCTACTAAATTATTAAGCTGGGGTTTTAATAGAAACCCCTGTGTAGGCTTAAATTGTTTCCACTCTATTTGGAGTTTCCTGCTCTGCTGGTTTTTATTTTGTCCTGTGCATGAAGGCATGGAGGAGGGAGTCCACAGGAAAGCACACAGGCAAAGAGGAAGAATTCAGCCTGAGAGCAGTAGAAAGTACTGGTGAAATAAAAGGTCTATTGGTACTGTATCCAGCTCTGATGGAGGCGATGGGGGGAAAATGCCCCCTAATCCCCATGACAGTTCAGCAGAAACTTGTGTGTTTGTTTTCAATGCTGCTTGTAACTTAGGTTTCTCAATAAAATATTTTCTTGCCTGACTGTTTTTGACTTGCCCTCTTCCCCAGGGCTTGAAAAGGATGTTTGTCAGCACATACAGCTACAGCACTTTATCCCGTGTCAAACCCTGCTGCCACTGGGATGGCTGAGTTTTCTCTGCTGGGACCTCCCTCCTCAGTGGGGCCTTCCAGTGTTGCACAATTTCCACCCAGTCCTCCCTTGCTGCAGGCTCTCCCCTACAGACCCACAGCACTGGGCATGAGGTCAGGAAGCCTCCTGCCTGTCCAATGTTAAGTCAGGTCAGGTCAGCACCTTGTGCTTTCTTAGCACTGCACTGTTAAATGTGTGTTGTCCCTGGTGACAGGTACAGTCACTGTCCTGCACAGCGTGGGCTGACTCTGTCACACAGTTCAGAGAGGGATGTTGTTTGAACCTGTGATTCTTGGTAGACCAGGAGTTCTCAGCATTGATTCCCTGAGGCTGCTTCATCGTGAGCAGTGACTTCCTTCCTCAGGGAGTAATTAGATGGGAAAGATTTGGGAAAACAGTGGTAAGAGGTGGCAGTGAGCTAAAACTGCTCAGTGTGTGTCGTCTCCTGCCCTTCACTCACAGCCATTGTGAGCTTGTGCTGAGTCCCAAGCCAGGGGACTGCTTTGCAGAAAGACATCCCAGCTGGAAGAGCCAGTGCACTGGAGTCACTGGGGTTGTTGAGTACAGCTATTGTGAGCCAAGCAACTGAGCTTTGAGTGTGTACTTGGGGGCTTGGGGCAGGCCCAGTACCAAGCTCTTAGAACATGTGGTGCCTGTCTTAGGATATGTAAAACAGCTTAAACCATCTGACTGGGCCTGTGTGTAAGGTACTGGCAGCTACTGGCTGAATCCTGCCTGGTGATTGTAGGTCTGACTGAACAGAAAAATGGGCTGTGAATTATAAAGGCTGCCTTCATCACTCAATGGCAGGAACAGCACTGCAGTTCCTGTCATTGTCATCATGCTCAAGCCGTGTTTGGGTACTGACTGTGTTTAATTGCATGGCTAATTTACTTAATGTCTCCCCTGGGGTCACTTATAACACTCTTATTTTTGGGTTTCAGGGAAATTAGAGACACTAGCAATCCATTGTGGTTCTCTCAAGGCGGGAGTTTTCCAGATGATGATGGTAATAACAGCTGTGGCTTAGTTGCAGAGTAACCTGGCTAAACTGAGAAGAATTAGTACTGGCAACTGTGTTAGAGCTTAATGCTTGCAAATGAATGATCTCCAGTGAAAATATAATCGAGGTGTAGGCAGAGGCCATGGGTTCCCTGTGTTCAGATAACTTGGAGGATGTGTGTGTTGGTTTATTGGTAAATCCCTGGCAGCTCTCTTGGCTTTCAGTCTTGTAAAATGAAGAATTTTCTGATCAGATATTTAGGTATTCTGGTGAACTGAGGTGATCATATGTCTGTACACCAGGTCCTCCCTGGTGTACAACTGTGAATCATCCCATTCCATGACAAACTGGTTGTGTAGCTTCTGAGGAGCTCCTCTGTACCCGTCAGTTACCTCCTGTTAGAGGGGCATCCAAGGTGGATGCTTTTGGGAAGGACGACGTGCTGAAAGGTCTGCACCAACAGCTGGCCTAATGAGCCTTGCTCTGCTTGTTGTTTTCACACAGATGGACCTCTCTGTGGAAACTCTCTACAGCCTGATGCAGGAGCGCCAGAAGAAGTACGCCAAATACGCGGAGCAGATCCAGAAGGTCAACGAGATGTCTGCCATCCTGCGGCGGATCCAGATGGGCATCGACCAGACGGTGCCGCTGATGGAGCGGCTGAACAGCCTCCTGCCCGAGGGGGAGCGCCTGGAGCCCTTCTCCATGAAACCCGAGCGGGAGCTGAGGTCGTAGCGCTCGGGCCGCGCCCCCTCCTCACCTTCCCCGCTCCCCGTGGGTTGGGCACGGCCGCGCTCCCAGCAGGCTGCACTGGCGGCTCCCAGCAGGCTGCACGGGCGGCTCCCTGCAGGCTGCACTGGCGGCTCCCTGCAGGCTGCACTGGTGGCTCCGAGCAGGCTGCACTGGCGGCTCCGAGCAGGCTGCACTGGCGGCTCCCTGCAGGCTGCACTGGCGTGCACTGGCGGCTCCCTGCAGGCTGCACTGGCGGCTCCCAGCAGGCTGCACTGGCGGCTCCCAGCAGGCTGCACTGGCGGTGCTTGCAGCGGGCAGCGCTGCTGCCGGACTCTCTGCCGGGCCACCGCAGGGACAGCGGCCTCAGCTGCCAGCGCCGCACAGCCAGGAGTCCAGGAGCTCCCCAGAGGAGATGATTTACTGTTCCTTCATCTCCCTCCTCTTGCCCTCCTGTCGCCTTTGCCACTGCTCCGCCTGTGCAGACACATTTGTTTCATTGCTGTGTCTAGTTGGGGTTTACAGAGGGGGAATTGCCGTTCATCTGATTTATTTTATTTACTAAAAAATTCAAAGGGATATGGGGTGTGACGAACCCTCCAACATGGTTTTTGTGCCACTGGGGTTTAGACAATTAGATGGCTGGAAGGTATGTCTGAGATCCTCTGGCCTTGGAAATATGTGTGTTTTATAGGTGAAAGTGTGGGAGCCAGGAACTGGCTTATTAAAATCTGGCCATTATCATAATTAACATGGTTTGCACGGCAGGGTTTTGGCATGTCCTTGAGGCTCCTGTTTCTAATTTATGAGGCTGTAAAGGAGTAACTGTTCTAGATGTGTATGTCTGTTAATGTAAAGCAAACCTTAGTGTTCCTCTCCCCCTTGCCCTGGCAATGTCCCCATGCCCCAGCCGGTGGCATTTTGTGTCCCTCTGACAGGCACCAGTCCCAGCTTGCTCACTTTGCATCCCAAAGTTGGACACAAGGTGTCTTTTTTTATTGGGACACTTGAGTTACCTTGGTGCTGTCTTTTTTACCAATGCAGCTGCTTCTTCAAGTGTATGAGGGTGGAGGGAAGAGACACGAGAAGTCCTTTTGCTCTGTGTGTTGGTTTGGCTGCCCTTGTGCCAGGAGCTGGCGTGGGCACGCTGAACAACTGAAACCATGGGGCTCTTCTTAGCCACCTGCTCCAAAGGCAATGGGATGTTCCTGCCTCCTCCCAGGCGAGCCACGGCTGAAGAACCCAAGAACCCCAAGGCTTGTTGTGTGTCAGGAGTGCAGTTCCAGTGGTGAGGACAGTCAGGGACAATCCAGCTTCCAGTGCAGCACAGGGCAACTTACTTCAGTACATCTTAGTACTTAATAGCATTTGTTTAGCAAAAGGTTGTCTCTGAGCATTTGGAAGTAAGAGTGCACTAGGTTTTCGATTTTAATAATTATTGCCTGGTGGCAAGAAGCGACCAGCTGTTCTCTTGTTGCATTCCCAAAGGCCACGTAGTGTGAATTTTTGTCATGCAGACTGCCCCCAGCTTAGGTGTGCATCTGAACCAGGGTGGTGGTTGGATCCCAGGGCCTGCTGAACACTGTCTGAAAGCAGAGTCCTGTAGAAATGAAGCCCCCTGGAAGGATGCCCTGGGAAGAGGGATTGACTGCTTCTGGGGGCAGGGAACTCAGCAGGAGGCTTTTTAGCAAAGGCAGCAGAGTGGCCTCCTTGCCTGCTGCTTCCATTCCAGAGGTTTTATACAGTTGTACGTACATATGCATATACTGTGTGTTGCACAGGATAAAATATTAGAATTCCATCCTTGTTCAAGCTTCCTGCCATGTTTTACACTTGGTTTGTTAAAAGCTTACATGAGACTTAACCCAGGAAAAGCTGCTTGTCGTGGCCATGCCCTTGTGGGCCCTCATTGTCCATCATGGAATATGTCTCTGCCTCCCACCATCAGACACACAAGAATACTGAGCTGCTTTAAATAGTGGCTGCAGCCATTCTTGTCCTCTTTGTCCAGATGATGCTGTCTGGATGTTTAAAATGTGTGACATTCAGCTGTCTGCCAGATGGGATCAGGAGTGTCCCACACCCTGGTGTGCTGGAAGCCTGTGCCAGGGGGAAGATCCTGACACTGGATCTCCAGGCAGATGCTCTCTCCTGTAAGACACTGCTCCGAGACTTGTAGACATTTGGCCTCAGGCCATCAACTATCAGACCAAAGCATTGCTCCCTGCAGTGCTAATGAGGGCAAAGGAACAGTATTCCCAGCTGAAGGCTGCAGGAGCAAGCACTGCAAATCAATTCCTTCCTCATTTGCCAGAAAACACCAAGGCATTGGGCTGAGAATGGGGAGAACATTTGTCCCTAGGAACACTGGTCTTTCAGCTTGTGGCTGTGCTGCAGGGCCTCACAGACAGAGCTTCTCAAACAGCAAGGGCAGGCTGTGGAAGGCATAACTGAATTAGAAAGAAATTAGAGCTGAGATGTGAAGGCCAACCTTTTCCAGTGTTCACGTGTCATCACCTTCATTCCACAGGTGATAGTCTCTCATACAGGTACTGTAAGAAGCATGCACCTTCTAACTGTCCTTGAACAATGGTTTACAGTTTTATTTAAAACATTGTCACTGCCTTCAGGAACTATAAGTCTTTGGCCCTCTCACTGAGGTGGGGACATGTCCTGCCACATCTTCTTGAGCTGCTTTTTGTTGCTTGGCTGCTCCTTGTTGGCTTTGCTCCACATGCTGCTTTCAGCTTCAGCTCAGATGCAGGTGATGCTCAGGGTGAGGCTGATGCTCCTCTCCCACGCTTTTTAGCAGGAGCTTGGAGATGTAACTGGAATCACCTTTCTGCTTATGAATTTCCTCTTCTAAGCCAAAAGCTCTTGGAGGAGGCCTCAGGTATCTTTTGCAAATGTACCAGCTGTTACTTCTACCACAAATTTAGTGCTGTGAACAGGGAATAATCTGGTGTGTTCCCCTGAAACCAGACACTGCTGCCCTTCTCTGCTCTCTGGGAGGGTGTGTGGTCTGGGATACAGGCTAAGCTTCTTGACAGGTGATCTTGTGAAAAGCTGGGGAGCAGGATGAGTCACTGGGGCTGGGGTTCCTCTGTGGCCTGAGCTGCTCTGGCCCTTCCCCTGACTCTGCTGTTGCAAAGTCCCCCATTGTGCTGCCACTGGTGCTCCTTGTGTCCCACGCTGGTCACTCTTCTGCCTATGCAGAACAGGTTTGCTGTGTTGTTTCCGTTGTTTTTGTCATTGAATGCATTGACAGGGTGCTAAAGTGCCAACCTACCTGCAGGGCAATTCCTGTGAAGATCTGCTGAAGGGGGGAGAAAAGAGCTTTTGTTGTTTTGTTTTTTTTTTAAACATATGTATTTTAAATTAAATATATTTAATATACTTAAATATTTACAGTGTGTTTTCCCTTCCTCTAAGCTTTTACTAAGAAAGAGTAGAAATACACGTTTTCAGAGGCCCATTGGCTGCATGTGCCAGCCCCTCTCTCAGACTGTGTGCCAGTGGTTTGCCGAGGTACTGCTGTAACCTCCCTGCCATTCCCAAGCTGCCAGAGGGTATTTTGATTGCCAGCCTTGTGGCTGAGCACTCCATGGTTTATGGGTGGTTACCCTGTTCAGCTTCCTACATGCTCTGTGTTCCACAGCTCCAGCATTAAAACCTTTGGTGTGGCTCTTTTCCAAGTGTGTTGTTTCTCCAGTTGCCGTACTGCTCATTCTTCATTCCCACTTCCCACCGCGGTGTCTGGGCAGTGCAGGCGGAACTCAGCTTTACTTTGCACCCACTCTGTGCCATGGAGGTGGCTGATTTCAGCTGCCCTGGGGCTGTCTCTGCTCTGGGATTCTGAGGAAACATCCCCAGAATGAAAATAAATGCTGGTTGTTTTTTTTTTTCCCCAGTGCTGTCCCAATTCTGGTTGGCACTGATGTCCAGTTGGAATACAAGATGAGAGCAGCGATGCTTTGGACTCACCAGCAGTGGGGTGGCAGCTAGAGCCTCACAGAATAATCCTCCTGGGGCCTGGGGAAGGAGAGGAGCATTCAAAGGGCAATTCTTAGTGTCAGCTGCCTAAAAGAATCCTTTTTGTCTTTTTAAAAGCCTTGTATTTGTAGAGATGGAGGGTGAGCACTGAGCCCACCTGGGTGGTCTGGCTGACAAGGTGGCTTTAGGTTGTAGGTTGGACTCAGTGATCTCAAAGGGCTTTTCCAACCTTGTTAATTCTGTGATCCTGTGAAATGCCTGCTGTGGGACAGTGACACAGCCAGAAATAAATGGGCAGGGCTGCACGTTCTGTCAAAACACTGGGTATGTGAACAGTCTCTCTGTACAGAGAGGGATTTGAGAGAACTTCCCAGTGCAGTTCATGTGTGTATCCCAGCAAAAGGGCTTCCCTGCCCCAGGTCTGGGCAGCTGTTTGGGGATGGGCATTCCAGCCCTGGAATCTGCAGAGCACCACTGCTCTTCCCTCCACAGGAAGAAGCAGGAGCCTGCTGTACTTCCAGGAGCATCTCTTGGGAACCTGCTGAGCTTAGGGAATCCCAGGATGGAGCTGTTCCTGCAGGAACAGGTTACTCTAATACACTTCATTGGTGGTTCCGAGGCAGAGAAGCACCTACAGCACTGTTTTCATGGCATTGGGAGAGTGGAGTGGTGATGGACTCTCACCTGCACAGGGGATACTGAACAAAGAAAGAGAGGCAAATTTACAGGGTTTCTTCTTGTTTTGCCACTGTTTTTTGTTTTTTTTAATGGCTTGATGCCCCAGCCTCATCACTGCCTGTAGTGTCACACTGGCTTTGTACAACAGTGGAGCGTGGTGAGGGTCCCTGCAAACAACAGCTGAAATTCACTCCTCAAAGTGAGCAATCTCTTCCAGCAGGACAATGCTCCAGAAGTCGTTTGCAGCATTTTACATGCCAGGAAAGCAGCCCCTTCCCAGAGGGTGTTGCAGAAGGCAAGAAATAGCTCCCTTTCCTTTGCTATTTATGGTGACTCCTATTAATATTCTTGGAAATGCAGAATTAGCTGAAGGCTTTACTGCAGAAACACTTCAGTTTGCCTCAGAGCAACCATTTGGACCTGAAAGCCAAGAAGTTCTTTGCAGGCAGGGTTCAAAAGGGAAAAGTGCTGTTGCCAGGCAAAGCTGATGTATTAGGAACAGTGTTCTACCTGTATTCTCATTTGTGGGTTTATATGTATAATAGTGGTATTGTGTACGTTACACTGTCTAANTTGTGTATATATATGTGTATAATATAATAGTGGTTTATGTGTATAATATAATAGTGGTATTGTGTATGTTACACTGTCTAGAAGTGCTAGAATAACTGCTTTTATCACAGATTTAGAACAAATACAGACTAGCTAGGTGTAGGGCTAGCTAATTAAAATGTCTGGCTAGGTAAGTTTGGTTGAATCACGGTAATTTTGGATTTAAAAAGTAACAGTGTTATTAAGATCACAGAGCCCTTTGTTCCGGGCTTTTCGTGCCCCCACTTTCTGGTAGAAGTCAGTTTGTAACTTGTGCTGTGAGTCACAGCATATTGAGCATCGAGCTGATGAATAGTTAGTAAAGACAGTAGTTCACCTAATTACCACATTTCTACTCTCCTGTCCTCCCCAGCCCCCTCAAAAGCAGGGCTACCTGATCTGTGATGGGGGGAGGTTTGCTCTGTTTTCAGTTCACTTCATTCTAGGAATGTCACTGTGATGGTTACATCAAGTGCCCAGTGACCTCGGGGACCTCTTCCCAGTAATGCCAGGCAGTGAAATGAAAATTGAGTGTTGATGACATGCATGAGGCACATTTCAGTTGCCCCTTGGGTTTTGACTGGAGATGGAGTTAGACTGTCCCTTCCCAGAGCTGTCTGGTTGCAGGGCCAGGGATGGAGGGAACAGGAGCAGAGCAAGTCCTGCAAAGCAGGCAGGAGGAGTGGTGAAAGCTGAAGTGAGTGCTTCAAAAAACAGAACTTGAGGGATAAAACAGAGCTACTGCAATCAGAAGTCGACTTTGGAGTGGGGTGAGCAGCTAAATCTTAGAAGATTGTCATGTCAACCTGTTGTGAAGGCTAAGCAGGTGATGATGCCATTGAATTTGCATGGTTCTTATTTTCCTCTCTAAGAGCTGCTACATCTTGTTTGTAGAAAGTAAGCGCAGAAACTCACACAGGTTATTACCTGTGCTCTCACTGATTGTTTGGTTTCTTTTAGAGAGGCTGAAGATTTTGCATTTCCCTTTCTGGGATTGTGGTTTGAAATTCTCTAAAGAAAAGAAAAGGCTTCTGTTACTGCACCTGAGTTTGAAGATGCTGTTACATAAACTCACAGCTTTGCCCCCTCTGAGGATACAACTGTGGCAGCCCTCTTTAATCTGTGCTATATTTGTGTGAGCCATTCTCTGAAGCACCAATGGGGGTGTGCTCCAAACTCAGGAAGCAGAACTTACTCTGAATGCTTCAAGACTGACAACATCAGTCAAAACAAGTATTTAAACAAGTAATTAAATTATTCTTCAAATAAGAAGTATGGGAGGAAGGCAAGAAAAAAGAATGGGGTTCATTCTGGGTAACTTCATCAATTTGAAATACCTGCTTCACCACGACCACCCCAGCTACCTGAGGAACAGGATACTCACAGCTGTATCAGACAGTGGGAGGTGTTAATGCAGACAAGTTCACTGCTGCTCATCAGCGGAGCAGAGGGGGGGCAATCAGGGACAGGTAAGAGGCCTAAATGGTTACTGGTGCTGTAAAATCACCACTGCTTGTGACAAGTGGTCTAAAGCCCTGTCATCCATGAACACACCTGCAGGGAAGGGCATGTTCCATAAAGGACAAGGCCCCTGCTCTCCTGGGTGCTGGGAGGAGCAGGTCCTGCTGCAGGTAAAACACTCCACAACTCCTTCCTCAGCCTTCCGTATAAACAGGTACCATTTCTGATTTTATTTCATCATAACATACAGGTAATGCTCATGACACAACAAGATGAGAAACTCACATCTCTCTGAACCATTTCACCAGCTTGCCATACACCAAACATGCCAAGTATGCCACACACCAAATGCCATACGTTATATTCATATGGAACATGTACACATTTTTCCCTCTCACATTCTCCACTTCACTTTCCAGACTTCTGCAAACCATTTCCAGTATTGTTCAGGGACAGGACTCTAGTTCAGGTATGAGCCAGGGCACCACCCTGTGCAGGACGTGGGGTTAAGGCTTCCTCCTATGGGAACCTGCCCCCTCTAAGTACTGAGCCTACAACTTGGATTCATCCAGAACACACTGGGAATCACGAGGAGCCACAAGGCCAGATTTCGGTTCCTCAGAAGGTGATCAACCAAACCAACCCCAAACATCCAAAGAAGGGGAGAACACACACATCTGAAGGAGCACAAAAGAGAGGAAGAATCTGTTTCTGCTTCTAGGGATTGATACGTGTTAACTCCCATTAACTGGTTTAAATCAAAGCCATGGGCTTTTCCTGAAACGTGGCTGAGAGGAGCCCTGCTCAACTGTTTACACAGGTAAGTACACACACAGCTGAAAATAGCTGTGATGTAATCACTTCCACTGGAGATGTAAACAGAGACATGTGGCTGCACTTCCAATGAACAGCCAGCACCTGACAGTGTCCAGGGTGATGTCAACCTGTCCCATGCCCAGGCCCTTTGTCCAGCATCTTGTACACGCAGCACAAAGAGCCTCTGGGCTCAGTGACTCCTGCTGCTTCCTCTCTCTGTGCCTTTTGCACTTTTTAGGATCAAGTTAATCAATGCTGTAGCTTTCAGTGCTATTTTCAACGGTCCATTGTAGGAAATTAAAGTCACATCCTAGCCACAAAACAAACAATGACAAAAATCTTCTCCACTTTTCAATACAGTAAAACCTGAGATTTGAGTCACAAACTAGCTAAGCTTACAGTAAAAAAACCCCAAACATAACCCAAGCTGCTGACTTGAATTAGGGCTTCAGTTTTCTGCTGACAATTTTTTTTTTAAAGCTGCTGGCCAGGGTTAATTACTTGTAACTACAATTTTCAGCTGCCTGCACTGAAATGGGACAGAACAATATAGTTTCCCCTCAACACAGGTGCTCTGAGGGGTGCTGGGGAAGGCCCTGGGAGCAGAAGGATGCTGAGGGTAAGGACACTCTACAGCCTTGAGCATGTGCAGTTCCACCCTGGAACTGCTCAGTTAAGGACAAAAGCTCACCTCAGCTCAATCTTAACCTTAGAAAAAAAAAACCCAAAGCATTTGAATTGTTTTTGAGAAATTGAATTGTTAATGGGCAAGAAAAGCATGTTGTGGCCACTTGTCCCAGCCACTTCTCTTGCATGTAGCCCTACCTCCAACCATTCCATTATAGCTTAGAAGCCAAAGCAGCTACCCCTTTCCCAGAAGCCAGCTTAATATCAAAAATACAAATACTGTATCAAAAGACTGGGGGAAACAGTCCTAAGTATGGTTCATTCATCTGCTTTTAAGAATTGCTGCTGAGCCAACTGAAACACTTGTGCGTAGACAGCTTTAAAAAAAAAAATAATCAAACGCGGCCAGTTATTACTCGTTCACATTGCTTATGAACTGACTACCAGCATGTGGCAGCCATAAAGCCCTAGTTTATTTTGTGTATTTTTGAGGTACTGGGTTTTTTTTTTTCTCTGAAGCAGCTCTCTAGCGAATCACCTAAAGCCTATCCATTAGAACAATAGTTACACCAGTATTTACATTTGTCTGAACTGTTTGTTCAGACCAGCCTTGCTGTAACCGGTCCCTATGGCCTTTGGAATCGCTCCCAGTCTCCTTTTCTTACAGAAAAAAGGTCTCCCTCCAGAGGTTGGCTCAGTGTCAGGGCTAAGGTGCACCGGTGAAGACATGGGGCATGGGGAGGGGAGAACAAAACTAGTTCTGACAGGTAGGAGCATGGTTCAGCAGAACCAGAGAGAGGGTTTGACACCAGGAGAGCTTCCTTGTTAAAAGCCACTGAAAGGATGTGCAATCCATTGCACAGAATTGCTTCCTCCGACAGGGAAAGGTCTGTGAAATGTTCTGCCCTTCTCCCGGAGAGGGGAGGAGAAAAGCCCAGCAGCACACTTGGTCTCCTCAGGCAGAGGCTGTGGTCACTTCCCTGCAGTACCAACCTTTCCCTGCTCACAGCAAAGCCTCTGTTCCTTTCCTCCCCCCACCGTTTTACCCAAAGTTTCAGATTTACAGGGACCTCTCACATGGCTCGGGGA